>UXGC01000079.1:0-389779 GCA_900480045.1 Eurytoma adleriae
TAGTCACTAATTTTGCAGTGTATATACACTTTTTTCGGATCAGTTGCGGACTTATCACTGAATAAAATTTAGAGGGTGAATTGTTCGAAACTATGAGAGGGTATACCGCGTTAAAAAAGATCGATCCGAGAATTATTCGAAGTACCACGTCGACGGGTGTAGATTTTCAAGAGCAAGCCGTGGAATCGCCGAGCCGACCGAATTCCACACGGGGCGTCTCGCCGCGCTCGAGATAACGCGCTCCCGGCCGCCCTATCGCGTGTTTACACGTCGGCGCGGTGCGCGGCGCGCGTCCGCTGCGGTTCGCGTCGCGATCGAGGCAGATCCGCGTCAAGCCATCCACGTGAGCCCCGCGTGAAAGCGCCGAGGAGACGAGGCCAATTGCTCCGGCGCTGCTTAGGCGCGGGACAAGGGGGGGACAGTTCGGCGGGGGTGGATCGCCGTCCAAATTTGGAACTGGCGCTTCGAATTTCTAGTTCTCGTGATGTAAAAGTGTGAAAGTTTTGAAAAAATACTACTCTATTCGAACGAAAAATTTTATTTGTACTCTATTCGAATGAAAAATTTTACTTGTCGGAAAAAATTGATTGATTAGTTCAGTTTTTATTCGAAGCGAGTGATTTTTTTATTTTATAAGCGAATTCTGTAAAATAAAAAATTTATTTGATAATCTGTGAGGAATTATTTTTAAGTGTGTCGGATGGGGACAGGAGAGTACATTTTATGAATATTTGTGTGGGTGGAGGAGCGTGTTAAAGAATCCCATATTTTATTTTCAATGTTTATAGTTAGATTAATTCTTTTGGCAGGTAAACAAAATAACTAAAATATGTTTAAGATTTTATTTTAATGATCACATTACTAACTGTGTTACTAGCTAAGTATTGAATAATAATACTTATAATAGAACCAGGGAAATTTATGTTTATTTAAATATTGAGAAAAAACATATTTTAGTACACAATAAGCTTCAGCATTTTTGTTGTCATTAACAAATTTATGCCCTCTCATCATAATAAAAATGTACAACAAAATTCTGTAAGCATCACGAGCAAGTAAGTATTGACAAACGAGATTCTTCAAAGACTTCATCTCTCCTACGTCCGAATTCCTTACTCCTCTTGCAACCCTATTAATATCGCTGATACGGCGATGGACGATTACGCGATAATAGCCTAGTTTAAGTACGAAAATTAGCTTGATCAATTGCGCGGCGAGTTCGGCCGGCTTTAACAACCGGCTCGTTGCCTTAATCAAGCATTTTTGCATGGTCCTCATGAAAGTTGACTCACCGCGCGCGGAACTCCCGCGCAGTAGTAACAGACGCGTCCCGCCGGACGCTCCGCACACACCGAGCAACGAAAAGAAATCGATGCGTCGACGATCGAACCCTAGACGCGAATTTCCGGGAAGAGGAGGGGGAGGGGGTGTCGGGGCGTCTCGAGGCCCGTCGGGCCGCTCTCGAAATATCGCAGACGGCTTTAAAACGGTCGCGCGTCCGGGGGAGAGTGAGCCGCGGCGACGACGACGCCGGCGTCGCGGCCCAGAGAAAATAGAAGCGCCGCGCCGGCGAGCCTCGGCCCCGCGGGGGCAAGATGGAGGTCGTGCGTCGCGACGACGGGGAACCGCGAATTTGTCCCGGGGACGCGATGCTTCGGGGGGCTCGCCTCGAGCTCCGAGTGCGCGTAGGCGCGTTTGCGGAAGTTCGGGAGGCTGAAAATTTCGTTGCGCGCTGCTCGTTTTGTAAATATTTTGTCTGGAGCTCTAGAGCAAATGTTTACTTTGTGGAACCAATATTTATAAAAGTAAATAATTGGTGAAATTTTTTTAAGAGGTTGAATTTTATAATGATAAATTTGTTAACTGAATGTAAAATGAATTTTAGATTTTTGGATGTGTATCTAAATTTGATCGATATTTTATTTAAATTTTTTACTTCTTTGATATTATATGAAAGAATGAAAATTTACTCTTTTCGACTGAAAAAAAGCAAGTTTTAAATTAAATAAAAACTAAATAAAGAAAATTGAAAAATGTCGAAACGAATTGTACATGTGTATCTCGGATTATCCAACGCATCCATAAGAGCTACAAATCTAAAAATATTTTCGGGTAAGTGCAAGAAGAAAGTTTCTCTTGATCACCGCCAAGTGTTAAATCAGAGCGAGTATAAAAGTGATACTATGTAGCGACGCCGCCGCGAGGTGAGGCGCAACGGGACGTAGGGTCTATTTCGGTCGAGTCTAGCGCCGACTGGCCGACTCCTCTTCGGATTCTACAGCCGCGCCTCCTTCTTACGTCGGCTGCAGGTGCGGAAGTCCGTCTTACTACTGACTTTTTGCCCCTCGCGCGGCCAGCATCGCATCTCGAATTCCAGTCCTCTTTATCCGCACGTTTTCGCGGTTTTGTCGATTTTTTCCAAAAATTAAAGGTGAAACGTAATATTTTATTCAGTATTATTTTTCAGTATCTATAACTTGATAAAAGAAGAGGCAATTATATGTTAACGAAATTATAAAACTAAACTAAAATTGAACCCTGATAATAAAACACCGCTAGTGAACATTAAATATCTTGCCAATTTTTTAAACACACAGAAACAAATATTTAAGTATACAGAAATTGAATTTTAAAAATAAAACGTGCTTCCCACTCCCCGAGTCCAGCAACATTTATCATTCAGCACTCCTTATTAAAATTCATCGTCGATCGATTAGTTCCTTACCAAACCGAGCACCGCGCAGTCAACGACCTCGAAAAATCCACATTTTTAGTATAATCAACGAATTTTTCGCTTATTACACCTACATACACACATTACACGGGTATCTCCCACACCGCCTATGCAGCCTCGCTCCGAAAAAGCCGCCCCCCTCGGACGCAGAGGCGCGAGCGTACGAGTCTTCCTCGAACGCGCGGGACACATCCGGCGACGAGGGGGGAGGGGGGCGCCTCGCGGTCGCGCGCACTTCCTTCCTCGGCGACGGCCCCCTCCGATAGCGCGGCGCGCGGCCCGTTCATTCATAAACCCGGCCGCCCGCGGCGAGAGAGTTCGACGCTCGCTTTTCCCCGGCGCTGCGAGCGCGACCGACGCTCTGGACCCGGCGTCTTTCTGATCCGCAGGAGGGGGAGGGGGGCGGGCGGATTATCGCGGGGTGTACGACGCGGGCCCGCGGGATGCACGGCTTTCTAGCTGACCTGGATCTCGTTAACGGGCTCCGGTTATCGGGAGCGAGAAGGTGACCGTGACGCGATGATTCTTGAATGAGCCTTGGGCCGCGTCGGATGTGGACTATTCTCGGGTCGGCGGTTTAATTTGAGTAATTGAATTTAGTTATTTAAGAGCGGTGCGGGGAAGAGACGAGGGTTGCGAATGAATGACTTTTATTTGTGTAAATCAATAACTTGGATTTGGGTGGTGTTTCATTTTTTACCTTGAATAGCCAGCTGGAGATCGTCTTTTTTTTGTCTCATCGGTGAAATGACTTTTCCAATATATTGTGACCGTTTATTATCAAGTTTGAAAAATATCCATTAAATATATTTTTAAAAAGTCGGTCAATAGTAGACAGTTTTCCTACCATTTTGGAGCTAGGGGTAGTTAGACCAATTTTAATTCGTTTTTTTTCTATAACTACCCTCTTAGCTCGCAAAGAATCATCGAAATTATTATAAATAAAAATAGAAAATTTTATAACTATGTCTGATTTCACTTAAATTTAAACAATGGTTCGATCAATTAAAGTAACCGACATCGATTCGATACGCTCAAAAAAATCGCCGTTTAATTAAATTTATGCAAATAGACTCGAAGTCGCACGTACTCCGTAGACAAAGGAGTCTGCGACCAATCGGTGATTTTCTCACGCTTTGCGCCCGCGTGTGGGTACATCCATATGTATACATAATTAATATAAGTGATTTTCAATTAATTTAAGTGAAAATGTTTGCTATGACCCGTTTTACTGGTTATACCTTAAGTTTTTTTACCACATGTGTACTCGAATTTTATTGCTCCATGTACGCAGTTCTTTTCTGAAAAGTAACTGATTAGATAATTGTATTGAAAGCTTGAGTTCAACTACTCTTATTAAATACTGATTGTAAATTAATTTCGGATTAATCCAGCCCTTGTAAATGGTAATTGAGGTAGCTTCTAATAATTTATCATCTAGTTTTATTTATAAACCTCTGAAGCTCTGAAATAGAGAGAAGTTCTGAATAATTCAACGAACGGTTATTGGGTTAATTTGAACGGTAATTTAATTGGTTAAATCCAGATACCTCATCGAGTTCGAATAATCCTTACCCCCTCAGATTTTCACCTTGCGATGATCCAAAATGGTAATAACCCTCCAGCCCTATTAAAAAAATTATTCATGCACATGCATATGCACAATACTATGAAAATCCTTACGGACAACATAAATATTATGTACATTAAACAATCATAAAAATTTTAATTCCGTATAAGTGTCAAACATCTAAATTAATAAAGACAAAAAAAAAAGAAAAGTTCGTAATAAACGTGCTATCTCAGACAGGCTCTTCAAAATCCATCCGTGAGATACAAATCGTAACGTTTAATTAATAAAGGAGAAAGAAAAAAAGTTAATGTCATGCATTATGTTGTGACAATGGGCCGGGAAGAAAGTTGCCGGTGGAATGTCTTTCTGGCGCGGAGCGACGCTCGCGCGGGATTACACCACCTGAAAATGCCTTCGGTGAAAATCGTTTAGAAAGGAGGGCCCCGATTATCTTTGCTGCTACAAATTACAATTGGTCAATCGAAATCAATTTATCATGGCGCGCAGTTAACGTGCGATTAAAATCACCGGGCCGCGCCGCCGCTGCAACATGAATGAAACATTCCGCTGACATTTGAAATGTAATTGCACGCTGCGCGTGGTTTACGCGCATTTCGAGTGTTCATTTTATTTGTCAGCGACGCAGGTGACTTTTATGGTTTCTCAACCGAATGCCGAATGCTGATGATAAGGCAGTTCTCAGGGGAATACTGATAGCAAAATTATTTGTTTATAAATCGATAGGTGAAGTATAGTTTAAAAAGAAATTTTAATGTAATATTTGAACGAAATGCAATGCAAGAGATACATTTTATTTTGGGAAACCGTAATTTTTCTAGACTACTAGAAACATTCTTGAACTTTTTAAATGAGATTATTTAAGTTAAAAAAAAAATTTCAATCAACAATCGGTTGTGATGCATTTTAATTTTTGTGATTAGAAAATAAATTAATTCCTTAATATACAACTTTTAATGTTCCATGTGGTAAATTCATCAAAGATATAATTTAAAAAAAAAACACATTTCACTACAATCTTATTCAGTAAACACATCAAACTTCTATTGCATGAAAATAAAAAATTTTGATCAATCAGACTTCCCCCAAAATCGTTAAAAACCTCAATCTCCGCGTAATAAAAGTGTAACATCAATATCGCGTCGTTCCACGCAAGCGGCACGCGCAAAGGGCCTCGTATCACCGACCGCAGATGCAGCGGCTCGGTGGGGTGGCTCGGCTCAGGTGCGAAACGTGACGCCCGCGCCAGCCTCCCCCGTCACAAAGGCGCGAAAGAAAGCCGGCGCGTCCGCGGCAAAACAGCTTTGACGCCGAATCCACTCGGCGCCTCATGAATACTAATTGAAAGCGATAATTAAAAAGAGAAAAAAAAGCGCGGGGGCGGGGGGTGGCCGGATCGTGCGGTCTCGACGTGACTCCGCCGAAAACGAAAAAACAGGGGTCTTTGTGCGGGGGCGCGAGTGAAGTGCCGCCAAGGAAAACAGATAAGCAAGCCCCGCGGGGGCGGCTTTGAAAAGGGCATGCGCTTCGTTATCGCGCCCGGGGCGCGGAAAACCCGAGGCGCGCCGCCCCCCGGGGGGAATCTTTTAATCGCGCGCGACGCGCTTTGAGGCGCCGACGATGAAAAATTCAGGCTGTTTTGCGCGCGCGCGCGCGGGGGTGCCCGCCCGGAGGGGGACGAGCGGACTAAATTCGGCCTCGACGATAAGGCGCGGGCTATTTTCGGAGATTTGGGCCATCGCCCAGTTCCGCGGCTCTGCTTTATTAATGCTTCCGGCTCTACGCGGATATAGCGGCCGGAGGCGCGCAGGTAACGATTCGGTTTACACTTTTCCGATTTTGACGTCAGTGCATTTTTTCAATTATTTTGAGCGCAGATTGTATCGGAAGTAAATTAGACTATAAGGGAAACGTGTTTTAATATTTGCAGGTAACGATTCGGTTCAGACTTTTCCGATTTTGACGTCAGTGCATTTTTTCGCTTATTTTGAGCGCAGATTGTATCGGAAGTAAATTAGACGATAAGGGAAACGTGTTTTAATATTTTTAACGAAAATTGTAGCTGCTTTAGTTTTTGACCTGTTTTCAAAGTCGATTAAAGCTACTTAGCAGCTCGTTTAAGTCTTTTTCGATATGTTTAACCTACAAAATAGATTCGTTTTCTTCTATCAATGGATTTTTAAATACATTTTTACGAGTTAATTAAATTCCTCGCTATAAATTATTGCAAATAAAATTTCGATAAAACTAAAAACGTAACGTTCCTGAATTAAACTTGTACTCGGTATCAAGAAAATTAAAAGAAAATTAGTTATTCAGGTCAGATGGAAAATCTATTGATTAAAATTAAAATTATCCACCAACGTAAATCTTAATTTCGCTGTCACACTCCATATACCCCGCAAGGATATTTTTGCAGAACTAGATCGTCAATTACGAAGAGGCTAAAAGTGACGCCGGCGGGATTAAAGTATTAATCCCTCGGCGAACGAAGCGAAGGGGAGGAATCTTACGAGGTACGCTTAATTCGATTCGCCCGTTTGAATAATTAACTTATCGCGTAGCAAAGTGGCATTCCCGAAGCGAATGAAATTCCTGAGGCGCGGAAAAGGGAGAAAGGCCGCGCGAATTTTTCTGAGCTCCCGCGAGCAGAAAGGAGGAGGCACGGAGGAAACGGAGAAAGAGGAAAGGACTCGTCGCTCGCCTCTTCCTCGCGGCCGTCAGGGTCACATTCCACTCTCGGATACCGGGAGGGAGCGAGACGGAAAAACGAGTCGAGTGCACTCGAAACACCGAGCTCGCCGCGTAAATACTTCGTTCCATTGCGCCTTTCCCCGCGTCATCGTCCGCGGAATTCGCGTCGCGATACTTACACCGCCGGAGATGCATCTTCTTTTCTGACGAATGGGCTGCTCTTCTGTTTTAATTTCTTTCGCTATTCGAGATTAGGCGGGGAGTGTGTTTCGCGTCGAGCAAGCGCTGGGAAATATAGATCACGCTGTTGCTTCAACTTCGACGGAGAACAAGATAGTTTATCTAGCGGACGGTGAATTTAACGTCGTATTTAGTGCAATATATTATGCTAATTTATTTGCCGCGGAGTAGCGAGTGACGCGCTTGACTACTCGCGGATATTTATTGTACGAAAACTGTACTATATTATATCGCACTTGAGATACATAAGACTCGCAATTAACAGAAGTTGTTGGTAGCTTGTTGAACACTCCTGATTAAATTTTTCGCACGTTATTTTATCTAAAAATAAATCTAACAATAAATTATTATCGGTAAACTCTCACAATTTGAATACAAAAAAATCTTTTTATTAGAGTGAAAAATGTCTTTATTTCCAGAAAAGATTAAGCTTCTCTAATCTCACTCCAACCGAGAAGATTTTCCCTTTCTCGCATTATCAAAGACTCGTCCATTTAGATTAAATTTTAAATCAACGTGAAATAAAGAAAGCAAAAAGAATCCGTCATCCTGTTAAGGCCGTGATTGCACATGCGACGTCGCGACCCTTTACCCGAGTGGAAGTGGCGGAGGTCCGGGCTCGTCTCCTTCCATGGGCTTGCCGGCGTCAATTGACGGCTTCCTACGACTTCCGGGAGAGGCCGGAGGTCCGCGCGCGCGATGACGCGGGCCGCCGCGCTCTCCCCCCGCGGCGCTTTTTTGTATGCGCGCCCGCGCCCGCCCGACGTGACGTAACGTCGCCGCGGCCCAACATGGACGGGCGCGAGCGGGCCGCGCGCGTCAGCGGCTCTTTAAATGCGCCGCCGCGAACGCCCGCCGGAATGCCGTCTGAAGAGCTCTGCTCCCCCCCCGCCAGGACTCCGCCGACCTGCGGCGGTGCGGGTGTGATTCCGGGGGGATGGGTTCACCTGAGTCGACGTGGATCGATTCGATTTCGTATTGGTGGTCTAAATTTGAGGAATCGAGATGCAAAAAGTAACTACTGTTGTTAGCTGTACACAAGTGTGTAGCTCGAGAATCTGATATTTAAATATATTGTAAAATAATTTTGAATAGGTCAAAAATGAAAATTTTTGTACGAGAAGTTTTTGAATGATGAAATATATATAATTACGTTTTCCCCATAAATTTTACAAGAAACTTGTAAATTTTATGAGAACATTTTCTGATCTATACATAAATTCTTCTGAACTTAAAAATATTCTTTAATTATACATTTAAAATTCTCGATTGATAAGTTAAAAAAATTAACGTAAAGATGAAAATGATCATATTTATCAAGCATCTATATAAAAAAAATTCTCCACTGTTTTCTTAAACTTCAATATCTACTAGACCTCAAAATCGATTGTCTATCGAGTGAGGGTAGATTTCAGACCCGTACTAATTTACCCGAGGGAAAGGAAAAAAAGTATCGTCTCGCCGAGCGAAGCAATCCCGGCCGGATATAGATAAAGCCATCCGGGGCCGCGATAAAAGCGCGCCCTCGTCGCTCGCGCCGGAGCAAAGAAAAAAGTGCCTACGATCGGCGATCTCGCGGCCGGGTGACACGTGCGCGCCCGCGAAATTGGGCCAACGCGCGGTGGCCCTCGTCGCCCGAATTCGCAGACGTATGCTGTCCCCGTTAGCCGCAAGTGCCCGTGGAGTTTCGCTTTATCTTCGAAATTTTCGTCCTATTGTCGTTTGGCCGACGATAATGAAGCGCTGCGGCGAGGCGATTCGGAGATTCAGCTTTCAATTTTTCTCGGCTGCGCGTAATTTTGCGATTTTTTTAACGAGCAAAAATACCCAATTAGTTTTAAAAAATTCGAATGGCGCTTTTTATTTTGTTGTCCTTTAAAAATTCGGTAGAGAAACGTTCAGGACAAGACAGGAGTCATTTTGCTATGTATTAATTAAGGTCTACGAAGTTTTAAATAAAAGTTCTATTTACAATTTTTTAATACGGAAATGAAATTTTCAGTACAAAGGCTATGTTAAAATAGGTATATTGAATACGTACCAAAATAACGTTTCTTTATTTAGTATATTTAGCGTGGACGGAATCACTGCAGCTACAGAGAAAATACGATTTCGGGCGACTCTCTAGCCCGATTTCCAATCTGTAAAATATTCACGCGAGTGACGCGCGCAGTATCTTCGAGGTTTGAAAATCCATGTTGAAATTTTATCGAAACGCCGCGTAGAACGTACGGCGCGATAACGACGCTATCGTAAACGGAATATTTTAACTCGCGCGCGAAAACTGCCCGAGTTTTTCACGTTTATCAATTTGATAAAAACGCAATTACAAAATATACTCGTTTATAATTCATACACATAAAAAAAAATCCCGACGCCTCGCGTCAATTAAAACGCGCGGCGTTACGAAAAGTCGGGGCAAATTTTATTGCTCTAGTTGCGAGGCTACACTCACCCCGATAAGCGACCTTGAAAGCGGCGACACGCAAAATTTTCCACGGCGAAAATGTAAAATCATCGCGGGAGAACGAGAGCAGGCGGCCGGATAAGAGCCGGATGTGTGCAGTGGCGCGGCATCGGTGCTGCGCGCGCGAGAACAACTGAGCGGAAGAGCGGCAACCCCCGGGGGATGTTCCGCTCTCGCCCCTCGTCGAGATTCTTCTCCCTCCAGCGGCTCCGGATCAGCCTCTTCTCCCCCCCTCTTTCCCTTCTCATTCGGCGGTTCCGCGACACCTGAAAAGGATTCGACGGATAAAGGTACCGCTGAAGGGATTCAGGTGCGACAAAGGCCTGAGTGCAGGGTATGGATTGCTTACGGCAAGCTGTGGAGGATTTTGGGAAGTTCAGGAGAAGTCTCAAGGAATGACACGGGGAAATCAAGAATGGAAGGAAGAATTGAGAAATATTGACAGTGACGATTAACTGTACCGTTATTTATTTCCCTGTTAGAGAAAATTTATAGTTAATAAATGCAATTTGACTATTTACAATCTAAAGTAGAATTAGTGAAAAACTATTACAGTTAGTCAATTTTGATTAAAAATGAGTGAAAACAAGTCCACTATTTAGTAACTAGTGGAGCAATTTATGTTTTTCACTAATTTAATTTTAGAGGGTAGGATTGTATAAATGAAGCTGAAACAACCTTTTGCAAACGTAAGAGTTATATTTCAAGTTTTATTGAATCATATCATACATAGTACACTAGGTTCAAAGTACAATAGGTCCTTATGTAGGTAAATCACAACGCGCACTCGGTGCGCTCTGGACGCGAGCTCTTTAGTTATTGCGACGATTAGCACCGATGTAGAACAAATGTTTGGCAACAGAAGTGACGCACGTTCTACCCTACGCTGAAGCTTCTCCAGCCTCCGGAAAAATTTTAGGTCACCTCGCGAACTCGGGTTTAATATAAACCGAATCGCCGTGTCTCATTGCACAAAGTTCAGCAACCCACGGCGCTGGTGGGCATTATCGACGTAATATGTACATGCGCATTGGTCGCTGATTGTTTAAAATTGCACGTAGGTATCAAAAGATAAATCTAACGAGCTACGCGAGCATGCTTCAGTAAAAATAGTCTGCCTAGATTTTTATACACCTCGTCGCTTGTCCGAGTAAATTGAAAAACTTCCTCGTTGACTGCTAGCTGCAGTGTTAGTGACATTGAAGTAATTCCGTTTAGTAATTTTTTTAAAAAACAAATTTAAAAGAATTTTCTAAGGATTATTAATAAAATGATTATCAAAGAGCAAGAGTTTCATTTAGTGGTAATAAAACGTTCCATTTCAATTATGATAATCGTTAAATTGAATTAAATCTAAAAATTATAATAATGATTCTAGTATTATTAATTAAAATGTAAGATAATTGTAGAAATTTTTTCTGCACAGTTGTGCTGTACGTTAGCCTTACTGTTAAATTGTAATTGACGTCTTTGTTGAAAAAGAAAAGTCAACAATTAACCTAAGAATTCTTTTTGTGCTGATTTGAACTCGTTGAAATTTTAAACTAAAATAACAAAGTGCACACTCCTAACAAATAAAATTAATCCTATAAATGTTCGCCTTAGTTTACTAAAAAAGATACTTAAAATAAATTATTACAAAGTGTAAACGTTACGCAGCTGTAATCTCTTTTAAACGAACGTAACCATCCATCTCATCCATCAAAGAGAGTATTCGCTACCCTTACAAAAATACGTAAAAATATTCGTCCCTCGAAGGAACGCAACAAGTCACCTATCCGCTTATTCTTAAAAAACAAACTCCAGTCAAACGAACAATTGGAAATTCCGTCAATATCGTAGGAAGTCATCCGATATATAGAAATATTAAACTTTCGTCCAAATGACCCGTTCAGGAGCAGGCACCCGCTGGCCAAGGTAAGTTTCTCGGTAGGTCGACCTCCGCGGTGGACTCCTCGGGCTAGCCCAGGCCCACGTCCAGCGACATCATCACCAGGAAGCCCAGCACTGCGCCCCAACTCGCCAGCTTGCCGTTGCCGCTGCAAACACAAGAGCAAATATAAAAAGATTAAAATTTAAAATAATAGACATTTTTAAATAGAAAAAAATAATTTTAATTTTAGATATTTCTAAATAAAAGACACTTCGAAGTTTGATTTCTTTTCTTTTCTTTTTGGATGAACGCAGGTGATACGATAGGAGGGGCAATAGTGACGGCGAAGAACTGGAAACTTTGATGTGCAACGGTGAGTGGATTCAGAGGAGTGCATTTCCGTGATGAAAGTGTGAATTTTTTTGGCTTGAGTAATGATAAGTATTATGAAAAAGATGTGACATTACGATAATGAAGATGTGAGAAACTTGGAGGTTTCAAAGGTTGGGAATTCGCACTGGGAGGAACACGGACTCTTAATGAAGAGGAAATATTTCGTAGTGTACAACAGAATGAAATTTTGTAAATTACATTTATTTAAGGAGGAAATTCCCTGACATAACTAAGTCAGTTGAATGCAACATTTTTTATTCGAAAAATTATTGCCAACGCTGTTACTAAAAATAGTAGAAAATGTTATCATTGTTTTTCAAACTAATTAAGAATTGATTTAAAGCTGTTTTTAAATATTTAAAACCTAAAAACTAAAATTTTATTTTAGAACTACAAATTTTGCTACTAAACGTTAAATTTGCATTTTCATAGTGACTTAGAAACTCTATATTTTAAATTTAATATCATATTTCTTGGAATATAGTTCTTAATTCAGTATCATAATTTTTTTAGATAACTGTAACACTTTTTATTACACGAATCAATTTTTCATCTCTACACTAAATACCAAATATAAATCCGCTGATTAAGATTTACGGATCACCACAGACAATCATTTTTCTTTCACCTAGAAAGCGAATAAAACAAAAACAACGTTTAAGAAATATCAAATGCAGCGGCAAAACCGGCACTGTAACGTAAAAATACGAGAGGAGCATCGCCGCAAATTCATTACCGTGCGTAAGTACTCCTTATCGAAGTCAGCGCCACGAATCGCGGTTCTCCTACCCCGGCGGCCGAGTAACGGCGCAAAGGACGGCAAATGCCAGAGACAATGTTTTTCACCGCTGTTTTTTCCGCGCTCGCAGCGCAACCGGGGATTAAAGTGTACACGGCGCGCGTCACGGCTTGTTGATTTTGTAAATTATACGCGTGGGCGTTCCGGCGCATCAATCATACCGGCGCGGCGCCGTCGCGACTACCTGCTCTCTCCCCTGCCGCTCGGCGGCTAGATCGAACACTCGAGGAATCGAAGTGCCTTTTTTTCAGTCCTTGCGAAATGATCCGGTCTGGGTTTCCTGGTCTTCGAATGTAAAGTTAATTGCTTCGGAAGAATATAATTTGCAGCCCTGTTTTATAATTAAATTTTTTAATTTGAATCGGTGAAAAAACTTTTTATTAGATTATAAAATATGTCACTGTAACTAAAAGTAATCGACTATGCTCCCTTCTACAAGTAGCGAATGTTCATTCTTTTATTTTTTTTTATCTAAGAAAGAGAAAGATGTGTGATGTCTGCCCCAAAATATAACGAACGAGCAAACGTGTTCTTACTACATGGGAAAAGGTAATTTTTCTCAAGACGAACGAGTGCAGGTATTGAGTTTCGGTCGCGCCCCGGAAAGTGCCCGAGCAGCGTGTAAGCCTTGCGCGAGAGAAATCATGTGAAACGCCGTGCTCGCGCTTTCCTCGCGATTCCGAGGCTGAAAAAAAAAGAGGAAGGAAGAGAAGAAAGGAAGAAAAGAGCGAGAGGTTAGATCGTCCCTTTTTCGGGCCAAAAACAGACGAAGCTCCCGCGGGCTCCCCGAAAAATCTCGCCTCCTTTCCCAGAGCTCGAGGGGCCCCCCCGCCATTGTCATTGTAATTGGCCGCCGGCGCCTTTGTGAGATACTCGAGCGCCTCGCGCTCCCTCGGGAAAAACGCGAAAGTGAAAATAGATCCCACCCCGCGCGTACACACGGAGAGAGAGACGTACACGTGTATCCCGGTGTTTCACGAGAGGCGCAGGTAAAGGCGCAGCTCGCGCCCAGTTCTGATAGGTTGATCCCGCGATTTTCGGCGCTATTGTTGCGCGTAATCGCGCGGGCTGATTGTTGACACACGAAATTGAGAGGTGGGCACGATACCTTCCGATTCTTTGGGATTGCGATTTGTCAACTATTTTTCAGCGTTTCGGGGTTATTGTGTGGTCGAGAGGACAAATCGCATCTTCGAGTTTAAGTTATTGTCCCTTTAGAGTAAAAATTTAGAATAAAAAATGAAAGTAATAAATTTCTAGATTAATGTAAGGATTTGTAGTTTGTTACGTTGATAAAATAAATAAAATATGATAATTTAAAGAGATACTCAGTAATCGTAAGTAGATACTGTTATATTTAATTTACTAGACTGAATGTGCACTGCGCGCGCAAAGAACCTTTTTTAGGCTGATGACCAACAACCAATAAAATAACTATATTACCATTCAATCAATCGAAACTGGAGAAATACTATCGACATTTTTAAATAGCCATTATTATTTAAAATTACCTTTACCAGAATTTAAAGCCGGTATACAATATCGAGCGATAAAAAAAAAATTCTCACGAGCGCTGCATAAAGAAACGAATTACGAAGCGCACAATTTTTTAATACCTCGAATCAATAAAATAAAAGACGAAATCAGCCGCCGTTTAAATAACGAATTCGAGGAAAAGGAGCAAGTGGAGCGCCGGGAGGAGGCAGTAAAACGCGTCCGAGTCAATGAATCGGAATGAAGCGATTACGAAAAGGCGAACGCGAGGCGTTAACGCAGCGTCGCGCGCGCGCGCGCCCGCGGATCCCACAGGAATTCAATTCCAATTGCCGGCGGTCTTTACGAGCTTCCCCCCTCGCGGCCGTGCCGAGCCTTCATTGTGCCCGCCCGTTCTTTGTGCGCCCCTCTGAATTTCCACGTCATTTTACGGGCCGCGCTCGTTAATTAGGGCCGATGCGGCGCCGTTCGCGCGCCCGGACATTCCGCGCTCATGATTGCACGAGCATCGCAGCGGACTGTCTTTTTTTTTGTTGAATTATGTGCTCTTGGCGAATTTGTCGCTGTAGTATTTTATAAGAAGGTGTAAATTTAAGTTGAAGCAAGGCTTGTTATTTTGGTCAATTGGACCGTTCTAAATTGCTTATTTTAAAATATTTGAATCCAGAAAATATAATTACAATCTTTAGATCAAGATTTATGATACTTTCGTAAAATTCTGTAAGAAAAAAATAATAGAGCGTGAAAAAATATTCAGAATCGAACTGTAATACATCGGTGTAAAAAAATCTTGCTAAAAGATAAGTGTAAAATCTTCACTTGACATACTTGCCAGTCAAGTGCACTAAGGGAATAATTAGTCATTTTTTCACATTTATACAGAATATAATGAAATTAAGATGTAAAACTGTTACTGATTATAGGTATATTTTTTCATACTTTAGAAACTTGATCTAAAAAAAGGTGTGCGTATAACTACCTCAACTGCTGCTTAAAACTAATCTATCGAATTTTAGTATACCACCTCGATTTCCTCGATCATCACGAATCAAAAATCACTGCCATTTTTGCGAAATTTACGTCCGAGCGCCTCTTTTTACGGGCACATCCGTCGTCGCACGTGCAGCTTTCGCGCACTAGCTCCTCGCTCCTCCGTTTCTCTCTCCCCTCCTCCCCCCCTCGCCTCCTTTCTTCCTCGGTCGCGCGCGTCCGAGCGATCGAAAATAAAGCGAAATCGAGCAAACCCGATGGGAGAGAGCGCGGGGCGCCCGCGGAGATTTAGCATTTAAAAGCGGCCGGGGGTACGGACGCGGAGTGGCGAGGCATTGTGCCGGTGGGAAAGCTCCTTCCGCGGGCCGGTTCCTCCTAATTCTCGGCGGGTCCGCGCGCCGCGACTCGCCCGAAGCGTGAGACGGAAACGGGTGCAAGTGCACACCACCGCTGCCGGAGACCGGGGAGAGAGAGAGAGAACCTGGCCGGACGCGCGCGCGCGACCACTCCGTTCGCGGTGCGCACCGCTGTACTCGTCGGTGAGATTCGCGCTTGAATGCACATGTCGCTTAAAAGTTCAAGATTAGAAGCTTAAAAGAAGTGACCTTAATTTTTTTTTAATTTTTTACTCGGTAAGGTCAAATTTTATCCTTCAATGGTACTTATGGTTTCTGAAAAGTGAAGTAGTATAAAAAGGCTCGATCTTTCCATTATTATTATAATTTTTCAGGTTATCATTAAATAAATGTTAGATGTGTTTTATTTTTTTATTACTATTTTTGTTTATTAATAGTCATCCGCGCAAAAAAGCTCTTCCAGTCGCCTGATGTATATTCAACTAAAGAAATATAAATTTTATATAAACTAGAGATTTTATTTTTACAAAATAAAAATCCTATTACAAAAATCGTTCTCAAATTCGACCGTGCACTAAACCAAAGTAAGTACAGAAGGGAGCTCGGCGAAAAAAAAGAAGAGGGAAGGAAAGACGAAGGAAGAACCGGAACCAGTTAGCGGGCCTCCTATAAGGCCCCCGAGGGCTCCCTCAAGAAATTCGGCGCGCACGCGCGAGAAAAGCGATCTTTGTCTCTCTGTTTTGTTTCCGCTGCAACACCTCCCTTCCTCTCGGCCGCCGTACAATGGACTGTATATTCCGTTTTAATGCCTCGAGGGGGGAGGTAGGTCCCCCTCCCCCCCTCCAACCCCGCGGAGCCACCGCTGAAAAATCGCCTACTTATAGCGTGGCGCTGATTTACATCGAGAGCGAGTCGTAAAAACGGGGTGCGAGAGGTGCCCCGCGCGCGCCGTCTCCTTTTTAAAAAACCCGCCGGCGCGCGCGCCGCCAAGTTTCGTCCGGTGTACATTGTAAGGGAGTAATTGTCGGACTTTATTGTGCGCGGGGTAGCGCGGAGGCAGTTTTATACCCGGCCGAGTGAGTTATTGTCCGTGGATTTTTATGAATTACACGTTGAATTATGCAGCTATGCTCCCCCCCCCTCCCCTTTAATTGTACGGGAGATTATTGTGCGCCTATGAATCAACCGGCTCGCTTTCACGTCGCTTCGAAAAACATTGTTGCTGGTGCAACTGTCCTATCTGCTGCTGCGTCACTGGGGGATCCTTTTAATTCAACAGTTTTACTGATATAATAAAATTTCTTTCAATTGGGGATACTTCCTCTTGTTCGTCAAATCAGTGGCGTATATGGTTCGTAATAAAAATTACATTGTAATAATACACAATGTATAAGGATTATTTAATTAGGTGATTTACGTCGTCCTCTTGAATTATTCAATACTTACTTCACTTAGCAAAATTTTATAAAATGTTATCCACTTTTTATTATCATGAGAAAATAGAAATATGATAAATATAAAGATAAATAAAAAAAGAGTATATTTAACATGGAAGAACTAAAAAGCAAAAAATGAATGGGTTTATTAGGAGTAATGTCAGTGATTATCATGATTATGTCTTATATTCTACCCAATTTAACATATGAATTCGTTCTGTGGTATCCTTATCTTGTAGCCTTAATTAAAAGCAAACTTGTATGAATGAACTCTGTAGGATATGACTGGACAGCTTACAAGCTTCATGGACTATGGTGATTACTCGATCAAATCTTTGTCAGAAATATTATTTACATGCTATCCTACTCTTTCATTAGTATCATATAACTTCAAACTTATTTAGTCTAAAAATTTTCTAATTATTTCCTTTAATTTTATTTAAACTGTTATTTAACGACCTGCACTTCAAATACATTCCCAGTGATCAGAAGTCTATTTAAAAATAAATCTTAATATACGATCGTCCCTGCAGATAACTAACAATTGATGGAATGAATAAAACGTACCTCTGATGAGCTTCGGGTATGATATCGTCGATGACGACGTAAATCATTGCACCAGCAGCGAAGGCCAAGGCGTATGGAAGGACAGGCGCGGCAAGGGTGACGCAGGCAGCTCCCAGTACTCCAGCCACCGGTTCTACCATACCTGAGAGCTGACCGTAGAAGAAGCTTTTCAGTGTACTGAAACCCGCGGCCTGCAATGGTAAAGACACCGCCAAGCCCTCTGGAAAATTTTGGATTCCAATACCTAGGGCCAAGTTTCTGAAAGCAGATAAATAAACCACCGATTAATAAAACATTCCAAAGTGTGTTATTCCCAAAATTTTTATTATTTTTATCTCGAATGTAAAACTTCGACGAACGACAAGACCCACACTTTTTGATTAAGATTAAAAAGCTACCCACCCTTTGTTTCCGAACGAGTAAAAAGCGACAACGACTTTCTCAAAGCAGACTCTCGCGACAAGGAAGAAAAAAATTTGCGAATCGCCAGCGGAGGACCGGAATCGAGGGCAGAGCGAAACTAAAAAAATTCGCCCGCTTTTCGAGGTGCCGCGCGGGCGGAGGTGTGCAACCGGACGCCTAGAAACGCATCGGGCCTGCAAAACACAATCGGCCCATTGTGGCCGCTTGGTCGCGCGACGCACGTGCGGCTCTCGGGCGAAATCCGAGAACTCGCGGGGACGAGTCTCCGGGCCGCGGCTCGGCTTCCACATTCCCGGCATTTTTCCGGGCGTTTCATTCAGCCGCTCGGCTCGCGTTCGGCGAATTCTTTATCGCGCCGTCTCTCCTTCGCCGACTCGTTTCTCGCCGACGGCCGCCGACGCCTGCTCGAGCTGAATTACGCGAGGCGAGCTGTGAAGTCTCGTCTTTTTTTTTTAATTTGAAATTTTGAGTAAAAATTGGAGTCCATTAGACTGATGGATGGTTGTTCCCTTTTCAAGTGTTAGTCGCGATAAAAAAAATTAAGTTATGGATAAGGTTTACGTGAAGTTCTTCGTGTTTGGTCGAAGGGGGAGGTACGTCACAAGAGATAATTATAATCACGAGCTGTGAAACTTTCCTCTTAACCAAGAAATGTAGAATATTTCTTAAAATAAATTAATTTTCTCTAATTGATGAAAGATCATCTCCTAAAATCTACTTAACTTTTAGATTTTTTTTATCAGCTATGATATTACGCCAGATTTCTACAAAATGTAGCTGATACCTCAAAAGTCTTACAGACCTCGTTTAGCAGAGCATCCCCCAAACAAGACGAACTTCATGCTTATTATACAGGACACCCTATCAGCTTCAGGCAAGCTCGCCGTGTCTTTTGGTTAATAAAAAAAAGTCGTAATTTTTTTTCATCCCTTAAGCAGTGTATATAAGACACACTACCGGTTTATCGAGCGCGGTAGCTCGAGCTCGGATTTACCGAGCGGCTGGGATTTTAAAAGCGCGCAGGACAAAGGTGCCCCACGGACACCAGCCTCCTTTCCCACTGCAACAAAGTTGGATCGCGATAAAGGAACATCGCGCACGGCGGGCCCTGAATGAGAGCCGGCGGTTTCTTCCTCTCTTAGCTCAGCCCGCTCTTTCTTCCTCGCTTATGTACACCTCCTCCCCGAGTCGCGCGATCGGGCGCGGGTCCGATTTGGAAGGTCAACGCTTTTTCTTCCGGTCGCAAGCTCGAGCTTTCGCGCTTAAGATCCCTTTACGCCGGCGAAGGGAAGGAATTACGCGTAAGCGGAGGTGCGGACGCGCGAGTGCAAATGAGCGCGCGGAGAGGAGCGGGGAGGGAGGAGAGGGCGAGAGCTCGCGGGAAGGAGAGGAGCGAGAGGCTGCGCGGAGCAGGTGAATGAACGGCTCGGCTCGGGCATCCGTGCGCTCGGCCGGCTCTCGACCGGCCGGATGAATGAAGGCCCGAGCGAGCGTTTCGGCGCTGGATCGCCACCGACCCGCCGAGGTACACTTATTATTTGAATACCCCAAAGTCACTTTGTTGGTGTCATCAGATGGATTTGTAAAATAATTAGTTTGACCAAAGTATTTAATGCGTGAAACATTATAATGTGAATTTCAAATCTATTTATTAGCTGAATGATCTTGTATTTGAGTGAATAGTTTAAAATCGCTATAGATAGAGACCTCAATGACATCCGTAGAAAACAAGTATCAGAATGATAATTGAATGCGTCTCTCGATACTTCAAATTACGTAAATTCTTACTTATTAAATCCTGAAAGTAAAAAAAGCTTTAAATTCGCATCGAACAGGAAAAATTCACCAACTCGACCTTGCCACTTGACAAACGAAACGCGAATCCCGAAGGGCGGCACTTCGTAGTGCTGAATGAACGCTGCCGTCGTACACGGCGCATTCCAGGAGTTACCGGAGCCTCATCGACGCGTCTCGAAACAATGGCACGCAGGTGAACAAATGAATGATCGGCACGAAAGGGGGGGAGGCGCGAAGGGGGCTCGATCGACTCGGTCTTTCTCACAAGCGGAGGCGAGAATTATTACCGCGAGGTATGTCGCGGCCGGCCATTTTTACGCGCTCGATCGCCGGCCGACTCGCATTCCGACAAGTCGCGCTACACACAAGAGGATGTACAGTTAGGCCGCCGCGACTCCCGAAGCGCTGGCTCGCGCGCGCGAGAGAGCCGACGATCCTCCGCGATCGCCGCGAGGCTCCGAGCCTGGGGCCTCCGGTGAAGACGCTTCTTTTGTTTCCCCGTGGACTTCTCGAATTGTTTCGGGGAGATTTGCTGTATTAATCGTAATAAAAGAAGGGCTGCTTATGGAGAAAGATATTTGGAGTAGTTTGAATTTTGATGAGACGTGATTAAAAGTGCGAACATGTTTTAGTTAAAAAATGAGGATCAATCAGTTAGAATCCTTTTTGGTAATAGATAATTATAAATATTTATTTTGTACATAGAAGTAAGGTGCTTCTTCCGGGCAAGAAAAGATTTTATGTAGTAAACCTAATTATTAAATGTCATAAATTAAAGACGTGAAAAGGAAAGGATTGAAATTTATATTTAGCATCAACCTTAACTTCGGGCAGTATCTTAGATTTTTTTATTTTACTCTCTTCATTTAACAATAAGCATTAAAATGAAATGAAAATCAATAATTATTTGTTTTTTAAAAAATTTGTGAACTTAAAAAGTCTGCAAATGGAAAATTCATGCCTTCAATCTGACATAGCTTTTACTACTTTAATTTTGAAAAAATAATAAAAGTCGCCCCTAAATCACCTAAGCGAACCCAAAGAAGAGGATGGATAACCCATTATTTACCTAAACAAGCAATTCCCTCTTCATTATTTCCACAGGCTTTTGTCGAGAGAGCGCCCGTAACTCCGGATCTCCCATAAGATCCTCCGCTCTAAAATTCACTGAACCGAGAGAAAAAGCCAAGCCGGTGGAAGCACCTCATCGCGCGCTCCACTTCGATCCATTGTAAAATAATTTACAGTGCCGCGAAAAGCGGAGAATTACGACTGGCGCGAACAAAAAGTACCGGCGCGTAAGAGAAGGAGAGCGCCGAGGCCACTCACAATGGGAGAATCGGCTCGTTATTGTCGCGACGCCAGTGTACACCTTGACCACGCGCCGTGTCGATTAGACGAGACATTAAACGCCCGAAAAAGAAAACGGCTCGGGGGCCCATTGTTGCCCGGCGCGTATTCTGCGGCTAATTTATGGGTTCGACCTATTGTCGATCGATCGTGGAAGGAGCGGACGAATCGCACGATTTTGGCTCGCTTTGTCCGACTGCCTCGATGCTTCGAGGTACTTTGATGAGCATTTAGTATGTCATTTAACAAATTTATTAATATTTTGCTGTTAAACAGGCTGAAGAAATTAAGCTCGTAGTGTGTTCTTTAATTTTAATCGTAATTTTTTATACTTTGGGGATAGAGATTTTACAGGAAATTAAATCTATTTTCACAGGAGTTAAAAGGTCTACGTTTAAATCGAAAATTGATTCTTGAAAATAGAAATATTATAAACATTATAGATCGATGAATCTCGCACAATTTTATGGGAATCTTCGTAATTTTTTTTACTCTTCGTAATTCTTTTGGAAAAATTCTTATAAATCGTAATCTTTGGTTTGAACAAATAATTTTGACAACAAACATCAAATTGTAAAGAAAAATGTGCATTTATAGCTTAATTGTACAACCGGTATGAGAGATTTAAAGAAGTCGAAACGACGTCTTCACGTCAAGTGCACCACACACACGCTAAAGCTCCAATACCAGCGGCGGCGCTCGCACAGTATTCATCGGAGCGCCGCGGTTCGGCGCAGCGAACCTAATTACGGATCAATAAACAAAATAACGGCCGCAATAAGCCATAAAGCCGCAGCTCTCGGCGCTCCACTTTCCACGGGAGGCTGCTGCCGCGCTCGGCGGTGCGCGCGTGCACATAGACACACCGAGGCCTGCCGCTTTACATTTTACGACGGGGGCCCTCGAGTGTCACTGCCGGTCGCGCGAGAGGAAATAGGAGGCTCCCGCGCGCCATCGATCGCCGTGTAAATCACCTCCTTGGGGGACGCGCAAATAAAGCGATGAAAAGGGGCCCCCGAGGAAGGAGGGAAGCGCGCCTCGGTGTAACCTGCAGCTGCTTCCGAATCGCCGGTGCTCCGAATTATTTCGCCTCGGGGTGTGTATTCCACGGATTTTTTCTTGCGTCCGGAAGTGTCGATTTTGCCGTTACTTTATTGCGCGATCGATGAATTGACGCTTACATCTGGGTATTGTCTTCAACTCTTGTTAAGGGATGAAAGTAAAGTTCACATGCGACATGCGACATGTACGAGAGGAGCAAACAGGCGATCAACTTAAATTTAATGAAGTTTAACTTTTATAAATTGAAATTTTTTGTCAGGTTAAAAAAATAATCTTGAAGTTCTGAAATTGATGAACGATCGATGCGATTTAACAAAACTTCATTTTGAAGATAACAAAGCTCTTTGTCAAAATAAAGCTTCCATTACAGATATTAACTTCAAGTCTTGCAAGTGAAGAAGTGAAGATCGGAGATCGAAGATTAAAGCTTCAATTCATCCAATAAACTTCAATCCCCGAATAAAAGAAAATCCGACCTTCTTTAACAAAACTTCACAGGGAAGACATACAAAGTTCATTGTCCACGTCGCATTTTAACAAAACTTCATTTTAAACAAATCGAAGATCTGCCAAGTTAAAGCTTCAATTCCAACAAGAAACTTCAATCCCGGAAGTAAAGAAAATCTGACCCGCTTTAACAAAACTTGATATAGAAGACATAAAAAGTTCATTGCTCATGCCGGATTTTAACAAAACTTCATTTTAAATAAATCGAAACTCTGCCAAGCTAAAGCTTCAATTCCTACGATAAACTTCAATCCCGGAAGTAAAAAAAACCGACCCATTTAACGAAACTTCAAGTCATCGAAGGCGTAAAAAGTTCATTGTCCTTGCGGGCACTTCAAAGTATATATACCTGTCCCCGATCGCCTTCGCATCGGCTCGTGCTCGCGCGCGCAAAAAAAAAGATTGAAGTGAGATCAACGACTTCAATGCGAGCGCCATCTGTCCAGCACGAAATTCCATTCCGCGCTCGCGCAACAAGTAGAACACGAGCGTGCCTAGCTACAGGAAAGATGATTTTTCTGAGGCGGCCCCCGTGAAAGAGAGACATTGTGTGCGTGCGTACGCGCGCGAGCGCTTCTGTGTGTTAGCCCGGGGTAGGCACGTGCTCGCCCCACACTAGACGAGCCAATGCGGACGGAAGGACGCGCGCGGAGCAAGGGGGGCGGCACGAGACGCAGGAGGGGAGAGAATCTCTCGCGCTCGCGGATTGCCAAACTAGCGCCAACGTAGCGGCCTCTGTACTAGCGAAACGCCGGTCAACGTCCGCTCGTGAGAACGGAATGTAAGTTTCGTCGCGACTCTCTCTCTCTCTCTCTCTCTCTTCATCTCCCTCTCTCTTACACTGCCGAGCGAGCGAGAGAGATCGCGAGCCCGCTGCTTATAGCCGGGAGAGCTCCGAGCGTGCGCGCAAGTAGTTTTTCTCTCTGTTCGCGCCGCCACCGCCGTCGTCGCTCATTCGTCTGTACTTACACACGGGCGCGCGGCCATCCGTAGGTCGTACACGTGTATATGCGGGCTGCGCCTGTTGTGCACCTCTTTTTTCGGGCGTCTCTGTGTATACGGTATTTTTGCTCAAGCGGGGCGACGTTATCTGCGCGCGCGCGTGTTGCGCTAGCTCTCGCGAGCCTCGTAGCTTTTCTTTGCGATTTCGAAAAACCTACCCCTCGACGATCGCAGCGATCGCCTTTGTCCACGGTGTACGCCTGTGTCCATAGCTCGCGTAGCTACGAAGATACGAGGGAAAGACAGGATTTCATTGCAAGGGTTTGAGCAGCCGAAAAATGTGTATCGTTTAGGCGAGCGCGTTGCACTGATACACCGTTAAATTTATCTTAAACGAGAAGCCGAAGTCCGACGCGAGACGCGTAATTAACTATTTTCACCTCCGAAGGAAGTCGACGTCTCTCTCTTTCTCGATCCTCTTTTTTTTTTTCATTACATTCCACCGGCGGCGTTTTCTTTGTTCTGTATCGCCGCGTTTTTTTCTCCTCTCCCGGGCGTCGATCGTGCGACGAAATCGGGATAAGGAGAAAGTCGCTGGGAGCGCGGAAATCAAAATGAAATCTCGGGCCTTTTAAATTGGCTGGATTCGTCGGCATAGGAAATCAATGGGTAGTTTTAATAACGGAAGTTCGCCTCGCTGGCCTCAATGAAGTCTTGCCCCTTTTCTCTTCGTCGTTCGCGCGGGAGCCACGCGGCGGCGGCTCCGTCGTTTTTCATCGAGATTTTAATAATCGATCCCCGGCCGCTGGAAAATATTTCCGTGAACGAGGCGAGGATCCGTGTCGGCCGGTGCGTTACATATTCATGCGAGGAGTTACATTCCTGGGCGGAATGATCGCATTACGCCGGCGCTATGTAGCTGGTTTTAAGTGGATGCACGCGTTCCGCTCCTACAAACGTGCGCTCGGGGAATCGAGTTTTTTTCTTTCCTTTTGTCGGGAAATGTTTAAAAAGCGCGCCCGGTTGTTCGTCGGGAAAAAGGCGAAATTAATTACCCCGCGGAGGTAATTTAATGAGCGATCGTATAGTTTTATTTTTGGAGCGATTCTTAAAAAGTACGCGACTGCTTTTAATTTTAGACGCTATAAATCTGCGGGGTTATTTATTTTACATAATCAAGATGAATTTACATCGTGATACTTCAGCACCTTGATTTTAAATATTATAAGCGAGTTAGTGGATCGAAGTGGGAGGTTACTCTGGAAAATGACGAGGTTCTTGGATAAACTGCAACATTCATCTTACTTTGCTTACTAGCTTAATTGAATCAACAATTTTTCAATTTTGATATAGATATAAAACTTTGATAAACTAACAGAAGCTACATCGTATCTTACATATATAATAGAGTGTAGAATTTATTTATGGAAAAATTTGTTTTTTCGTGCACACTGCAACATTGATCTGATGAATTAAATAAAAACAGTGACAAACATGATAAGATCTAAATAAACAAATAATATAATAATTGTATACTCTTATGCAGTATTTGTTCTAGTTCGAATTATGATAATTACTTTGATACATTTTAAGGACTTTCTACATAATCTAGTAACTCTAAGTAAAATCTCTCTGAATCACATATAATATACCCCAAAATTATTTACGAAGAAGGAAACGATAGTTTAAAAAATATCTTTAGATACAACGATTAATGGTTACTACTACAATGTATTCTCAATATTTTGTGAAGCTTTGACGAGGACAGTACACAAAGGCTGTCGAACCATCAAGAAATTTTGATCGAATTATCGGATTCTTTGGATTGGTAAACTCATCACCCCCTTCACATTAAACAACTTTCATCCTCGTAACTGACCATCGCATCCTCACCAGCAACAACTAAAAACTGTTTCGAGCCAGGACGGCAAAGTGGCCAGCGGGATCGGACGCAAGGTCCACTCGAGCGTTTCCCACATGGAGTATAACCGGCGATCGCGCACTTCCGTCTCGTCCAAGATGGCAAGACGTCCCGAGACGAGCGGCGCGTCGGCGCGCGAGGGGGAGGCGGGAGGGGCGGCGGCGGAAACGAGCGCGTCGTCGCGCCGTCTCGCGCGCACCGCCGACTCGACTTCCGCGAGGCGTCGGCGAAAGAGGCGAGTGCACCGCGCGGCTGGACCGCGCGGCAGCAGCTCCGTCTCGGGGAAAAGGGAGCGCGGCCAATTGCACCCGGGGGAATTCCCGGTCTTAATTTTAGCGCCGCCACACCTTGCCGGGGCCTCGCGCCGCCGCCGCCGCCGCCTCGGATTCTCGCTCGAGAGATGCCCTGCTCGAGCTTACTTCAAAATGATCGATGCACTAATGGATATCTACAGGCTGCGTCGGGATCTATTATAGGGTTGAAATTAACAGTTGCGGTTATTGGGATGTAGCGTGGTTAGGGCAGATTGGAATGCGATTAAAAAAGGATATGTGGGCTTTTTAAATTAAGAACAAGTGAAATTCATAGGATATGTGAATATGCCCTTATTTAATATTATAAGTTGCATATTCGATGAGTGAAAGAGTACAATTCACAGTAAGTAAGTGCATGTATGGATCAATTTCGCTTATTTGTTCAGAATGTAAATTCGCATGAATTCAGTACCTATAGAATCAGCGATTGTAATGGATCGATTATACATGAATTCATAAAATCTACTCACAAAATATAGAAGAGTGAACAACTACTAAATTCGAATGAAAACTGAGACAATCAAATTACGAGTACCTCAGTTTTTCCTGAAAAAGAAGTTTTTCTCACGATCAGAGTGATTTTTTCAATTTTTCACACTTATTCATTACGAGACTAGTAGATAGGAAATATAGGCTTAAAAAGCGATAAAGAAAAAAATCGGGGAAAATCATCAAAGACTAGTCGGAGGAACCAAAAGGCTGCGGTCCGCCGACACCGGAGTCTGGGTTATCCTGTTGCGGAGGCTCGGTTGGGAATCGGCCGGGCGTCTCTTGCGGCGGACCCCTGCGGACGGCGTCGCTCTCTCGCTTATAACCGGCCGCGCGAGAGCCCAGGGCACACGGCGGCGGCGGCGGCGGGGGATACATCTCTCCCGCGAGTACCTAAGAAAGACGTAGGTGGAGAGAAGGAAAGAGAGGAGAGAGAAAGAGAAGAGCTCCGTCGCCCGGGAGAAAGAGAGAGAGCGGGGAGCTGGCCGGGGCCACCGGCCACGTTCTCTCTCTCCTCCGCGGTGGAATGCGGGACGGGCAAATCGCGGTCGGGCCGGCTTGCGCGCGGCTCGTTCCCATGCATTCCTTCGGACTCCCCCTCTTCCCTCCGGCCGCGCGGAGAGCGCTCACCGCTCGGCCGCGCGCGCGCGCGAGCGGCTCTCGCTCCTCTCCTGCGGGATGATCTCGCGCGCAGCGCAAGGAGAGAGAGAGAGAGAGAGAGTTTCTTTTGGAGCGAGCCGAGAGGAGGCGAGTCTCGTTATGGAGCGAGCCGCGCGCCGCCGCCATTTTTCTACGCTTACGGGAGCCCGCCGGTGTGGAATGTCCGAGCGCGACCCGAGCCATCCCGGCCGGGGGCTTTTCGGCGAGCTTTTCCATTTTGCACGTGGATAATGGCTTGGAATTTCGTATTTTCAGCTGGGGATCGATACGAGATTGGCACGGTTAATTTGCTATTTCAATTAGGCTAAATTGGATAACGCGAAATTTTCGCGGAATTTAAAGGGCTGCACGAAGAAGTAACTATTTCGTGCATTAAGCAATTGAACTTTTAAATAATTGGAAATGACATATGTTGAAACTATTGTTAATTAGTTAAACTACCTATACATTCAAAGTCTCCAAAGTCTTATTCGCAAGGAAAAGACCTACAAATCGCCGTGTCCAGAGCAAAGCTCTCGCCGGAAGCCGAAAGTTCCGCAGAAACGAGCTTATACGACCTCGTCGCGAAAAAGCTCTCCGTTCGAAATAAAATCGCAGCCGTCGAGGCAACAATGGAAGGCCAAGGTGGAAAAGTTTCTCTCCTCTCGCTCTTATCGCGGGGTCCGGCGTGTCGCGGACCGCGAGGGACATAACGGCGAGGCGAGCTCGCTCGTCTACTCCGTTCCGAGTATAAAGCTATACGCGGCGCGCATGCGTAATGCCCGCGCATTCCAGGCATTGCTCTCCCCCTCCGGCCCCTCCCCTCCTCCACCGACGGGGACTTTAATGCAAAATGCGAGCGAGTTTGACGGCAGCAGCTCCTTTTTCGCCGGCTGACCAGTAGGCACGCGCTCTTTTCTTTAACTCGTGGCAAAAGAGAGGCTTCCTTCTTTTTTTTTAACGCGGTGGCAATCGTGATTCGAAAATTTACAGATTTTTATTGTTTTTTAGGTAGATAAGACGACTGTTAATGTTTATTACACTTGTAATGTACAAGTGCGAATAATCAATTCATTTGAATGAACTCACACTATTATAAAAAAAAGACTAAGTTACTGTATACTGAAAGTGGCTTATTTAAAGTGATTTTCATATTATGCATGAGAGTAAGCAATTGCACATGCAAAAAAGAGCTTACTGACTACACGAATGGAACAAGATTTTAGTAATGTAGTTATGCTACTTTATTGATTACTGTAGTTTTCAGGTACCACTTGGAATGCATTTTGAATTGAAGTTTTGAGGAAGGCTTTTCCGGTGTTAATCATTTAAAAAAATTGCACTGCTAAGGTATTACAGTTTACAACTTCAGATCTAGAATTACTGACGAGTATGTCAAAGTATCATATAAGTAATATCACATATGCATATAGTACTATCACATTTTATAACTATCATTAAACAGGTCATGAAATTGATTTTTAACAAATGTATTGCTCTACGTGATAAATCAATGAAAATCAACGGATACCATACTAAAATTAAAGAAAATTTTTCTGCGCATTAACGTCCCATAAACTGATCAAACCGGAGGGCCGAGCAGGCGACGCATCGACGCGTAGAACCCGCCCCGTAGCTTCCGATCGGCGAGCTTAGCTTCGTCGCGCCAATAACTCGGCGAAGTCGCGCGCGGCGGGGGGGCAGCAGTGAGCTTCGGTGGAAGCCGTGGCTCGTCCGCCCACGCGCCGCGGTTACAAGGCGCGAGCTAGAGGCGGCTAGACCGGCCGCTTGACCCTGGAACGAGGGCGGACTAGATCGTTGGCCCGCCGCGGCGCGCCGGGAAAAAGCGGCGAGCTGGCCGATGACGTCCGGTCGCCTTTCGGCGCGCCTCGGCTTTGTTCGACGGCTGACCTTTTCCTCGGGTATTTAACACCCGTCGAGAGGGTGATTTATTTAGTTATGCCCTTTTTTTTTATTATTTTTCTACTTACACGCGGTTTTTTGCATACCGAGGCTTTTACTTAGGCGCGGATTTATTTTTGTGCAATATCGGCTGTCCGCCCGGTTATTAAGCGTGGAAATACAATGAGCGCGTAAAAACAATCGGCGCGATAAAAGTTTTAACGGCCGGGGAGTTCAATTGAATTTTTGATAAACCCCCGGGGCAGTTTTATTCGGCTGAGTGCCGCTCACTCGTAAAGATAACTCACTTCGAAGTCGTAAAACCGTTCTCCCTTCACTTTTTTGCCACTTTAAGAGCGTGAACCGGCGAAACTTCAAATTCCAGGAAGGCTTAAGTAATTTTTGGTACCTAACTAACGCGCGCTTTTGCGTTTAAACGATTTCAAAACTTAACTTTGCTTACCGCGGGAACTTTGCAGCGATGATGTCAGCTCGAGCGACGATAAAAATTGTCGAATATACCTATATATTTCAAAATGTTATTATCCGTCACGGTAACGGTAGTAATAAATTAAAACGGGTATATATTTTTTCTTTTAATTACAGTTTTCGTTCGTGAGAAGGAGCTTTTTAAATTTAAAATAATTTTAAGAATGTTCAAGAGAAAATTAAAAATTTTGCAGAAGCAAAGTTGATCTCCGTACAAAAAAGTTTACTTATGTCAATACCCCTTCGCAAAATCATTCCTCACAATCCTTCTCGCCTAAAAGACCAATAATTCCACGCTATTCTCGAGGGACGAAGAATCGAGCGGGAGAGATCATATCCAGGAAAGTAAACAAAAGAGAAGAGAATAAGGGCGTAGGGGGGCGAGGAGTCGCCGAGCATCGAAATAGATGTAAATTCGCGTCGGTACAGCTTGGACGAAGGCCGACGGCGGTGGCGGGCCGCGAGTAAAAACAGGGCTAAAAGGAAGGCCTGGAAACGGGAGAGAGAAGGAGAGAACGCGAGCGAGAGAGAAAGAGCGAAGGAGCGTAAGCGCGAAACACGAGACGAGAAAAGTATCGGCATGGAATGTCACTAGCTTATAGAGGGAGCCCAGAGCGAGCCTTTCTCCCCCTGCCTCCCTCTCTTCTTCGCGCGCGCGGGCTCCAGTTCTCGGAACTCCTCCGCGAGCGGATTTGCCTGGATGATTATAAGGCGCAAGCGCGCGCTCGCTCAAACGGAATAAGATGGTTATCTTTTGCGCTCAAAGGATTAACGAGGCAATCGGCTCTCTCTCCCTCCTCTCTATCCTCTCCTCTCCTTCTCTCTCTCCGCTCCTGCCCAGCCTCCGCGGACGCTCTCGTCTTCTTTTGTGCGCTGCGAGGAGGCGAACACCAGGGGTTACGATTTTCGCACGCGGCGAAACAAGCGCCGTATATCAATTCGACGCCGAGTTCGTTGCGGTGTGCGCAAGCGTTGGTGTGTGCAATTTTTACGTCCGCGTGTGTGTGTGGCTTCGTATGCAAGCGGGGGAGGGGGCACGATCGCGGTGAGGCGCCGCGCGGACCTCTTGGACGCGGCCGCGCCGAGACGTGCCTAATTAGTGGAAAAGGATCGGCGACGGTCAGACGCTCCGACGAGCCGCGACCCGTTTGCCTGGAAATCGATGCATTTCGTCGCTTTTTTTGCGCCTCCTCTACGCGAAAGGAATACTGACTGTTGACTCGCTCGTGAACATTAAACTATTTCATTTTTTATTAAAAAATTAAACTGCTGATGTTTTTAAAATTATTTCTTTTACTAAAGGCAGTAATTAAAAAAAAGTATAGAAAATGGTATTTAAAAACATTGAGTAATCGGTTCTGACGGCTCGATTCATTAACAGGTGCCTTCCTCCCTCCTTCCCCGCGCCTTGTTGGATAATGCTAATAACACGTGTCGCCCAGTCGGTCGCGCTCTCGGGGGCTGTACACACATACGAATATTCCCCGGCAGCAGGCGAAAGAAAAAAAAAGGAGGAAACTCGCGCTAATTCAGCGGCGTGAGGATGGCGTTTATCTCGTCGAGAATCGCGCCTCACTTCGTAACTTGTGTATAAAGAGTAAAAACTGGCGAGTAAGAAGAGGGGGAGGGGGACGCGGAGTGGTTATCGTGCTCGGCGAGCCAATTCAGGCGTTTGCTAATGGCGAAGGAAGTCGAGTAAGACAGTATTTCCGGCCTCGAGCCGAGCACGTGTTCTCTCCTTCCCCTCGCCACGCTTTTTTTCCCTCATCATCTCCGATCCGCGGGCTCCCTCGCACTTTTCTCGACGCTCTCCCGCGTCTATTTCTCCGTCGACGGCCTTTCTTGCGCGTCTGCGGAGAGGACGCAACCAGCGGGTCATCGATTTCGCTCAAGCTCTGGAGATTTTATAAAATAGAGTCTAATAACAAAAGTATAGTAGAATTTTTTTAAAAAATATAGAAGAAATATGCCTTTACAAAAATTTTAGATACTCGCTAATTACAAGTCATGACGTAACTTATAAAAAAATAAAGTACAACGTTAAAGGTATAATTTTAGATTTATTGGATTAAAACATATTGCTTGTGAAGTGAAGAAAATCAGTAGAATAAGGTGTAAGACGATTTACGTCGAATTTCGATCATAACAATATTTAAGACTTAAAATTTTTTAATTCAACAAGTCCGAAATTACACCTATTACGTTTTATCATCTTTCTTTATAACTTCCTGTACAACTTTTCAATAAATGCATCTTTACTCTACATCTTTTAAAAAAATCTCATATTTTTGTTACTAAAATCCATACTTGAATTAAATCTCAAGATACGTCTTCATTATTTTCGATCACTCCAGAGTTTGTGAAATCCAGGACACGTGGTACAGTGGCCCTCTCCTCGTGAAATATGAATCCCAAGGATTACAATACATTACGTCTGATAGGACGAACTGAAAAACTTTGATAAAGGCCCCCTCCCAAGTGCACAGTCGCGTACCTATCGTTCAGCTAGAAGAGAAAGAAAATAAAAAGGGTCGCGAACGCGCCTAGCCACGAAAGCTGTAATGTATTCCGGCGCGGCGGAGCGGCGACGCATCCAGCCGTCGCATCGCATTCAATTACAACGCAATTTCCTCGGCAGCCTCATTATATTCCCCGGGGCGTCCGCGTCTCTCTCGCTCCCTCTCTTTCTCTCTCTCCATTATTCCACCGGCGCGAGAAGTATAACGAAGTCGAGCACGACGACGCGCGGCGAGGAGGTTGCGCTCGCGCGGGAGCCTTTAAGGGGGTTGCTCGTGTGGAGATGTGGACTAAAAGATATCGGAGGAATGCGAATCGCCGCCGCCATTGGCTCCGTCCGTCCTTGTGTGCACGCGCCTGTGTAATAAGGAGGCCCTTTTTCTCTCGGCATGCAAAGAAGGGAGAGGAGAGAGCCGCGCGCCGGCCGAAGGTGCTGATTTTGGCCACCGCGAGGAATTTTCATGCCGCGAGACCGGGGAGAGAGAGTTCGTGAGCCGACGAGTCGATTATGCGAATCAACGGGCTGCGCATTGCGCTTATCAATTTGAATTTCCGAGTGATAGTTCCAGGCGATTCCAGTTTCGCTCGGGCGATCTTGTGAGAATCGCTGCGAGGGATTGGATTTGACCGTAACGAGTGCTTTTGCTCTTGTACGATGTTGCGGAATAGCTGGGCGCTAGTGAAAAGGAGAAAAAAGTACGTGTCCATGGGAAACTTTATCTTGAAGTATTTAAACCTGGAGAAAATTGTTTCATTAAAAATTAGTGTTTACGAAGGAGAAAAGAAACTCGGAAATTACAAAAATACAGTTAATAGCAAATTTGAAAACATTTGTATACTTTACTGTACTGATAGCAGTCGTATAAAACAATTATTTCTTGACGACTTCTTTTTATACTTAATTCAATCTTTTAAAACTATTATTTAACTATATTTCGAAAGCACATAAGTAAGAAAATGTACGTGTAACACTAACTATTAATGGAACATTTTTCTCCGAGTAATTTGTCAAATAAATCATTTTGAAAATTACAAACGACCACTCAACACCCGGCGCACGAAGGAGTTGCAGGTCGAACGTATCAACGGATAGACCTAAATCAGCTGTCTCGGGCGCTCTAAAAATAGCCGCTTGCGAGCGCAGTCCTTACGGGCGCGCGAGGATCGGCGTCCGCTCCGGAGCGACTCCAGAAAGAAAGAGAGCCGAGGCTACTCCCAAAAGGAAGGCGACGCTGTCGGAAAAGGGTTCCAAGGAGCCGCGGGAGGCGCGCGAGGGGGGAAGTCGAGAAAAAAAAAGGAGGAAGAAGCGATCGAGGAGGGCCGGGCGGACGAGTCGGAAAAAAAACGAAGGAGCGTGAAAAAAAAAACGAGCGGACGGGCGAGAGGGGCGCTGGTAGCGAGAGGCGCGAGGGCAGACACTCGGGGCCGGTTTATAATAAGGCGGCGCGGGGGCATCCCGCGGAGGATAGCCGCTGAAATGAGATGGTCTCGTCGGCAGCTTTGTCCGGCGCCATGTTTAACATAGCACCGCACCACCTCATCTTGCCGCTCGTTTGCGCGCCTCTCCTCCCCCCCGGGGGCCGACCCCGGCCCTCCCTTTAGGCCCGAGACGCTGTCCGTGTATACAAATCAGTGCTCCTCGCGCGCGCGAGCGCCTTATATACACCTCCGGCGTCCTCCTCGCTTCTTTCCACGCTGCTTCGTAAGACCGCTGATGGTCCCTCGCTTTTTGAGGGCACGAGAGGTTGCTGTGCTTTAGGGGCTGGTGCGTTTTCTTTTAGCGGATTCTTTTCGTTCTTTTTTTTTTTAATAATCGCTGCGTATTTATATCGAAGATGAAGAGATTCTTTCGCTACACTGCTTTGGCACGGGATTTATGCTGAGGAGGGATACATTGGGATTCTAATCTCCTGTAAATAAAATTCTCAAAATATAAGGGAGAGGGGACAAAAAGTATAATAAATCAGCGAGGTATATTGAGCCATATAAATGATATCTTATATATGTTTAGTGGGCTCCATAGATCAAGTTTAGGGTACCTTGTACCCCATTATACCTCGCTCTCCCTTAAAAGGATATTTTGTTCTTTAATATCAAAATTTACAGTTTAAAACAGCACTATTCTCTTAAATTTTTTGATATAAGTCTAATAATGAATATTGCACACATTTTTTAACAAGAGTTGTTAAAATGTTGCAGATGAAGATAGTAGGTAGAAGAATTAAACGAAACACCTTATACTACTTTAAAAAAAACCATACTATGTTTTTACCCACGCCACTTATCTCTCTGCAAATTACAAACCAATTACTCGCGGATATTTCGCGATTCCCTCATTATAAATGAGATTTCCCAATCAGGGGCGGTTTTGGTTAACAGCCGCATTACTCTAACCACCAGTCATCTCCTTAATGGGAGTAACTTCGTTTTTCTCGATTGATATCGAGCGATTGCCTTATACACCGGCGAGTCTCCCTTCTGGCCTCGTTAGCGACGATCTTACGCGTATTTACATTCTCCGCCGCAATAATAATTAAGCCGCTTGAGCGTATGACTAAGCCACCGCGCATTATCATTTATTAAATAAAAAAAAGTCCTTATCCTATTCGAGTTTTTATCAGACACTAAAAAAGACCTCCACGTGCCAGCCGTTTTTTTGCGCACTTGCGACATTTCCTATGAATCACAGGAGACAATTTTGATATCGCTACACGCCCAGCCACCAGCTCAATAATTAAAAATGCCAACTATTGCGTCGCCGGGATATATCTAGCCTTTTTTCCCCTTCAATTTGCGCTCGCTCGCGAGTCGAGTTTCGAAAAAAACGCGCAGCGAGCGATCTGAATTAGAAAAAAAAAAGGAAATACGCTGGACTGAATACTACGAGTCGCGTTATCTCGCGAATGAATCACTCGCGTGAATGGGTCGCCGCCGGGGGGGAGGGAGGGAAAAAAATTCATTGATCCCCGATGCCCGATTGCAGCATCGCGCGTGAGCGCGGAATGCAGGGGAGGGAAAAAAAATCGCGACAGACCCAGATTCGCGGCGCGCGAGGAATATGTCGCGTTGCGTGTGAGTCAGATCGGCGAGCGGCGCGCAGTCACCTTGGCTCGCGAGGCACCGTGCCTAGCACGACGAGACACTGGCACCTGCGTGCATCCGTTGCGCCGCGCGCTCGCTGCGCCTGGGTGCATTGACTTTTACTATTTCGGCGGTGGGAGCCGGGGAATGCACCCGAGTTCACTGCTCATTTTGCTTCGAATATTTTTAGCTTCGATTAATTAGCCGCTTTGATATCGCCGTGCTTGTGACTTACGATGATTGTGCAGAAATTCACCTTGTTGAGAATATGTAGCATGGAGTTATCGATAAATTTGAATAAGTGACACTTCACTTGATTAAGGGAATAGTTAATTATTCTACGTTTAAAGTCTTTCATTACTGTTTAAAAAAATATTAATTTTAATGCATTTTTCAAGTACACTTCAAGTAGTTGACATTTATTGAACTTTGTAACTTAAAGTAGTAAATTAAACTTAAAATGAATGTACTGTTAAATAAATGATAAGAAATTAAAAAGAAGTGCATTTAAGTGAAGTTCACTTATTCAACTTTACGTAATTGATTCAAAAATAATTTGATGATTTTTTACTGTTTCACACTCAATGAAATTAAATTTATGGAATATATATCAATTTCTTTGCTCATCAAATACTGAAAGATTAAATAACAATCTATTACATATTATAATGCAATTCCTCGTAAGATGTTATTCCTTTCATAAAGCTGTTTCCAATATAAATGAGGCTGAGTCATCGTTCGTTCCTCGATGCATAGAGACAATATAATCCCAACTAGAACGGGGCTAATTTATCATTCCAACTGTACAACGCTGTACGTGCAAGCTTCAGCAGAACGTCAAATGCAATAACCTACTAAAGCCATAGGGAAAAATAATACACTGTTAAACAAAAAAGAAAAGATCAAAACGCAATAAGTTAATCTTAATTGCAGTCAAAAGCTACTCCAAAGTAAAAAATTATATAAGAATTAATATTTAAGAAGAGACAGGCTATTCTGTCGAAAATTTCTTTATTTCTAGGTAACCATTTGTAGGCGTTGCTTCTATAAGAATTGTTTTACTTTCTTTCATTAAGCACAGGATCAGAAACTTAAAAGTAAACGATTCATCGTGACTTTGGAAATTTCGATCGATTTTCGGCCTGAACTTCAATTGGATCATATCTCAGTGTTTTTTAAACCCAACGGCCTCGAGTAATTTATCTCTCCGTCGTGTCGAAGTACACTTTTAATACCAATCGCGTGCGAAAAAACGTCGAAGTAGGCAATAAAATAAATCCATCGCACCCCAACCTCAGTGCACCGTATACGGCGAGTGTCTCCTTACAGCATCGCAACGGCACACCGAATAGCCGCGGCGGCGACCTCGCGGCGGTGGCGCATGCGCCACGACTTCATTACCTCAGGAATGCACCTGGCCGCGCGCGACGAAACCGAGCCGCGGCCGATCGGCCATTAATCTCCGCGCCTCCGGAGCTCCCCTGGAATTTCCGAAAGGCGCCGCCGCGCGCGGATGAATGAAACGCGCGAGACGCTGTCCCCCTCTCCCTCTTGCTCTTGCGACAGTAGGGAGGCGCGTAAGGCGCCGAGATCGTTTTTTCCGCGGCCGGCCCGGTCAAGGAAAACGGTCACGCGCCGGTCCCCTAACGGAAGCAGATTTTGCGCAACCGGCGCGATCAACAACCGCGCGTGTCCTTTCCAAGGAAAGACGACGGCGGATACGGGAGAGACGCGGACTCGCGGTCGACGCTGTCTGGATGTGTCTTTCTGTGCCTGCTTCTTTTTGTTTCGAGGGATGTTGTACCGTTTGCGATTTTTATGAACATTGCGATTATTATGAATTGTAGATTCATCTTTGATTTATAATCTTGTGTAATTTGTATGTTCATTTAATTGGATACGGGTTGTTTTATATGAAGAGCGAATTTGGATGTCAATTTATCAATTTGATGAAATCTTTATAAATTTAACGATGTAAAAGATCAAAAAATCTAAAAACCACCTGTTAAGTCATCAAAATGACATGGAACCGCGTTCGTTAGAAAATATATGAAAGTACTAGAGTTAAGTATATTAATTTATGAAAAAATAAATAATGAGGTTAAAAATAAAAATTTTTAAACTAGGTATAAAGGACTACTTTATTGTAAGTAAAAATAGCACAAGCTTTATACAGTTCAAATTTTAGACTATTTGTGCCACTTTTAAGAAGGTCGGAATTATTGAACAGTTCTATTATTAAAACTGATGGATCTTGCAATATTTCTATAACAGTCGAAGAATGACTGTACCTTTATCTCTTGCTGTGCTCAAAAGTAAGTCTATTTTTGAATTACTAGAGTAAGTCATAAATTGAAGTCGATTTTTTAGCGGTAATGATTTAATTGAACTTTTATTTCAAATGAATTTCTTAACGAACAAAATAAAGTCACCTGGGGTAACAGTTTAACATTACAATCTTAACCACTCATTAATCAACCTAATTCATATAGGTACATTGAAATTTGATCTGACTACATCAAATACCTCAATGCATCCTAAAATCGAAAAAGTCCAACTGGGCAATAGTCAGTCGAGTGCGCAAGCCTACTGCGTAACAAACGATCAACCTCAAAAGCTCGGCTCGCGTTAAAAATGTGTCTCTCACCGACCGGACTGCCTTCAAGCGACCTCGTACTTATTACCATCCGCGCGCTCGCCCCGGCGAAGGCTCCGCGCTGCGCGTTCGCCGATTGCGAAAGTATCCGCGCAGCTCGCCCGTGCGGGGCGCGAAAAAAGCCGGCGCGAAGACTCTCGGGTAACTCGATCGGCCGATCGGTTGCGCAACCTTCCTGCACGGTGCATCCTCGCGCCGACCCCCCCGCGGGGGGAGAGGGGGGGCGCCCGGGGAAAAATGCCCGCGCGCCGGATTCCAGCTGCTCGATGCGCCGTGAAATAGAAAGCCACCGGGACTGCGCGCGGCCGCCTCGCTCGCGCCGCCTCGTTACGTACTGGATTCTCTACGGTACATTTTTCAAGGATCCCGAGGAGGAGCGCGCCGCCGTCGCGACAATCGGCCCGTTATGTGTCCGCGCGCGCGCGCGACGCAGCTGCCGGCCGAGCGTCGCGGATTCCGAGGCGCGCGACCGCACCGCCGCTGCAGTTCTTTCCCTTTTTCTTTTCTTCTTCTTCTTTTTTTATTTCAGCGAGTCGCGACGCGGTTGGATTCTTCGAGAGTTGCGAAGTTTTCGCAGCGCTTGGGCGGGTTATCTTCTTCTTTTTTTAATGTTAATCTACTAACTTACGTATAGGGATGTTTATGATTATTAATGATTCGCTTTTACAAAATAGGCGGAGTTGTTGCTCTCGTTGAAAAAGTGCGTATGAAAAAGTGCAAAAAAGTCGCAAAAGTCACTCAATAAATTATTTTTTCGCTCGAATTAAGTGATTTTTCATTTTTCCCTACTATCGTAATGGAAAGAAACTATTAAGGTATCCGCGAATTTTATTAATTTATTTCTTAACCTTCATGCTGTTGAGATATACAGTACAGTAGCTTATATAACGAGTTTGAAATGAAATACTGATTACTTCACTTATTTTTCTATTCAATGGTTAGGTAAGAATGTAAAAATAAAATAATCTTAATTTATTTCTATATTATTTTAAATATTGATAACACCACCTCCTTCAGTTAGTAATTTATGTGCATAATCCAAATTTTAGTTAATCAAATCGCGTTGCTAAAACTGCTAATTAATTTTCTTAAGCAGCATCCAAATTTTATTTAATTAGATCGGGTTAGTCTGTTTATTCAAACAAAAATCCTTAAAAAACGTAATCAACCGACATTTCCCACCTATACTATTCCTTTTTCTCCGCGCACATATATCTCCGAGCAGTCGATTCAAAATTCCTCCAAAAATTTTGTCCAACCCGCGGCAGAAGCAAAATTTTCGTTATCCCCCGCGTTAGCGAATCCGTTGCGAAAGCGTCGGCGCGGAAATTGCGCAAAAAAAAAAGAAGGAGTCGTTGGAACGAGCCGAGAAAAGAAGGTCGTATCGAGCGGAGATACGCGGCGGGAGAGATGGAGGCCGAGCGGCGAGCTTTTACCAGCGAGCGAGCGAGCGAGCGCGAGGCCCGGCTTATGAATGAATCGGCGGCGACTTAGCCCCGGCGCGATAACCTCCGGCGATTATCGAGCAGCGCGCGTCACGCCGCCGCCGCTGCCCCGTTGTCATTCATATTTGAGGCGCGCGATCTATATGGCCGCGCGGCGGATGTGCCCAGGCAATTTATTCAGAAGGCGACCGAGCAGCAGCGCGGGGTAATACTCGAGCCGACGAACCCGCTGCCGATCGATTGTGCATCTTCGCTACCGGTGGCACCGGATTTTCTGCTGTTTTGCAAGCTGCGAAACGAAAGCAAATGTAAATTTTTTTTCGTTTCTTAGGTTTGATACCTCGGTTTGATATAGTGGAATGGTAGTTTTTCTTTTAGTTGATAGCATGATTTTGCAACAATTAAAAAGTATTTTTTGTGTGCTAACTAGCATAGAGAGAAGTGGAGCTGTATACTTTAGTAGAGGGTGCAATTTTTACTCAATAAACATTTTATGAAATCCAATAATAAATCGAAACCATATAATAAATCGAAAAATCGAATAACCGTCTATCAGGTTTAATTATTACTTCTCATAAATAAATAATTTTTATAATTAATCATTACTTGATGGATGTAAGATTTAGATATTTCTCGTATTACTACTGTAAAAAGGAGTCACCTGGTCGAACGAGTCAAGCACTAAATTAAGATTTAACATAAATTTCGGTTTAGTAAACCTGTGAAGTGGAGTCTAATACATTTAAATGACGCGCAACCCAAATTCGTGCATGTATTACTTACAAGTCAGTCAAAGCAATCCTTGGAATGAACGGTCCTACTCGGGTCAATTTTAAGAATCGTAACTGGACTGTACGGAGTTCAAACACGTGCAGATCGTGACTTCAAAGCCAAACTTTTGTACTGCAATCGGTTTTTCTTTATCGTGATTAGAATTATTATGGCTATTGTAAAGTTAAATTTACTTAGATGATAATTGGATACTTAATCTGTAACTAAATGAACATGAAATTCTATGCATATATTCATTCATAAACGAGACTGCAGTGCTTTGAGATTTAAAGAATGCAATAATTAAGGAGGAATCATCGGGTATTTTATTTTTTATTAAATTCTTTGCATGAATTTAAAACGATGCTTAGCAAGTGAAACTTCACTAATTGCAGTGGCATTTCACTAATTCAAATTTTGATACAGCAACAATAATATCCTTTTGTAAAATACCAAAATCCAAAAAATCTTCCTCGTGTCACAACTAAAACTAAGGACGAATTCCCAAAGTCCTACTCCACGCGAGTCCTGTCCAGTATCCTCTCGCGGCTCGCCCGACACGAGGGACAAGAGGAACGAGGCGGCGAAGAGGACTGCCTTCCAAGAATCGCCTCTAGACTAATGCGGCGCCGCGCGGCTACGAAGCCGGACAGGGTGCTAACTACCTTCATTTCGACCCCCTCCTCTTCACCCCCCGGGCCGAAAATTTACGACGAGCCCGAGCATTCGTAAAATTTCGCAAGTTACGCCGGCGCCTCCTCCCGCGATCTCGTTGATTAAATCCTCGGCGACTCCGGTGGCTTCTCGGCCGATCGATAAGGATCTCCTCCTTTATTATTTTTTCATCTCCTTCGCGCGATTCGCGAAAAAAAAAGCGAACGAACGGGGATTATCCTGGAGCTCGCTCGCGCGGAAGACGCGGCTGCATGTTTTCTGGGCGTGTGCTGCGCGGAGAATACAGAAGCGGCGCCGCTACCGTTCTTACGGACGTATTTTTTTTCTTCTTTTTTTAACGTCCCACTTCAAACGGCCTCCTTCGCCGAACTCATACATAAATTCCTCGCGGGTTCAACGTCGAAATTAATGCGTCGCTACGTCACGCGAGGCGGGTGGGGGAGGAGGTAGGAAAAAGAATAAGGAGGAAATCTCCGCGCGACCGCCCATCGTTGCGCAATAATCGTTGAAAAAATGCCGATTCAAAAGACTCGTAAAGATTTATCCGACGCGCGGGGCCCTGAGCTTAAAAAGCGCGAACAATAATCGAGAGGCGAGAAATCTCCTCTCGGAGCGAGGCAGGCCGGCCGTGCCGGAGCCTCTCTCGGCTCTCCGTGCAAGTCCGAGAGGGGCCGAGGTAGGGATGGAATGCGCGGCGCCTAGGGCTCGCTGGATTCCAGGGCCACTCTTTCTCTCTCTCTTTCTCTCTCTTTCTCTCTTTCTCTCTCTTTCTCTCTCTCTCTCTCGCTCCCTCTCCCTCGTACGGATGTTGCGTGCACCGAGCGCGAGAGAGAGACGCAGCCTCTCCACGCCAATAAACTTTGCCTCCGGGTAATCCCCGTCGCCCGACCACCATGGAACTCATTCATGCGGACCTCCTACCACGAATGCCTCCGCGCCTCCCCTTCCTCCCGGCCTCCCGCGACCTGCTCGGCTGTTACTACTGCGAGCACCGGCTCACTCGCGACATCGTCCGGATCGCCGTGGAAGAGGTTCTCAAAGAGTCGGTATAGAAGAACCGAGAGCTTTAATATAAATTGTGCCGAGGGAGGTTTAGAAGATAACTAACTTATCGTTTGCTGAGTTGGTAGATGTTTACAGTGTGTCGGTATTGAGTGGAAGTTGGCTGAGCAACAATTATAGATGTAGGTGTTCTTAATCATAAGGTAAAAAATGGTAAGTATAGTTTTATTTTTAATGGCATTGCGGTAACAAGTGTTGTGCTCTTTACGCAGAGAAGAATCACTCTATAAAAACTTTTATTTTTTTGTATTGCTGTGTAGTAATTTTTAAATCAAATGTTTTGTTTCATAAACAATATGATTTTTCAGAATTTTTTGGTTTTTTTTACCAATCTTATGATTTCTAACCATAGAGCGATTTTTGCAGAACAATTCCCTCCGTGATGGATATTTGTAAAATAACAATAAATATTTAGACTAAATTAAAAAATTAGTTTCATATCAAGACGAATGACTGTAGTGCAAAACAACAATATCCAATTGAATACAATTAACCATAAACACTAAATTGAACAGAAGAGGAAATTACTTGAAAATAATTTGATTCATATTAAAAATAGATAAGATAAAATTGCATATGTATGATTCAAGGTGGAGGATTGTATAAAATAATGTCCTTATCTTATCTCTTATCGATCTTATCCCGTAGATTGTAAACGGTTTGATAATCAAGTTGTTGATCAATATTGTTTTAGTCAATTTCACCAATACTATACTATCATTGACGTAATTTAATTACACTGAACTGTAATTTTATTACAATTGACGCAATTCAAATTGTAATTGTAATCCCATTGTAATTACGAATACCACATAAACGTGGTGATACTTTGACGCATTTTTATTTTGCATCTAGTTTCTATACGCCTTTAATAAACTTTCCGACTTGTAAACTTACTTAATTGAACATTTAAACCCCTTGAAAAAATGTTCGATAATATAAAACATGATGCAAGTCAGATCAAACAGGCGTCATTGTCCATACATTTAAAGAAATGAAAGAACATACTAAAATTACGATAAACAAATCTAAAAGATAAAGAAAAGTCGTGGCAGCTCAAGCTCGTGATCCTCTTGTAAAAAGAATCTAAACACTTTTGTGAGGGGCGAACGAACAAAAAAAAGTTATGCCACGGCACGCATGAAAAAAAAGCAGGAAAATTGCCACATACCTGGCGTTTTCAAATGTCGCTGACGCGCTGCTTCCTATGGCACCAAAGCCGACACCCACCGCCAAACCTTCGGGTATATTGTGTACCTGGAATAAAAGAAAAAAAATTTCTGCAGTGAAACGAAAAAGAGGAAGTCAGCATTATCTAAGCAATTATTAATTAAAAGCTTTGTACTGTTAGGACGTAAAAGTTAATATCGCGTTTTCTTTATCATAAACTTACGTTATAATGAAGCGATTTTTTTTCTAAAAAAAGACATTACATAGTAGTGTAATTTTAGTGAGTTTACGGGTAACTGTAAAGAAGATATAAAGTTAAGTAAAAAAGTCACGCGACACTTGGGGTATAAAATAAAAATGCAGGAAATGCAAAAGCGATAAAAAAAAGATAATTTCAAAATACAATTTGCCATATTCGCAGGCTACAGAGCAAAAAATTTTAACGTAAATTATCATAAATAAACAATAATAAAATAACTTCTACTGCTAAAGACACTAAGGCATTTCTTATTTTTAAATTTGCTTAGAAACTTCCTCATTAAAATGTACAAGGGCACTTTCGCAATAACGCGATTTATGAACAAATTCCATAACTAAGCTGCAGGTGTTTCAATAAAACTATAACCAATGTATCTGCTTTTTTTTTCAAATCGTCATAAAGCAGTCTAACAAATAAATTCTTGTTCCGTGAAAGAATGTTTAAAGCAAAAATAAGAGTCACTTGAGAAATAAGCCGACAATTTATATGCACTGAAAACGATCGGGAGACTGAGTTTAAGGCGCTCATGACTAAATATGGTGAGCTTTGTCTCGAAAGGAAATTTATCCCGTTATTTTATCCCATTGGATTTCAAATTCGCTTTCTTCATTCGTCCATCTTTCATTATCGTGCGCTAAAGGTTACGAAACATTTTTTAGGACTACGTTTCACGCTCACACTTTTACTGCTAATAATATAAATGGGTATAAAATAATTTAACCATTTCCGCAATAACTTAAAAGGCGATTAAATTTACGCGTTTGACATTGCAACGACAATGAAAAGTGCGAATGAATTAATTTTAATCAATGGCTTAGTACCGAAGTCAACGTTCATTGTATGCAAATAAAAGAAAAGAGTAAAATACGGCAGGAGTTAAGAAACTCACGGTGATTGCAACGACGAGCAGCAGGATTCTCTTCCACTGGTTGTTCTTGGCCTCGTTCCCGGGGTCCTCGTACATGGTGCCCAGCTCGCTGGGGTCGTTGTTCCTCTGGACGCCGACCGGCTGCCGCCTCCTCGCGTTCTGCTCGTAGAACCCTGAAATCAACGATCGGCGCAAAAGAGACGCCGAGGCGTTAGCTCGGCCAGAGGCTTACCGGTTCGCCCGTATTTTCCCACTGTCGAATGTGTATTTTCATTTTCTTTTTGTACACATGGTGTGGTTCGGACAGTTGAGGGTAGCGACGAAATTGGCGCGAAAGAAAAACTGGTAACACTATCACGTGTGCATGCTTTGTAGCGGCCTACGGCGTTACTGTACTAGTCGCGGAGATCTATTGTAAGGCAGGAAGGTGTTCTTATGGATATCGGAATTCATTTTTGTTTTCTTATAATTATCGATTAATGAAAAGATTTGGTGCTTCTAAAATTTGATTAGGTTTATGCTAAGTCTTTTGAGATAACCACTCGTTTGCTGTGGGTTAATTTGATGTTTTACGTAGAGTATAGGGTTTTCATTTTAATCTTGTTCTTTTAAGAGTTTACATAAAGTATCACTCGTTTGTTACATTTCAGTTCGATTAAATCGTTTTAATTGTTAAGGGTTGTTAGGCCAGTTTGTTTATTCCACTTAAAGTTTGTTGCACTGCACTTCACTTTCTTTTTAATTTTCTGTATTAATTCGATCGTTCGCCGAAGTATTTTAGAACAATCGAGTAGTTTTACAAAAAAGTAACGCATAAACTATCATATTTAGATGCACCGAAGTGATGGCCTTTCCCGACATGCAAAATGATCAAAGTCCCATAATAATATTAATTACTATCGATTAATGAATGTTAGTTGTGAGAAAGAGAGAGAGAGTGAGTTCATGCGTAAACATTCAAGGCAAGATTGCAAATTCTCTGAAACAAGCTTCAAATGTAGATCGAATGTATGTGCAGTGACTAGTATATATGCAATGTATATGACTACTTTAAATACTTTTGCGCGTTCAAACAAATCAACGCATTAATTAATTATATCACGGTAAAGTAACTTTAGAATCTAAGTTATTGAATAAAAAATGTTATGCAAGAATCTCTAAGAAATTTAATTTTTAATTATTAGTTCTGGTGCAATATTAAAAATAAACGAGTAGCCTGCGATCTACAACATTTTAAAATATTAAATGTTTCAACAATTTTTTCGTACGATTTATTTGAACGGGCACACCCAACAAAATCGATGCCTGGCCATCTGCCTTATCAATAAATTTATAAACTCTACAATCACCCGATCTGCAGAAAGCTCTATCTATAAAGTAAATCGTAAGAAAAAAAAATCGCCAGACATCGATAAAGTACGAGCGAACTACTTCCGCACGTATCGATACCAGAAACTTAGATAGCGTAAGAGCGAAAAAGACGCAACGAAGCAGAGCAAGGCCCGATCATTACAACACCGACGTACTCCCAATTTCCATCAGATAAAAACGAATTAAAATTGCATGCTCTAGAAAATTTAATTATCAGCGTAACGTGTCGATTGTCAACCAGCGATGATATACACAGGCGAAATCTAGTTTCTATCAGATGGAAATTAGGTAAATATACCGCGACTTTGAGTGAACTTATCCCACTTTCCATGCCTACAGAACTAAATTAATAATCCTTCGTAAAAGAAACGTAAACAATCACCGCCGAACAATGTACAAAAAAGGAATATATATATGCTGTACAATGAATGTACGACACAGCCGTAAGTGTATTCGATTTGCACGTGGAGGGAATCTTTATTGAAAAATTTAGCTTAGATTTAGAAAAAAAAAACGAGAAAAATTAGGAATACTTATACAATGAGTTACAGATTGACCAAAAAAGTTAGTGGACTTTCAGTAAAAATTACAGCGCTAGTAGTAAGACTAAATTTTTGTCCGCCAGTACTGCAATTCTTACTTTATGTCAAGTACACTTTTTTCGATTGGTCAGTCAGACTTCATTTACTACAAGTACTGCCATATTTTCTAAATATAAGTAAAATTTTTCAATAAAATTCCCCTCTGTGCACTGCATAATGAAAGAGACTTGGTACACAATTCTCCCGCGCATTCTCGATAAACGGAAGACCTCGAAGTAACGTAAGAACAAAAAAAAAAGATACAAATGAATAGATCGTAATCTGCAATGTGTGAGGTACCATCGATAGTGGTCGACTCGCTTAGCGAGGCAAATTTGGCTACTCCGGCATAACGTACGTCACTAAACTGACTGCTATCGTCGTCAAAGTCCTCTTTGTCACTCTTTAGTTTGGCGAGCGCTAGTAGTCTCTGTTTGTTGTTCGTACCGACAGACTGCATGGCTAAGAGCACATTGGGGGACTGTATGCCGAGGCTCGATATGAGGGCGTCGGTCCCGTAAACGAAGGCCGCGCCCACGAGAAAGCCGATTCCCACGGGCACGAAGGCGTACTCGCCCGCGCCACCGTAAATCCTGCTCTCGGTGGCCATCTCGATCGCCGGGGCGAGGAGGGACCAGTAGCTCGCCGCCACCATCACGCCCGCCGCGAAGCCCAGGCTCGCGTCCAGAAGTTTTCTCTGCAACAGACCAAAAGCCGGTTAAATGCGCCACTTATCTCCCGGGGGGGAGGCGCAAGGGGGTAATCGACGCGCAGCTCGCTTTCACAAGCGCACCTTCCTTCCCTTCCTTTTTTTTTTGTTTGTCGCTTATCGGTAACGAGCGGGTTTCTCCGAGCAGCACGTGATGATTTTGCATTTTTCTGATGGGGCGCGGATAAATTTCGCAGATTTATGATAATTCGATTAGACGGCTGATTGATTAAGCTGATTTTTTTTGTAGGCTTTTACATACGTATTTGTTGTTGCGACACTTGGAAGAGAAAAAAGGTGAGTGCGACTGTCTAAACTGGAATGGATTATTATTAAGCTATACAAAGGGGGTTTACATAATAGTACTACTGTTCGTCGCTTTTTTTAAAGGCGAGCAAACTGAAGAGTTGACTTGAATTGTAAAGATGACCTTTTGGTACAGACATTTCATTATATCAATTTTTTCAATTTAAGATATTTTTATCCTGCTTTTATTGATATTAATTAAAACTGAATTGTCAGCGTTCGTGAGTTCGAAGATTAAGGTCGAGAGAAAGATGATAAAATTTTTTTTTTTTGAATTTTCATTGAGTCACCCGTTTGTTTTGGATCTGATTTAACATACTGAACGTGTGCTAGTTTTAGTTCGATTCATATTGATTTCATAAATCGTTGAATAATAAGAGACCAAAGTTTCACTTGCTCGGTCAAGGTTAATCTGATTTTTTTTAAGTTGTACTGATATTTGGTGACGAAACGAAGTGAAACAATATTTGCAATCAAAATCTAACATATTTTTACAAATAGCCTTTTTTTAAAATCAGTCTGAATTATAGTTTCTTAGGTGCATACCTTACATGAATAGTATGTTAAAAAAATTTTCATATACCTGCTGTACTATCGAATCAGTTTTTTAACAGCTATATACCTTCGCGTTTCAAGTACAAGATAAGGTTCGTGCCGCTGGTGTTGGACACCAGCTCGCATGCGCTTAGCTGATTAAGTAAACACTAAAGAAAATAATCTTACTGCGATCAATTCAAACGCTGTTGCAAATTATCACGCGAATTTCAACTAAGAAATAAATACTGCAACGAGCAGACATTTCAAAATTGCATTTATTTTTACTATAAATTAAGAAAATAATGTATTCCAGCACGAAAAAAAAATTTAATTTATTTAGAACACATTTTAAAAATATATATGTATGCAAAAAAGCAGGGTAAAAAATTAAAAATGTATTTTTTATAATAATTTGATATTTTATCAACTACGCTTTTTTGCTGAACTTTACGTGTCAAGAAGTATAAAAAATATTTAAGTTAAGGCGTTTTTTATGTATTTCTAGTTATACATATTAACTATTTTATAAATATAAACATTTACTTTGCTCTTTTTAATTTCGTAATTTGTCAAATTAAAATATAAATAATTTACATTCAAAATTAGTTATTTCAAAAGCAATAAATTATTGACAAAGTAATAGTTTACATGAAAGCACCATTTTTATCAATCTGTACTTAAAAAAACAACTGTAATTACTTGAAGTGACTTTGTTAATAAATGTGAAACAAGTTTTAAATTTATTTCGTTCGTTTCGTTATTGTTGTTCAACGAAAAATAGAGTACTCGTTATTAATCTTTTTGTTATCTAACAAACTCAGCGCAGTCTCAACAATTAAACTTTCAACTAAAATTAAAAACCATGAATTAGTAATCGAATGAAACTTGAATGAAAAAGAAAGAAGCAATTCCTCACCTGTTTGCCACGAATGAAGATGACGACGGCGGCTCCAGCGGCGGTGAGGCCCCAGGTGAGCAGGGTGCCGAGGAGCGCCTGCGTCACCGGCGTGTAGTCCTTCAGCATGTTGTCGGCTGCTGGAGCGGTGCACGTGGTTGGCAGCAAGAGTGGCCTCTTGGGCAGCGATCAGGCCGATGTGACGGGCCGGCAATGCACTCGGTCCGCCTTATCTCCCGGCAACCCCACCATGCCCGCCGGCGCGCGTATCCTACTGTTTTTCTCCTCGGCGATTCTCCGCCGCCTCATGACTCTCACTCCCTCTCCTCCCGCGACCTTCCGTCCTTTTTTTTCGCGCTCCCTAATGCGGCGAGCTTTTCACCGTCCCCCCGCGCGCGAGCCTCGGCCAGCTCCCCCACCTTCGCCCCGACTTTCGGGCCTTAAAATCCCAGTTCCTTTTTCTCACGCAGTCTCCTCTCCTTTTTTTTCGTGCACACGGCCGCTCCACCTCCGCACTTTCACGCGGCGTCCGGTTCCTTTTCCGGCCGCTTCTTCATATCGCACTGTGGCCTTTATCTTCGCGTGATATATCGATTGCGCGCGCAGCGCAAGCGCCTGGATCCCCTCGTCGGTTCTTCTCCTCTTCTCTCCTTCTTCGGGATGCACCTGTGCCTCGAAACTTCCCTGCAAGTCCCTTCCGAGATCCTCCCCGATTCGGTGGTTGCGGAGCACAGTGCGTACGTGCGACGTGCAGGGCGATCAGCTGGGGCGCCGAAGATGGCGGAGCAGCCCTGGCGCTCGGCCGCTCGTGTGCCCCAAGAGCCGTAGGAGGCGTCGGCGGTGCCGGTGGCTGCGGTGATGCACCCGCACTTTCGCTGTCTGGCACTGATAATGCGAGTCGCTCCTGCGGGGAGAAAATCGCGCGTCCACCGCAGGGGCTGCCTCGCGATCTCACTAAGCGCAAGCACCGCGGCGGTACCCGCGCGCGCGAATCCAGCGCCCCGACGCCGCCGCCGCGTGAACCTACACCAACCAGCAGACGACGCTCCGTACTGTATCATTTTTTCCGTCGACGGTGCTGATTGTTTACGGCTCGTTTGATTGATGACTGTAAGTAAGTAAACTGACTTGATGTGAGCTGTAATTATTTTGTACGTTGTATAGGCTGCTTTTGTTCACTGATACAGAAGTTGTAGTTTAATTATATGAAGTATTATGTAAAGTTCCGTTATTAAACAGTTTTATAAACAATAAGTTATTATATAATTACATTTATACGTAATAATACCTCCTATAAATTATTAAAATAATTATAAATTTTTTATAGTGCATTAACTAGTTATGTTGTAATTGAATGATTTTTTAGATATTCTTATAATAATACATTTATTTTTACGTAAAAAGTTGTAATTTCAGCTTTTATAGTTAATAGAATTAACAAACGTTACAAATTTATATAAATAAACAAACCTTTTCAAATTATACCTTTCAGTTTGTTTACGTGACATCTGATCATTCACTGATACCCAAAAAGATGCAGCTTCGTTTTGGAGCACAGTCAAAGGTTCGCTCCAAAAGAATGGAAAAAAAGACCGCCACGGTGCACTACAGAGTACAGACGTGGCAACGTCGCGCTCAAACAGGAGTCAGCAAAGATGGCGTCCGCCTCGGTAGGTGTATCGTACGCGCTGGAGTCTTCTGCTTGGATTTTGGCTTGATAGCGCGTCGACTTGGCGTTCGTTTTTTTCCTTATTTTCTTTATCATCACCGGGCCACGGCGTACGACGAAAAAAATACGAGACCGAGTGGGCCCGCCGGATATATTTTTTCGTTGACGCTCGCAGGCGGCCGACTGCACCCCGCTTCGTCGCACTCGCTCGCTGGCTGACGTGTATGTATTCGATGAGAAATGGAGCATGATCCCGGAGCGCCGGTGTCAGCGCTCCCCGGGCTTTTTCGCAGCTCGTGCACCACAGATTTTTAGTTCGAGCTCGCAATTAAACGTTTCTTTGAGCGGCGACGGCCGCACACGTGCTGTTTTCCTTTTTTTTTTGGTGGGGTTCTTTGTACTCAATCGCTGCGGTTTTCCGGTGCACCCATGGGTTTGACGATTTTTTGCAATAAGCAGTAATTCTATTTTATTGACTCGGTTATTGTCTTCTTTTTATTGGATCGGATTGAATGCATTTATGCTTGCTTCGTATACAGTGATTGCATCAGTGGTTTAACAGATACTGCTGTTCGAATGTTTGTTTTCATTAACTGTTTTTGTGGTTTTTAATAATTTACAATGGATTTTTTGAGTTATTTAACATTTACTTGCAATTATTCATATTTGTTTAATTTATTGCTCAATTTCTTTGCAAGATTATATTAATCGATTAATAATATTAACTATTTTAAATCAGAACGCTTCAAACTCAAATAATGTGGCTTTAATCATTTTACTTTAATTTTATTGAGTATAATTAATTTAATATTAATTTATTCATGGCTTTTATTCATGGTATTTTTTTATCTCTTATAGTTAATTAATGCTTCAAAATAAACTAATATAACAAATTTAAATATTTTTTTATAATATTATTGGTTTTGTTTTGGTTTATATTATGATCTTTTCACTTAATATTATTTAAGCATGTGATTGATGTATTTTATAATCGATATATCTTTTATTTTTTATAATAATAGGTACCTTTGCTCATGGATGACGATACAATAGCATTTGGGGAAGAAGATGAGGCGCAACAAGGAAAACTTAAGTAAATAAAATAAATTATTAATTTAGTACCTAATAAATTATAAAAATATTAAGTATTCCTACAATATCTTTAGTAAAGATACTTACAAATAATATATTACTTTTCAGACATCCATATGTTACATTATTCCACCTAGCCTTCAGGGTATCAGCAATCGTAGCACATATGTTCTGTGGATGGTTTTCTAATAGTTTTATAGCATCTTTTGTAACTGTTATACTATTACTCTCTATGGATTTCTGGACAGTGAAGAACATAACTGGAAGACTGATGGTAGGACTCAGATGGTGGAATTATGTGGATGATAATGGTGTGAGCCATTGGGTATTTGAATCGAGAAAGGTTGAGTAAATTTCTTAATATAAAAAACTCTAATTGTTTTTTAATTTGTCAATTGACTGATGAATGCCCTGTGTTTCAGGGCGCCCAACAGAATCGCATCAACCCTTCTGAGGCAAGAATATTTTGGCTTGGTTTAATTCTTTGCCCACTGATTTGGAGCGTAATATTCCTTTGGAATTTATTTGGAGTGAGACCTAAGTGGTTACTTCTTGCTTCAATTGGAATCATACTCAATGGCGCTAATCTTTATGGATATGTAAAATGTAAAATGGGAGGCGATAAGAACATTTCTTCAGCTACCTCTGATTTCTTTAAGAAACAAGTCATACAAAACGTAAAAATAATTCCTTTAATTTTTAATAAAATGAAGTTTATTAATTAATGTAAAAAATTTTTTACCTCTTTTAGATGGCTACAATGATGACAAGGAGTCCACCGACTGGACAACCAACATCTGTCATTTAAAAAGATTCTACACAATGTGATATTAATTTAACAAAAGTTATGTAAGATTCTATAAAATACTTATTTGTACAAATTACTTGTAAATGTTTTTTAATATACAAAATCAATAATTCAATTGCATCAGTTATTACGACTACCAAAATGAAAAAGCTAAAAACAGAAAGAAGTGGATATTAATAATAACATATTAATTACACATTAGTTGCTATTTTATTAATGCCATCAGGCAATACATAATGTACATGGTATTTCTCCTTGTCAACAGACTCCTATTACACAATATTTAATTTATTTTTCTTATTTTCTCATTTTTTTAATTATTAATCAGTAACATTGTATTGTTATTCCCGCCTTAGCCTGTTGTATTCTTTCTGGCAAGAAAGTATCACAAAATAATTTCCCATTTTCTCAACGGTATTTAGTACTTCGTTTACTCCAGTGATTTACTTAGTGTTTCTCAGCTTTAAGATTTCAACACTCGGTTCACATGACATTTTCGAGTTTTTTTCTTAATTCACTAAAAGAATACAACAAACTATACATTATCACTTTCAAATAAAAGTTTTAAGAACTAGAATTTTTCAATGAAATTCGTTTAACTGGGATTAACAGGTAAATAAACGTTTAAAAGTGAATTTTCATGAATAAACTATCTACTTAGTCTTAATTTATAAATGCATTTTAATTAATTTACGGAATAATCTAATATTAAAATCAAGTACACAACTAACATATAAGTTCAAGTCGCTAAGTAAAATAAAGTATTAGGAATTTTTCATTTCACTAAATTAATAAATTCAACTACGATTGTAAATTGTAGAAATTTACAAACTAAAAAACGTTCCGCCGTTATTTATACTAACTCAGTCGTGAGTTCATCTTTTTTTTCAAAGTAGTACTTATTTCATGTAACAAATTAATCATTAAAAACTTATCAAAGAAATTTTATGTTTAAAAGTGCGAGAAAACGATTTCTTTTAGTCTTGTAGAAGATGCGGTTGCGCACGAAAGTTTCTCGTATACCTCGGGGAATATAAGTCTTCGATTTCTCGTGATTAAGTACCACGTAACATTTTTTTTGTGTTTAGGAATGGATCGTTTCATCGAATGTTCCGTTAAAAATCAATAAAAGTCGCTTGCAGTATAGCGTTCAATGCATAGCATTGTCGTTGCTGCCGCTCCTCTCTACTCGCATAGCTCCTTTCGCGGAGATATCCGCAGTAAAAATAACTTGGAACAAAAAATTTTTTCCAATGTACAGTACTTTTTATGAATTTGCAAAACTTAAAAAAAGTACACATTTGAAAAATTTTGTTCGCGAGTGATTTTCAATGCAAAAACTCCTCTTTTACATAAACTTATGCTCATCTAGGCGGAGTACCTGCTTGAGCGTCGAAAGCGGAGTTAAAAACAATACGCAAGATTAAAAATAATAGCACGACAAATAAAATTAGTTAGTGGTTAAAAAAAAATAAATGCCGTTACAAGTTTATTTACTGCACCGTAAATGCGTAAAATGCGCATCGAAGGCCAACAAAAATCAAAGGAAAATATTAAACGCGACGACGATGTATCCGTTTCTTGTTATCTTTTCATTTTTTTTCTCTCACCCGGGTGAATCGGGATCCCTTTCATTCGTCAATTAACGCGGCACAACGATCGATCTAAATTTACGCAGAGAATCTTGCATGAAATGTCAGTTTTTATGTTATTGTCTTTATCTACTACATATTTTTTTTCATAATTTCTGTACTTTTAATAATTATTTACTATTAACATTCATCTATTTATTATACAGTATAGCCTAACCACTTTGCTAATATGCAACAGTTAAAAATATAAAGAATTACAAAAGGATCACGATTAAAGTATGTACCTATTGCACAATACAATTTTATGTATATTCTTTTTTACTATGATCGTATTTCCGCTTAGATACTTTGAAAAATAACGGCTTTTTCGACCCTCACACTTATCGAGGAAAGACAATAATCAATCGAACAAAACTGAACACACGATTCGTAAGTTTTGTGGCAGGCAATGTCCTTAATTACAAAGTTTACATGAAAGACAAAAATATCTTACAGAGATCGCGGCGTTTCATAGTATATATAATTTTCTTTATTTAACGAGTGACGCGACGTAAGCACGACTTTCGTCACAGTAAACGTTTCATATTTACAATTGAAGAAGCGACAAAAAAAAATTGTTAATCGACTCCGAAAAAAAATGTTGCTGCGAATGAGAACAAAACAAGTAAAGCAGTACGCGAAATTCAGTCGTTTTAAAAAAAAGAAACGAGATCATCGACACACGGCGATTTACTTTTTTTTTGTACACACTCAAGGGAATAATCGATTAGTTATCGCTGATCGGCTGTGTGGGTGCGTGGCCTTCGATATAGCATTGTACAGTATAGAAACGTAAATGAAGCCGTTTTTTTTATACTTTCTCGATCGCTGTATACGCAAAAATTCGCAGATTTCTACAAACTAAATCTAAGGAAATATGTATGCACAAGGTGGTTTGTAAAAATTGTATAAAATACGCAACGTTGTACACATACAAAAAATATAAAAAACGTACGAAACAAGCTAAATGCCGCGAGTATTTTTGGGGGATGATGTTTCCTTTGCGCGTGCCCCGCGTCAGGGACACGAGTCTAATTGAAGAGAAAATAAAGTGAACATTCAGATCTTGCTAGTCATGTTTCCCTTCTCATACGTTCGGTGTTTCTTCTACCTTTTTTTTAGAATAGTATTTATAATATATATCTATGTATACATTGTTCGTTACCTTAATATGTATATTAATGTTGTTTATGGTGGGATGGTGCTTTTATGTACAAATTGTGAATTCCCGTGTCCTCGTGCTCGCTTCTCATTTTTCATTTCACACATTTTTAAAAGTCCGTGCGGCAATGTGATCCAACGCGTTTGTCTTATCAATAATTTTTTTTGTTTTTTTTTTCATTATATTAGCAAGGAAATTGCATTTCAAACGTCTCTTTGAAGTTGCACTCGAGCTTCGCCAGGAATAGAATTTCAACTGCGGGTCAAGCATCCTTACATCGCTATTACAACTACTTAAATATTTTTTTTTAAATGCATTGTTAAATTGTGGAATGTAAAACTTTCAAATTGCCTTAGCTTCGAGGTGAGACTCAAAAAGAACATTTTGAGCATTGCGATTCTTATTGCTTAGTAGTGGTGTACAACGCACGCAGTCGGACCACATTGCATAGTGAAAGTTGGTGCAAGATAGTTTGTGAGTTACTTTTTATTCTTTTTCATCATTTATCCTTATTGTCTTCAAAGACAGAAGTAACATTTTTTTTCCTCAATTGCCCGTATAAAAAAATTCATATCAATATTGTATCTTCGATACAATAATCCCGTTCAAATATACTTATTTTTTTTTTGTTAAAAAATCACGCTAGAAATTTTCTATCCGCAAAAAATTAGATATGTAATCGTTTCAATTATGCGTACGTCAATAAGTACGTACTGTTATTATTACACTTACGTAAATTATAAGTATAATCGGTTACATCAAACATGTAAGTACGCGCAACAACTTTAAGAATAATTAGATTCGAAATGAACGTTTTCGACGGTGAGAACAAAATGTCCAACGTAAACACATAAAACAAAACGAGTCGCACATGAATAAATTAAACACTCTGACGAATTACTAGTCGATTCAATGTATACACAGTGTGAAATGACGTGTGTCCACGAAGAAGCCTTTTAAACTTTGTACATGTAACCGATGGACGACGAGAGCCACGGGACAACAACAATCGGTGATTTCAACATTCAGTGCCACTATCCGTTAACTTTCAATTATTTATTCACACGGATCGGACGCTCGCCTCGCGTGTCGCTCCTCAACTAAATAATCGAGTGGTTCGCGGCGGCGCGTAATCTCATTATCTCTTTTTTTTTCTTCTTTGCCTCATTTGTTCTGCACAGTCGCGAGACCTTTTCGCCTTTTGCTCGCTCACATTCCTAATGGCTCTTTTTTTGTTTCCTTAACTGGCTAAAATTACAGTGATTACTTATACGCTAAAAATCATGTTTACTTTTAGGTATTGAGAAATTCTCTATCGTAAATTATGGGTAGAGCGCTTTTTTTTCCTTTCTTCATTCTTTCTTAATAATTGTCGATTTGGCAGTATGACATTTCTTTTCTCATCCTACGTTTCACTTGATCTGTCTACAAGTGTAAAATTCAGTTTACTAAGTTCTTTCTTGCATCCGTTCACATTCCAAGAGATCACTCGTAAAAAATCTTTCCTTCAATTCTTTTCGTATTTTCTTTTACAGTGCAGCAGTTCACGGGAGTTCGTCGTCATATTGGCATTGACGATTTACTTTTAATTGCGAGGATAGTTAGACTGATGAAGTGAGCCGATGCCTTTGTAGCTTGAAGTTAAGTTACGAAGGAAGGCACACGCGATATCCAATTTTTAACGGGGATTTAGTTCCACATTGAATTTCGTTCTGACGGTGAAAGAAAATGCACTTTTCTGTTTGTCCACAAGCCCAATCGAATTAAACTATACTTTCATATTGAATTTGAAAAATCGTCTAATTTACGAAGTACGAAATTACTTTCCGTCGTCGAAACCTCTCCCTGTTTTATTCGATAGCGAGAAAAAGATATGGTCGTTACTTGACTACCCGTCTACGCGTCTACTTGTAGAAGATAGGAATGTCCGTAAAGGGTCTCGAAAAAGTACGTAAGAATTCCAAAAAAGAAGCCTCGTAAATTTTCTCTCAAACTCGAAAAAAGAAACGCGCCTCGTTTCACCTACGCCTCCGAGATATGTAAAGAATCCACTGTTGCCTACTTAAACCCTAATAAAGTGCATCATTTCCAGGTTCGAGCGCGGAGGAACCTCGCACGTGCCATTTTTCTTTTCAAGACCGCAAAGCTCTCGTCGCTTCGCGCCGTTTGAATCGAGAGGAGGAGGATGAATGAAGGAGGGGGGGATCCCGCGCCGACGACTCCCAATCGATCATCTTGGTGAACGGGCGCAATTCGTTTACGAGTCGTCGAATTCGCTCGCCGAGAAGCCGGACGACGGCGGTGGACGTTGGTAGCGGCGGCGCTGCGGCGGCGACGACGACTCGTCGTACCACTAGACCTTGCGCACCTTGGCCGTGCGCTCGATCGTGTGGTCGCGGCTCCTCGGACGATCGGCCCGCTCTCGCGCGGACTCCCTCAGCTCGCGGCTATCTGGCTGTCAGTTGGCGTAGTGGTCGAATGAGCCCAAGTACTCCAAACTCGCTCGGTAGCAGAACTGATATTGGTCCTGCAAAAAAAAAGAATAAATAAAAATACGTTAATGAAGCGATTGTTATTCTAAAGGCTATACCGATTGTTGTTCACTTTAAGTTAATTATTTAAAAAAAATTGTTGAAATAACGATGTAAGAAAGTTTCTTATTAATTTATGTAAAAAACTTTAGTGTCATTGGGACACTAATGTCGTTATGCGATAAACAATTTTTTCATGTTAATGCTCTAGTACATATGCTCTAGTAAGAGTTTCTAATTTCTTATATCACGGCATTAATTCTGCAATGTCAATAACTGTTTTTGCTATCTTAAATTTTTTACAATGAAATTCCTTAAAGTCGCAAATCAATAAGTGATGCGAGAGGCGTACCTCCGTTTGAACCATAGCCGGGCGTTGCGTGCGCAATATTCTGACTGTCTGGAAGATGTCGACGACGCCCTCGTACTGCATGCGCTCGAGGACGATGCTGAGGGTGATGAAGACGCCGGTTCGGCCGACGCCGGCGCTGCAGTGCACGGTGATGGGTCCGTCCTGGCCGAACTGCTCCTTCGTCTTGTGCACCTGGCCGATGAAGTCGATGAAGCCGTCGACGGACTTGGGCACGCCCTGCTCGGGCCAGTCGATGAACTGGAACTGGCGCACGGTGCGACTCGAGCCGTCGCGCGCGTCCGTCACCTTGAACTCGCGCAGTATGTACTGGGGCATGTTGTACTCGGCGATCGGGTCGACGACGAAGTACTGGTAGCGGATCGACCGGTCCGACGGCCAGTACTGGTGGCACTTCTCGCGGCCCATCTCCTTTAGCTTCGTCAGCATCACCACTATCGTCGAGTTGTGCTCCCACAGCATGCGCCAGAAGTCGTCGGTCGTGTCGCTCAGTGGACCTGAATAAACGAAAATGTTTTTAAAACCTTATTAACACGTCTCTCTAAAGATAAACAAGTAAAGTAAGTATTCACTTATTTTTAATCAAAATCTTTCATTCAAAAAATAATCGAACGATTTTTGACTTGGAATAGGTTTGAAGATCTACATTCATTTTGGAAATTGATGTATCGCTTATACATTCTCGGATAGTTTTTTTTTTACCTTGAGTCGCAATGTAAGCACTTCGATACCGGTAACCGTCGATAAGACTCGCATTAATGTAATCCGAGCCCTCGCTATTTCTTTGAGGCTGCAGGCATACCCTGGTACATTCGTAAGGCAAAATGTGGACTAGTCGATTTTTGTGCTTGTTGCACGGCAAATTCGCCGATATGAATCGCGTCGAGTCCGCTTTGATATTTGACAGCTTCTTGAACTCGAGCTCCATCCCCGTTATGTTGTCTATCTCTGGCTGCATCAACTTCTGTATGTGCGAGTGCAAGTTTCTCGCTGGAACCTCAGTATTGCCTGCAAAGATTAAAACGTTTTTTATTAAATTTTTAATCATTACAGACTACTTCATCGACTCTACAAAAAATCTGAATAATTTTAGTAGAAAAATAAAAAAATTGCTTAAAAGACAGTACTACATTTGGACGAAATTAAAAGGAAAAATATAATTTGCAAACGCACCGCAAATAACGGCTTCAAGTAGAGCGTCGTGAATGAAAATGTACTGGTCCTCGGTCTGGACCATGTAGTTCCGCTGGGCTCTGAGGCAGGTGACGTGGCCGTAGATGTCGATGGTCTTCTCGTGCTTGATGCGCTCGAGCATAGAGTCGATAACGATGAAGCAGCCGGTGCGCCCGACGCCCGCGCTGCAGTGGACGATCAGGGGTCCGCTCTCGGGCGGATTGAGGGTGCGCACGCGGCGCAGGAATTGGAGGAACGGCGCCGGGTGCTCCGGCACCCCGTGATCCGGCCACGCCGTGAACTGCAGCTGCTTGATCTCGCGGCGCTCGCCCGGGTAGCCGTGCCTGCACACCTGGAACGTGCGGATGCAGTAGGTGGCCAGCTCCTGCACGTCGTTTATCGTGATCTGCATCTGGCCGTAGGTCTCGGTGCCGCGGGTCGGCCAGTACTGGTCGCACTTGATCCTCGTACGCTCCTCGAGCTTCGTCATCATGACGATCGTGCTGGACCTCAGCTCCCAGCACATCCGCCAGAAGTCGGCGAAGGTCTCCTGCAGCGGACCCTGCGTCGCGATGTACGCGTTCTGCTTCCTGTAGCCGTCGCAGTAGTTCGCGTTTATGTAGTCCGAGCCGGGTATGCCGTCGATCGTCTGCAGTATCACCCGCGAATGGTCGTATGCTATCACATTCGCGTAGCGGTTCTTCGAAGTGTTCACCTAATTAAAAAAAAAAATTGATTTTAATTAACATTACAAATACGTATCACCTAAAAAGACAGTGATGATTGTACAAAGTAAATATATTAATCAAATTCACATCATTTTTGAATATACTGAGAAAAAATTCGAGTAAAATTTTCAACACTGTCTAGAAAAGTTGGCACAGCTGACCTTGCGGTGAAAAATTACCATATGGTATAGCAAATTAGTAATAAATTTTCTATAATTATAATAAATTATGCTAAATTTACTATTCTAAATTTTACTAGAGAGTCAGTTTTTTGCATCTTTCCTACACAGTATTACAATTTTTACTAGAATTTTCTTCTCAGTCAAGAAAACTTTATCTAAGATTTACCTCCATATTTGAATGATCCCAGGTGAACTGTTGGCCGGGTTCGATGGATTCGTACTCCTGGCTGAACTTGAGATTGTCGTTCGCTTTCAGTCGGTCGATATGATTGCTGAGCTCGCTAATGGGAATCGGTGGGTGGGAGATCATGCCCGGCGTCTGGAAGTTGAGTCGGCGCATCTCCACCGGGTCGGACGGAGCGTGATTCGAGCTTATGTCGGCGGACATCAGGGGACGCGTGACGGCCGTCTGGTCCGGCGCCTTGCACGGCTGTCTGCGTCTGTCGTACGAGGACAAGCGATATCTTATCTTATCTTATCTTATCCGATACTTGTTAGGCAAACTTGCGAATGAAAAAAGACGACTCACTTCTTTATAACGAACAACAGGACCAAACAAACGCTGACCATCAGTGCGGCGATTATGGGCCCGACGACCCACACCATGCCCGGCTCGTGGCCGCTGATGTCCACTGATACCTCGGGGTTGCCGTCGATCGGTGCATCGGGATTCGGTCGTCGTGGTGGATCACCGGGAGGGGGTTCCCTCATGTCCAGGGACAGGTATTCGGAAAATGGTGATGAGGTGTACAAATGCTGGAAAGTAATGCAAGAAGTATTACACATTTATATTTTACTTTTCACATTGTCTCTCAAAATTTTATTTATCAATATAGAAAGTTTTTTAATAATACGCTTTAAATCTATATCTGTTGATGAATGAAGTTAAAAAGTTTCTTTTAAAGTCAGAATTTGTTTAAAATACGATTCATTTTGTTTACCTTTCTGGGAGTATCAACGATTGCTCGTACAAATATCCTGTATCTCTTTCCTTTCTCCAGTTTCCTATTGACGTAACCTTCGTAAGTTCCGCCATCGCCCAGGTGGAATGTAAAGGGAATGTCTCGGTGTGGGAATTTGGCAGTGATATAAGGTTTGAGAGGGTTACCCTCTTTGGAGTTCATTCCAACTATCGCGTCTTCCGTAAACTCATCCGGCTGTTTATTCGCTGTCTCCAGTGACTCCGGTACCACGATTAAGTAGTAGTGCGATATCGGACCGTACTCTTCCGAAGCTTGAGGTAAAATTACCTAAAAAAATAAGATGGGACGTCATACTTCAACCTTGAAATTCTTTTTTCTTACAAACTCGTTATCTACTATTATAATTGTTCAAAAAATCTTGACAGACGTACCTGAATCTCCTCGCCGTTAACGACTCCGTAGAACGCGGGCCCGACCATAGGTTTCGGCGCGGCCATCTGCGTGGTGACGGTGATCTTCGACGGCGGCCTGTACTGTCCGTCGCTGGGGACGGCGCTCACGTTCACGTTGTACGTGGTGAAGGGCTGCAGGTCGCTCACGAGGGTCTGCACCGTTTGCACGTCGAGGAGGATCTCCTTGCGCGGCACCACGTGGGTCTGGGTGATGCCCTGCGAGTCGACGAACTCCTTGATCGCGTCGAAGGAGACCTTGTAGTTGACGGGGTTGAGCCGGATGGGCGGCGACCAGGAGAGCGTCATGGAGTGGGTGGAGACCTCGGGGGCGCGCAGGTTCAGCGGCACGTCCTCCGGCCAGACTTTGACCGTCACCTTGTCGCTCAGCCGGCCCAGGCTGTGCTCGTAGCGCGCCGCCACCGCCACTGCGTACTGCGCGTACTTCTCCAGGTTGAGAAGGTCAGCCGATTCGGTCAGGCCCACGATCTTCTTCTTCCACTCGTCCAGGTCCTCCACGGCCTCCGTCGTGTAGAAGATCTGGTAGCCGATTATCTTGCCGCGATTCGGCACTGGCTCCCACCAGACCTGCCAATCAAAAAAGTGTGGATTAAAAAATTGTTGTGGCTTAAGTTTGTTAGTAATTGAGACTTTTAAAATTGAATTTTGAAGAGAAGGAAGAATATGAATACGTACCTCGACACTGGATTCGGACGTGGCTACAGCTTTGACGGACATGGGGGCTCTGCCGATTACTTTGTCGGTGAGAATTGTGATCTTCTCGGAGTAAGGACCACCGCCACGAAGTGTGTATGCATTTACGTGAAAAACGTACTCGGTGTTCTCCTCGAGGTTCGTAAACACTGCCCGAGTCTTCGTTGCATTTCTTGTTACCTACAATTATTTTAATTTTTAAGTATCTCGTATACACTATCATTTACGAAATTATTGGACATTGTTTTCATTTTAATAGAATTTTATTCTGTTTTTGTTTAAATTTTTCTAAATTATAAACAAGTTAAAATAGGCATTTCAATTTTTTGATCTAATAAAGAGAATTTACTTTTATAGTAATTAATGTGAACTAACAATGAGAAGCGCATTTTATACTGGAATGTAGAAAAATGTTTATCATAAATCGTATGTCATTTCCACTGAAAATAACAATAATAAAAAATTGAATTTACATGTAAATTTTTTTAAAAAATCTTTCTCATTAACTCCAGAATAAACCACTAAACTTTATAAAAACCACCGAAACCAATCTGATTACCACTGGTTTCCAGTAAAATTTAATTTTCAATTACAACGACTACCCGTTCCGCAAATAAACCGTCGATACTCCCGGAAGATGAGATTACCTCGCTGGTGTGGTCGTTCTTCTTCTGGAACTGCACGTTGTAGAGGACGATCTGGCCGTTCCTCAGGTGGGTCAGCGGCGGCTGCCAGGTGACGCAGACGGTGTCCGGCGTCTGGAAGCTGAAGGAGAGGTTCGTCGGCGCGCCCGATGGCGCGCTCTCCTGGCTGAACCAGTTGCGCACCTGCTCCTGGCCGTAGCCCACTGCGTTCTTGCCCGCCACACGGAATTCGTAATCAACGCCGCGCTCCACTGGAACATCCGAGAGGTTTTGCTTTTACTTGGTCCGACGAGATTTTTTTAATTTTCTCGGAAAATTTTATTGACATTCTTTGTCAATATTATTATTAAAAAATATCTTTTCTTTGCATTTGTGTCGTGCAATATCAATGTCGATGTTATTTTTTATCTGTGTTATTAAAAAATTTATGGATATTTTTAATAATAATGAAAATGAGATTTTTTTTAAAAGAAATGCCTTTGCAGAGAGAATTTTGAATTTTTGTACTTTTCTTTGGATTGGCCGTTCGAAAGGAATCGCGAGGTAGGGGAAATATAAACAAGAGGGGTTTCAGCGATGGAACATCGAACTTTTCGTTCGTTTTCATTTTAGTTTCGTTCTACTCGTCGACAAGTAATACTTAATTTGATATTATCCACTTTAAGATTAGTATTATTTCATGTTTGACTAACGTAGGTTGTGTTCCTTTTATTCCGTTTTTATTTCTTCAACTGTGTGGGGTGTGTAAGTGCGGTTCAAATTTTTTAAATTATGTTTTATCTTGATAAGTTTTATCAGTAACAACTAAAATACAAGTGTTGCTTAAAATGCAGTAATTCTGAAAAATATAAGAAAGTATATTTTTAATTGCAGGGACACAACATTTAAAATGAATCATTTTAATCAAATTGCGGGAAGCGTAGATCATATAAGCACTTCATTCAAATGGACTATAGACAACTTTTCTAAATTCAATAAAAGTAGCAGTGGATCCTTAAAGTCTCCGATATTTTCGTTTGAAATAAATAGCGTCCGGTTCGAATGGCAGCTAAGGTTATGTCCAATTGGCAAACAATCTTTGTACTTTTACATTTGCTCGCACAACAAACAAGAAATTGCACTCGACGTTAAATTATCCATTCTAGGTTATAATAATGAAGAGGTTCGGCAATCCATGAATTTGTTTAAGTTTGCCAATAAGAAAGATATGTACTTAACCAAGTTAAACGTGGATAGATGCAAAATTATGGAGGAGAAAAACGGTATGCTGAAAGATGACCAGCTTACGATTAAGTGCGACCTAATGAGCAACCATTGTACTTCGTGTGAAGAAGTTGAAAGCACACTACTATAGAAAAGGGACGAGCAGCTCGATTATTTAGAACAGCTGCTCGAAAATAAACAATTCAGCGACGTGGAAATAGTCCTCGAATGTGGACGTACTTTACACGCACATAAGATTCTACTGGCGTGCAAAAGTCCCACCTTCGAGTCGATGTTCGGCGCCGAAGAAAACGAAAACTGTTGCAGAATAACAATAGAGGACTTAGATTACGAGACTTGCAAGGAGATGTTAAGATTTATTTACGCTGGGAAAGTCAAGGACTTGTATAAAGTCGTTGGCCGGCTGGCTATAGCACCAAACATGTATTCTATTACGGGACTGAAAAATGTAATATGAGTATTTTGAAGGAAAATCTTTATTGCGAAGAATAGGAAAACAGTTATTAAAGAACCATATTTGAAATGTTCTGCGCAGAAGCAAATGTCGACGAGTGAAACTAATTTCACATTATGTAAACTGTATATGTACATCACTTTTAGTTATTAATTTTGTATACTTTTGTATTACTAAATTTTACTTAAATATATTTTAATATTATTATTAACGGACGAAATTATAAATTTTATATATTTTGTATTTTATTTTTTGAGAAATAAAATTTGTGAAATTGACAATTAATTAATTGCCGAGTGTTTTAAAAAATGTGAATTACCTAGATCCTTGATTCTGTAGGTGTTCCTGTCTTCGTCACCTTCGATAAACACTTCTTTCATCGTCTGATTTTTTATTCCATAACGTATTCTGTATCCCAAAATTTGGCCATAGGTTTCCGACGGCCTCATCCAATCCAGTTCTATTTCAATAGGATCTTCTCGATTAATAGTCCTGTACATTAAAAAATAAACATTAAAAATCAAATCATAATTTAAGAGCTATTAATAATAATTTTTAATATTGCAATATTCAGGATGTTCTTACGAAGTGATTACTTTTCTTTTTTTTTCATGATTAACAAATTTCACCTTAGAATCCTTGAAATTCAAATCATCGTGTATAATCGATCCCTTTATTTGTATTTAATAATTATTAATCGATCCTTTTTTCTTTAAATAGAAAAAAGCATCGTTCAAATCAATATTTTTCCTCGACAAAAAAATGAAAGTCAAGGTGAATAAAACGGCACGTAGAATAATACGAAAGGGAAGCTCACTTGACGTTGACTTGGGGTCGATTGGGCACACCCCCGGGAGTCCTCACGGGGACGGGCTTGGAGCGGTCGCCGTCGCCCTTGCGAGTCACCGCGGCCACCTGCACCTCGTACCGCGTGTCCGGCTGCAGGCCGCTTATGTTCGCCTGCAGCACGTTCTGCTCCAGGATTATGTTGCGGATCGGCTCGTTCAACTGGCTTTTGTTCTGAAATTTATAGGTCGACGGTAAGTATCCCCCTTTTTTTGTCTTTTTACCGACGTATTATGAAATTGCGCTCGACTGTGCCCCCCGAGGGAGAGTGGATGAAATTCGTAAGTAGCCGGCGGTCCGGAAAGGCTTTGCATGATTTTTTTACGAAGGCTGGTTAAAAATTTGATCGAGAAAAGTTTCTTTCGAGAGAATAACTAATGCATAAGTTCAAAGCCGCCGGGTATTAAAGTTTTATAATGCGCTCTTTTGCAATTGAAATCATTTGTAGGGTGATTTTGTAAAAAATAGATTTTACTAATTAAAAAGCTTAAATTTATTTTTCAACTTGAAAATCTAAATATTAAATAAAGAATCGAAATATATTACTTTAACAAATTAACTTCGTACATTAGGTAGAAGTTTCTTGTAAATTTTGATTCAACAATCGTTCAAGATGAAATATTCCGAAATATAAATATTTAAATTTTCATTCGGGTCTTTTTAGAGCAACTGCATAATATTCAGAACTTTGAGAAACACTTGTTAACTGAATTGTGAGTCAATTATGTAATACGTAGACGACGTTTACATGTCTTATTACACATTTAACAAACGCCGTCTACGTTATACATATAACATTCATTCGAAATTCAATTAACAATTCTCCAAAATAATTCGCTAAAAGAAATGTTTTTCTTAATACTTTTATCTGTATATATAAAAAATTCGCATCGAAAGAGTGACTCTTTCTTATTTCGAGGGTATGAAATTAATTGACCCTTAATGTTAAAGTCGAGCGTAAAAAGAAAAAGTTAATTCTAAAAAACAAAAGATTTTCTATAAAAACTTAAAAAAGAAAAAGTACTCGAAAGCTCCTCTACCGAACTCGACGTAGACCGCGAAGTCCGGGGAAAAAAAGGCGTGACCATACTGACCTCCTCGTTGATCTCCTGCACGTGCACGTGATAGCCGCGTATGATGCCGTTTCGCTCTTTGAGCTTCGGCGGCTCCCACTCGACGTGTATCGCCGTGGCGTTGATGGCCGTGGCCTTCACGTTCTGCGGGTCGCCGGGTACTGCAACGCATCGGAGGCAAACGTCAGTGACACCGGGGCTACGTGACCGAGCCTCAACTAAGCTCATTCACTCTCTCCCCCCGCACTCGCTCACGGTCCCCGCGGGCTCGCGCGCCGCTCGACCCAGCCTCGCACACACTCGGCCTCCCAAACTCTCCCTCGCACTCGGCAAAATCATAATTTAAAACTTAAAATTAAACGAAATTTTGTACACAACGGGGGGCTAAATTATAAACTGAAATTCGCGCACGTGCGCGCTAGCTCAATTCGAGGGGGGCTGAAAGTAAATAAATTAAATTAGTGAATATAATGGGGCCGCTGGGTTCCCGTGGAATAGCGCCGATTAGCGATTTTAATTAATCTTCTTTCGCTTTCGTTCCCCACTCGGACGTGAGGTTTTGGTTTCGGCGATTCCGCGAGAGCCGCAGCGGGATAAAATAAAGCAAAAGAACTAACTCAAAATAAAACTATTAAATTTGTAATTAAAATATATAGGAATCCTTGAGAGAAAAGCTCGTAAAGCTCTGGTAAATTAATGCTCTAAGCGTTAGTCAAAGGGGTTACAGCGATTAGAAATAAAGGTAATTATATAATAAAGTAAAGTAAAGTAAAGTAAAGAATAAAGTTTATAAAGAAAGGAAAGAAAAAAGTAATTAAAGTATACAGCATCCAACCACCCACACGAAAATAATTCTACACACAAAGACCTCGTTTGCGCGTCACACAGAACTACACACGATCCTACGAGTTACGTCGGATTATTATGCACTTCCTTTACTTTTTCCATTTGAATACCAATAATATCTTTCGTTCTTTGTCAGCGTCGCAAGGTAACGACGGAACCTCGCGGTGGTCGCGACAATCCTGCATCGTCGGCGTCGCTCTTGTCGCGGGTTAATCTACCGACCGTTACGCGATTGCTTCCGTTGATATTTTTTGTCGACGGAAATAAAAAAAAAAACCAGTTCCATAGCAAATTGCGTTGCGTCGAAAAATTCGCTCGCTAATCTTGATAGAAGGATATACAGAAGTTGGCGCGTGCTTGCAGAAGCTGGTAGGCGGTGCAGTTTCGTCTCGCTTGTATTGAGTAATTCTGTACAGAAGCGAACACTTAATCTGTTCAAAGTATCTTACACGATTCGTAATTTACAAAATTTACACTTTGTTCAGTCTCGTGAACAGAGCGAGGAGGGTAATCCTCCTTCTTTACACGAGTCGCGCGGCGGTGGTTTTTTTTTATAGGGAAGGTTAAATGGCGCAAGATAATTGAGTACGCATACTCCAAACGTTGGTATGTACAAGAGAAACAAAAAGAAGGGCCTTTCACACGTGTTTGGATATTAAGGTCAAAAACAGAAGCTACCTACGATTTACAAGTTTGTACAGGGTGTCAGTACGCAGTTACACTACTTAAGATCGGACAGAAATAAATTTTTTGAAAAATATGTTGAATTTTGTAATAGCATCAAAAAGATAATACATTATTTTGATGTTAATTAAAATTGTTAGATACATCTAATAAAAAAGAGTACATAAAGGAATAATTATCAAAAATCGATTATTTTCATTTGTTGTGAACATCGTTTAAAAAAATATACGTCTTTTTTTCTGTACAAAAGAAAATTCCATTGTTCTTTTAGTTTATGTGCCACTCCCTATTATTCGGAGCTTTAGCGAAAAAAATGGTAAATCACGGGAGCACATATTTTTCCAATCATTAACTCCTGTCCGGGTCCGGACGTCTACTTAATAATCGCGTAGGTACACGCTCGTCACTACAGCGGGAAAAGGGGCGCGAACCAAAAATTGTTATTCGGCGCTCGCGTGCGCGTATGAATCACTTTCGGCTATTGCGCGCGAAAAAAAGGGGGGACCGCGTGCTGGCCGCAAAAAAAATTGAGAGACGCTCGCAAAAATACCGCGACTCACGTCATGCTTCGCAAAAAAAAAAATATTTCCCTCGAGTATACACACCCTCTCGTAAAAGGGAAGACGCAAGATTTTGCCCTCGGTAGCAAAAAAAAAATCGTAGCGGCACTAGTCTCACACCAAAAGTATAAAGAAGAGATAAAAAAAATAATGTTGAAATGTCCAAAAAAGGATTCAAAAAAATTTGACATTCACAAAAAAGTATATAGGCATGAAAAAAAAGATCTTATGCACGATATTCACAGACGAACAGAGAGAGACGTAAAAAAATATACGAAAACAAGGCTTGGCTCAAAAAAGTATCTCTCGAGTTTTGATGGTTGGTACTCACTGATGTCTGCAGCGTTGGCCAAAAAAGTCGCCGAAAAATTTGAAAAAACAAAAAATATTTTCGTCAAAATTTTTGTTCTAAGGTCTATTGCGCATTATGTGTGTGTTATTACAAAAAAAATTGTTTACAACACTAATTTCTTTTTGTATCTCATGTGTGACTTTTATTTTTACTTTCAACGTGTTATATATACTCTGGCATCTACTGTAATCTGGCTGGCCGTTACTCGTTTTTTTTTATACAATTATTAAACTGACCCTCTAATCTCTCTTTTATTATCATTTCTTTTTCTTTATCTCGTTACTTATTAGAACCGCCTCGTCAGACTCATTTTCGCCGTAGCCACATTCGCTCGCACATTCGTCAACTCACACGTTAATATAAATATATATGAAAAAGTATATATCTAGACATGAGAAATATAGAGAGTGATGAAAAAGAAAGTTCCAGTCGCACTCGCATTCACACGTGCAGACGAAAATATCGCCGAGATGGACGAAAAAATAGTACAGTTATAATTAAATCGCTTGGTCCTCGGTTGCGGTCGCATAGATGCGGCGGGAGACGTGAGAATTTTTTTTTAATATTTTGGCATGCGCAATCACTACTCCAAGTATAAAAAATATAGCTAAAGGCTCATGTCCACCTGTCTCGCATCGCGAAGGAATACCATTTGCAGTGTTTTAAAATTCAATTACTTATTTTCAATACTTTAGTGAATCATTTAATTTTATTTACACAATTTTATTTACAAAATTAGGAAAACAGATAATTCGTAATTGTACAGAGCATTTTATTGCCTTGGCAATACGAGACATCCTATGCAAAATGATTTATAGGAAGGAAAATCAAGAAAATTATATAATAGAATAAATGAGATAGGACAAACAAAGAGGGGACTACTTTCAGAGGGTACTTTTTTCGTTCGTATGAAAACTCGCGCTTTTGATGCTTTGTTTTGTTTTTCAAAAATTGTTTTTTCCAAAAAATTTCAAAATTTTTGTAAAAAATGTATGCCAGCGCAAAAAACACACCACGTGACGAGCGATAAAAAATTTCCGAGTGTAAAAAATGTCAAAAAATCTTGTTTCGTTCACTCTCGCACATTCGCATTCGCGATTTGCCTAACCTCTGTTTATAAAGGTGGTACGCTAAAAAAATTCGTACAATTGCATGTTTTCTGCTGATTTTGGAAAAGTAACGCAAAAACGGAGGCGCGCGTATATCGCAGTTTCGAAATGGTTAGTATGTGAATCTTTAGGTATTAAATGCCTGTATCTACCCGGCATAATTTCTTAATTCAATTTTTCATGTTTACGAGATGTTTCGGTTTTAATGTTTGCCTTAAAATGTAAAATCGAATTCCGAAAGGTTATGTTACTTACTTCATACAATACTAGCATTTATAAGGTATCTAACTACAATTATATCATCATTTAATTCAGCTTTCGAAATAATTTTTTTACGCAATTGAAAAACTATTATTTTATGCATAATATACAGAGCAAAATTTTTATCCTATATAATGGCATTTTCATGCAAAAAAATGTTGTTAAATAAAAGTATTCGTTGCTCTTCAGTACTTCATACTTTACCGCGGAATCTTCATGAAGATATTGCAGTGATCGTCTTACAAGACTGTAATGAGACGGCAAATTTCCAAGCAAGATTTACTTACATGGTCCTTAGATATCACAATTACCAAATTTATCAATGCCACTTCATTTACGTAGGTTTTGCAGAAATTATACCCTAGAAATTCGTCGTCCCGTCACAAAATCCTGTTAAACACTTCTCGAGACTTGAAGCCCTCGGGAATGGTTCGACGGCGCGGCGCGGATTCACTTGTTCGCTCGGCAGTTCAAGGAGCAACTGTGCGCGATATACATTGCTATTGGTATTCAAATGAGAATGAGATGCGTCGGATCCCCACCAAACCTACCCTCCTCGTCGCCGGTCCTTTCGGCTGATCTTCCTCCTTTTATTTTCAAAACCTTACCAAATTCTCCAGGCTTCTTAACAAAGTCTACTTGAATAATGTAAGATCAATCCTTTCAAGAAAAACCATCGACAATTTTAATTTAGGCTGATGGAGCAAAACTTCAGTTATCGAACCTAAGGTATTAAAAAATTCTGAATGAGGCGATAGAGCGCCACGGGGCGTAGCATAAAAAATACAAAGCCTTCCCTTTGAAGAAAGCAAAAAGTGTCCCTAGCCCGCGGAAGCCAGCCAACCGACGACGAGTCGAAATGCGCGTACGTACACGCGACCCTGGTCAAAGAGCTACACACATAATCGCTTCACCTTGGGTTCACTTTACCTCCTTACCCACCACTTTGCCGCTGTACATCACCACCACTCAACCTCTTCCACGCACGCATTCGCCCCTCGCCGCTCATTCTCGCGCAAATCCGTTCCGTGGCCTTTAAGACTCGACCAGAAAAAAAGTAATAAAAAAAAGAGCAAGATACACGAAGAAGGCCGAGCACGGAACGGACGCGCCGGTGCAAGTGCTGTGAGTGCTATGCGCATTTCTCTTACTCGGTGAAAGGTGCTCTTTACACGCGTGTGTGCTCTTTTCTTGCTATATTGCTTTGCTTCAGACTGTTACGTTTTTTTGTGCGATATACGTATATACGGGCTTTCACAGATATATAAAATATGTAAAGTTCGGTGACCACTTGCGAAGTAGATACCGTGAGATAAGGTGCTCTTATAAAGCTGTGAGTGCGTTATATATAAAAAAAATTCTCGTATGCTCGAACGTGACTTTCATTTACGTGGTGAATATTTGTGCAGGCGCAAGGAGCCGAGTCGCAGCGTGGAACTTCTCGCTTCTCAAAAGATCGCGAGATTCCTCCCCATGAAATTGAATTTTAAATTCAATTCAAATAATAGTTCAAACTCGTTTTCACAATATAGCTGTAAGTGCATTTAGTATGCACATCGACGTTAAATAATAATAATTTATTTAAACGTTCGAGAAGAAAGGATGAAGTTCCAAGCGTCGATTCGCTCGCGAGATACGCGTGCGGTGCGAAAGTGCCCGAAAACGTGAGATAATATATATAAATAAGTACATCATCAATTCGTTACCACACGTGTGCCGTGAGTTCCGGTGCGAGTACTGCGCGTGGCAGTGGTGCGTTGCGTGAATTACAAAAAAAAAAGTAAAAATAAAACCACAGTACAAGATAAATCGGTGCGCCATTTTCTTAAGATTATACGACAAGTGCATCGTGAGTGTGCGCCGACGGATATATATATATGAACAACGTGAGATAGAATATTGCAGTGGCAAAATCGACAAAATTTGGTGCGTCACAAAGTGCGAGCTCACACGTACGTGAGTCCAGTTGGGGGGAGTCATGTGAGTGTGCGTGATAAAGCCGGCGCTCGTTTTTCTTGTTCTCACTTCTCGGCTGACCGATTCGTGCGCGCCTGAGCCTCGGGGGCTCGCGTGCCACCCGCCGAGTCTACGGGAGAGGAGGCGCGACTGCAGGGATAACGCGGTGGACGTTGCGCAACGCGACCCCCGACTTTTCGCGTGCGACACAAACCCCTTTTTACGGCTTTTGCGCTTTAATTGCGAAAAAAAGATTTTTCCGCGCGACCCCTTTATCGGCCGAACCCGGAGAGATAAGTTGCCGCGGTGAAATTTATGCGCAGGGCGCATAGAGAATTTCGAAATTATTTTTTAAATTCCCTTTCAATGTTTGTTTAGTCTGAGAGATTTCCTTGCAAATTTACGTGAATTTTATCAGAAAAATTGAGGAAAAAATAAAATCTTGTTTTCCGTTATTAAAAATTGTAGTGATTTTCTTAAAAAAATAAAACTTTTGCAAAAATTACGGTGATTTTCCTACAAACTAATTTATACTTCATCCTTTAATATTTACAATAAACTTCAAGTAAATTTTACAAGAAAATTACTACTTTCACGAACAAACACCTTAAGTGTGAAAAAAGTGAACATTAAAAAGCCTCTCGATACTATAAATAATTTTGTTCTTTATACGCGAGTCGAGTGGTTTCGCATTAGCCGAGAAACAAACACCGCGCGCATTACTCATTCACCGTACAATTCGAATGCTCATTACTCCAACAAAAGCCGAATGTAATTACTTACTTCGCGCCGCGGCGAAGAAAAAAAAGGCCGAAGTTTCGCGCTTCCCCGCGAAATATTAAATTTATTATTCAAATTTCCCGGCAACGCCGGAAGACCCTCATCTCCCCCGGAGCGCGGGAGCCCGACTCGGGGTAATTAATTACCGCGCGCAGAAGTCACGATGCGCATTTCGCGATAATGGAGAGGAGGACTCTTGGATGTCTTCAGCGGGGGCGGTGGGCTGAGGATCTGGAGGCTACAAAACGAACGGGAGGAAAGTGCATGCTCTCGCGCTTTTCGATCCTCCCCTCCCGGTTCGCCGGGAGAGTCTGATTTGATTTCCGATATTTCGAGAGACCGGAGCTTTTTGCCCGCGCGAACTCCGCTGTACATTCCGACTGGTAATCTCGCTAATTAGCGTGACGGTTACTCGATAGATTTATTTTTGGGAGGATCGAACCAGCGCGATCGTTTGATTGCTATCTTCATGCTACGGGGTGGTAATCGAAATTTTTTGATTAAAATAAAAGGTACGTCTTAAAATTGTAATGTACTTCAATTTTTTTAAGTTGAATAAGAATAAAACTTAATTTGAATATAAGTTAATTTTGAAAAAGTGTCTATTTCCCTTACTACATGCTGATAATCTTTGAAAGGAATAATAATTTCGATAAAAATAGGATTTGACATTAGAATTCGAATAAAAGTTTGAATTATACAGCGACGTGCACGGGCAGGGGCCAATTAAATCGGGAAAATAAATTCGAGAGGAAAGTGAAGAAACGTCGGGAGATAGACGAATGGATGTAAAAGGAAAGCGGGCGATATCGATTGGCGTAGACTCGGCGGTGCTCCGGCAGCAGCGAACCTTCCGTGGGATTAACGGGGATTAGGGAGGGAGGTGGGACGGGAGCTGCGGGATCGCATCGATTCTCCTTTTTTTTTTCTTTTAATTTATCCGCTTGTTTATTGGACTTGAGGTGGACCGAGGGATATTAATTAAACAAAGTTTAAGCATGCTCTAAACATGTGCAAACGATAGAAACTAAATCTTAAACTAAAGACAGAAGAGCCTTATCTGAGAAAATATAGAGATATATATAATATTATACGTAATATATATAGTGGAAAAAAATATAGCTTTAGATGATATTCATATAGTGGAAACTGTAGACGTGTGCTCGTGTGATTTATTGACATTTGCGTGTAATATGCTATGAAAGGTATAAGCAGATGAGAAATGAAGATTCATTTTCAAACAAACGAGCTGCCGCGCACTACTTTTTCCCTCTTTTCTTTTAAAGCCAAACTATACGCTCTCTTATTCCTCTCAATTTATAAGCGCGGAGATGGAGGGTGTGAGATATTATAAATCGATGTTGCAGCGACGGGATGGACAGCTCGTTTTTTGAAATTTTATCATATTACGGCATAGAGCGAAGAAAAATGAGTGGAAAGAATGAAGAGAATGAGAATCACGTGAAACATGAGATGAACGAAAAAAAAAAAAAAATAAATAAACATGGAATAATAATGAGTTAGTATAATGGTGTTAAGGCTTAAAAACTAGTTGCATTTTATTATCAAAACCTGGATCATCCTCCTGTAAATGCTTTGGAAAATGGAAAGAAAAAAATTTTGTGAGTTCAGTTATGAAAACGATTTCATTAGTATCAGCGTGTTAGAAAAAAATATTGTTATTTCTTTTTTTTTCTTATCATCATTAGTGCAAAAAATTCTCGCCACCGTTAAAAAAGAGAGAGAGTCGGTTATTATTAATGTGATTAATCATTAGTATTATTTTTACTGATTATTTGTCGTTGACACAAAAAATTGTCAGTTTCACAAAAAAAGTTCGTTTCTAAAATCCTGAAAAAACTTATGTTTAAAAAAAAAGTCATTATATCGCTGAATTCAAAAATTTCGTTATCAGCGACCAAAAATCCCATGGCTGCGTGGCACCTGCAAAAAAGTTCGGGAGGGGCCAAAAATTTCATGGGTGTTATGAAAAAAAATTTCCAAAAATATAAAATATCGCCAGCCAAAAAAATTCCAATCCAACGTATTCAACCGCGGCGACATACGTTGGCTTTTAAAAAACTCTTTTCTCCGCAAAATAGATCGCGTGCGCTCAAAAAATCTTTTGCGCAATTCCAACTGTATACAATTGTTAAAAAAAATTATTATTTTAAATTCACTAAACACCAGGCATTAGAGGCAGAGATAAAGTAAAAGTTGCGGTATAAGAGTACAGTATATAAAAAGGTGCACAAAAGACTAAATAATCAAAAAAAGAAGGAAGACATACAGCGAGGAAAGATAAAAAAAGTCGGTCGTTTGAGAGTCGAAAATCGAAGGAAGAGAAGGTTGTTGCACAGACGCTTATTTGTTAATCTGAAATTTGAAAGAGCAGAATATACATTATACAAAATGATTGGCACGTTACCGGCGTCGATTCAGGCGTCGTCGTTACGGGCTTTAGTATCTCCTCGCACTGGACGAACCGCGCGCATGGCAGGCGACTGTCGCATTTTTGGCGGGCTTTTATATTTTTGGCTCTTTTATTACATCGCTTCAACTGTTTTTTTTTTCATGTTCATTATTGACCGAAAAATCGCGACTCCTTCCCGCGTGGAAATCCTGAAGTAACTTCGTTACACATTTCCGGTATCAAAAAGTATCTTTAAATTAAAATCGAATGAATCGCATCAAAAATAGAAAAAGTTTAAAAAACGCTATCTTTAAATCCGACGGCAACAGTGATTTCCACGCGAGAAGCGTGGGAGTCGATGGACAAGGGACACGTGACTCGCGGCCAGTGCCGCGGACACCTATCGCAGTGTTAAAAAAAAACAGAGTTGGGGAAAAGGGTATAGTCAAACGATTTCGCACGATTGATCATTTCGTGTGAAGAGATGTTGACGAGAGGAAAAAAAAAATTATGAAGTGGTGAAGAGAAGGGCCAAATCGATACATACCGTCTTCGTGGGTGCGCACGGTAATGGGGTAGCTGGGCGGGCCGTCGCCGACGCTCGTGCCCGCGAGCACCCAGATCCGGTAGTCGGTCCACTTTTTCAGCTCGTCCAGGAGGAACTCGGTGGCGTTCAGGGTTATCACCGTCGACTCGGAGTCGCTGCGGCCCCGCTCGACGTAATGCAGCTTGTAGTAAACGATATGGCCGTTGGAGCGCTCGGCCCGCGGGGGCTCCCACTTGACCAGGATCGAGGTCGGGCTCTTCGGCTCGCCGGTTACATTGCGAGGCGGAGTCCCGGGGACTGTATAACACTCGATTATAGGGGGATGTCGGGGAGAGATAGAGATAGAGACAGAGAGAGAGAAGAAGAGAGATAGGGGGGAGGGGGGTACACCGAAGCCCCCAGACAGGTGGATAGAGAGGAGAAGAAACGACGAGTCGGAAAGTAAACCCTACCCAACCCTCGGAGTCTTGTTGACTTGCTTTTTTACTCCCCTTTTTTTCGGTGAATTTAGACGGGTCAAGGGGTTGAGAAAGTCTTCCTTTACCCGCCCGCTGAGCTTTCTTTTAATCCTACCGAAAATTATTGCTTCGGCGGAGTTTTTTTTAACTTTGAAATTAAAGAAGATTTGTTTATTTAAAATGAAAAATTGATGAAACTAGATTCTATTTCAATTCAATTCAACTAGATTAGAGACGAGCGAGTAAAAGAATGCCTTATTTACATGTGACTTTCGCCACCCCTTGCCTTGTACTTATTTTCAATTTACTTTATTGTGTACTTTATCATTTAATCAATAATATCCGAAAAATTGTAATATGTAAAATTGTATTTCTACGTTTGTAAATACCGTTGAAAATGCAAAATTATTAATCCAGGTTTTGCAACGAATTTATTAATAAGTACAAAGGATTACTCTAATGGTTCAAATTTTTTTCATTAAAGCCACATTATTCAACCGATTAAGATCCAACCCTCTCCCCGTTCAAATGATAAAAATAACTGAAAGCCACGAACAGTGAATCGCCTCGAATCAAAGCGTTCACATTGGATATATCAGAGAAATGGACAAAATTATATTAAAAAATCAGAGGGAATCGATAGTCTCAAAATAAATACTTTGCTTCGAAAGGAATGAAATGTACAAAACAAAAAAAAAAGAGGATAAAAAGTTTCTTTTTTTTGGATCGAGAATTAAAAAAGGTGCCCAAAATGCACACATAGATAATATATATATATTGATGCAGTGCTTAGTGCAATTTATATGTATGATATGTACGTATATATAGAATATATATATAAAGTGGCATCCAAAAATGGCTTTATCTTTTGCAAAGGCATGCAATCATTCTCACTCTCCCACACTTTAGAAATTCACAAACTCCGATAAATAATTGTTCGATCTCCCCCGAATTCCAATTGTTCTCTTTTTTAAAAAACAAATCTAGAGCCAGTGAAGAAAACTGGCCCTCGAACAACTCGCAGTATGTACAGAGCTAACCAGTGCCAATTACCGGGGAGCTTCGTTTTTAGATACTGCCAAAGACTTTACTGTGTGTAACTCTAGCGGAAGCAAGGTATAAGATACAGCGGCTCTGGTATATAATCGGCGAGTAACCTCCTGGTGCCTACCTGTCGCGCGCCGGCAGGTGCAACGCGACCCCCGAGGTCGGGCCAACAGCATGGCCCGACCTCGGGGGGGTTGCCCGATGCCGGCGCACGGGGGGGCCTCGTCAGCCCTCGACGCTTAGCTTACCGTACTGCTGCGTGCGGACGGGCAGCGGGATCGTCGTGGCGCCCTCGCCGCGCTGGCTGCGCGCCGCCAGCCACACGTAGTACAGGGTGTTCGGGTACAGACCCGTCAGCGTGTAGTTCTCCGTCACCGAGATCCTGAGGTGGTGCTTCTCCTGTTCATTATAAGCATTTTTTAAAGGTGATTATATTTTTCTTGTTTTTGGTATTACATTTATGAATATTTGATAACTTATTTCGTTGGGCATTTAAATATTACCTTGATTTTGTAAGAATCAAGAAAATGTAGACATCGTTAATTAAATAAGTTTTGTTAAATGTATTAAAAATTACATCACACAACTGCGTGTAAACACTTTTCCTCTGCTTTACGCATTGGTCACGTAATAAACGCACTATTTCTAAGTTGTACAAAAAGTAATCAATAAAAACGTATGAATTTATTACGGAAAAAAGTAAGGTAAAATTAACGGCGTGGGAGTAAGATTTATCACCCGGTCCTAACCGATTAGTCCTTTAATAGGGTGCTTTTACTCTTACGTAAAACCTCCCCCGTGTAAAGAAACTCCACTCGCGTAGGCTTAAATTTGCGCCTATAAATCGGACGTGCCCTCCATTTTTCTTATCGCAAGGAGAAAAGAAAGGGACGCGTTACCTTCGCGTAGGTGTCGTTCCAGTAGAGCTCGTAGCTGAGGATGTTCTCGGCGCTGTGGGCGGGCTTGTTCCACTTGAGGGTGACCTTGTTCTCGCCTATGTCGACGGCGGTGAGCATCTCCGGCTGGCTCGGCACCCCCTGCTGCGTCTTCATCTGCACCGGGGAGCTGAGCGGCCCCGGGCCTACGCTCGTCAGCGCCTGCACGCGTATCGTGTAGATCACGTGGGCCGTCAGGTCCGAGATCGTCGTCAGCTGGTTGTTGTCGACCGTCTGGAACTGCCAGCTGGACATCGGCTGGCTCGGGTCCGTCGTGTAGTATACTTTGTAGCCCTGTTGGTTTTTTTTTAAGCAGACCGTCAGTCTGTGTTAGCATAGATGACCGATGGGTTCAGTCTTATTTTCCTGTGATGTTTCTTGTTTCGTAAATGATTTCAAATGATTCGTTTTAGCATAGACTTGTAATATTATCAGAGAAATATTGCAATAATTCCGTAAAAAAATTGATAAAGATTATATTAAAAAAACAGGAAGTAAAAAAGAAGCGAGAATAATAAGTTTTCGATTTACTAAAATAAGTAGATAAATCGAGATTTCATGCGACATTCAGTAGTAATTATTGTAAAAAATAAATTTCTCGATATTTCCTTTTTAATTCAGAGATAAATGATTCCTCATAAGCCTAAATTTATCTGTACAATTATAAATCTGCAAGTAAGTAGAAATAGTCGAGTACGGTCAGACAAAAAAGACGCTGTTCACCTTATCATAAATAATCTAAATTCGTATGCACACAGTTTATGACTTTGATAGGATTTCTATTTATGTATACATTTACCAAGCGCATCAATGGTCATCCTTTCTTGCTAGAAACTATTATAAATTTTTTGATAATTCAAATCTTTGGGATTTTTATAATACACTATTCTTCATAGTTATTTTTAGAAAATCTTTTTATCCTTTAAACACATTTCGCAGTTAAATTTCTTTATTATCACATTATAATTTTAATTTGAGAAAAAGTAAACGATAAAAGCCGTCTAAATTCGAGCGAAACTGCGAATTCGTGACTATATTCGAAACACGTCGGATCATTTGTCAGAAGAAACATCAGAGGTCGACTTTCACCATCAATTGAATTGTTTGACAAGTTTTGTAATGGAATACCGACCGTCACTTGGCCGTTCGGTGTCTCCGGCTCGTCCCACTGAATGACCATTGTGGTCGAACTCAGCAGTCGGACTTGTACTCGCCTCGGTGCGCTACCCGGTTCTGCAAAACGTCAAGAAACGACACTTATATACTCCCCAGTCACGACAAATTCGCCCTCGGCTAGAAACTCCCGCTAAAATATCGATTCCGCTAAACGTACACTGGCCTCGGGGATTAATAGCAAATTCAACGTGGATAATAATAAAAAAAAAAACTATACAAATGCGCAAATTCTTACAGTTAGTTTAATCTATACATTATAAAACTAAAATCCAAATAGAAAACAAAATCAAGATAAAAAAACTTGGTGTTATACAGGGTGAAATAAAACGTCAACTTCACTGGTGATGTGCCTAAGGGTATCTCTACGAAGTGCCACACATACACACAACTCGTCTAAATAAAAGATGCGTCGCGGGAGAGGACGGACAGGGATTCGCGGCATCAAAGTTGATCCTCGTCGAATTCCTCCCCGGCCTGGCCCGCAAAACGGTGGTGGTGTGTAAGAAAAAAAAATTAAGTAAAAAACTGAACAAAATCACTACGGCACTCTTAGTACGTGACTTTGACTTACTGGCGCCTCCATTTGTTGATTCCGCTGTATATGGAAAAGGTCAATTGATTATTTATGGTTTACTCGGCGTTAGTGCATTTTGAGTGCTCATGAAAACACGAACGAGCCGCGCGTATCTTTACGCCGCCGCGCCTTTACTCGCTCGTATTTACACGGGCGCAGCGCCGAGAGAAGTGTACTTTTTTTTTCATTCTCTTTCGCGTTTACTTTTTTTTAAAGTTCGAAAAAATGACTGCTCCAATTCTTTTTTATGCAGTCATTCTCCCGCGTGCGTGAATATTCAGTGCCGGCGATGCGAGTGAATTTTCAAGGCGATCTTTTTTGTATCCGTCTTGGATTCGATTAAAAATTCACTCGGGTGCTTCTCTCGGTACGACGATACTGAGGTGCTCTAAGAGTCGAGAGGAAAAAAAAAACGGTGCAGCGGTGACTGGATTTTCCGTTACGTTCGGAAGTCGCTCGGGGCGACCCAAAAAAGGACCGTTTTTTTCGCGGGCACGCGCGCGTTCGAAAAAAGTTTCACACGAGTGCAAAAGACAAAGAGAGACAGAGGCAAGAGGTCGAAAAAAGAGAGAGTGGATAGTATAGAGATAAAAAACAGTGGAAAAAACAGGAGAAAAAAGTGAAAAAAAGTGCACTGGTAGGCTACAAAAATGGCTTTTTGTTTGATCACTTACATGTAAGTTCGAATCGTGTGTCCGCGGTTGGACGGCATGAAAAAAAGAATTCAAAATTTTTCCCTCAAAAACCGTTTCAAAAATATCTTCTTTTTTTTTGTTCAAACATTTGTAATAAAATTTTGTTTCTGTGCAAAAATTAGCTACGTGCACAAAAAAAACTACTTTTTATGACTCGTAACTGTAGTCGCGTCGATCGTTTTTTGTATGACGTTGTGTTGAATGTTTTTTTCTTGTACCTCACGTATACATGATACGCAACAAGTATAACTTGTAAATGGATTGGTTTTTTGAGTCATAATTACATGTTTTTTTTAATCGAGGATGCATTTTATCATTTTTATTTTGGACTAAATAGATAAGCGTTGCATATATGTATGTATGTTAGTTATGAATTGTTGTACATTCTCGATTAAAAAAGTAAGGCTGAAAGTTAAATCGTACATTTTCATAGTTGTATTATTAATCTGGACATACAAAAATGTAGATATTCATGAAAAAAATGTTTTGTATAAAAAAGAGTGACAGATACGCAAATAGATCGTAAAGCTGCCACTTCTACGGTATCCTTTTAAGCTTGAGTTTAATACGTCAACTCAACGTGACAATTTCATCCTGGATTTCAACTGCACCTACTCAGATAATTTTAAAACTATTTCACAAATACATTTTTTAAATGGAATTTAGAGAAAATCCCTTCATCCCACTGAATAACAATACAAAAAAACAGAAAACATTTTTAATTCTACTTCAAACAGGATTCATTCAAAAAATCCCCCAACCTCCACCGATAAAGATGTTACTCGAACAAAACATTTTCTTTCATCACACACAAATTACTTAAAGTATAAGAAAAAAACTCTCATAATACAGAAGAGTGAAAAATTAAAAAAAAAATCACTCTGTTTCAGAAGAAAACTGAGCCACTCGAAGTTCGAGTCACTCAGTTTTCACTCTTCCAAAAGTCGAGCGTTTTTCACTCCTCCGCAGTTTTGAGACAAAAATTGAGTCTTAGGCTAAGGGAAAGCTAAGAGACGAGCGATGGGATACTGACTTGTCTCCCCAGTGGTAACGAGGATCGGTGCGCTGGGGGGTCCGCGGCCGATCTTGTTGACGGCGATGACGAAGAACTCGTACTCGGTGTAGGGGCTGAGGCTCCTGACCTGGTAGTACATCGTCGTGATGCCCGATATCTCGGCGTACGCCTGGTTCGCGTGCTTCGGCTTGTGCTGGATCACGTAGTAGGCGAGCTCGTCCGGGCCCTTGTACGACCACGTCAGCTTCACCGAGGTCGCCATGATGTCCGATACCTGCACGTTCTCCGGGGCCACTGGGAAAGCTGCGCAGCCGATATCGATTTTTTTTTTATATAAAGACCGGTTGACAATTTATTCTTTTTTTATTACTTAAATAAAGTGGTATAAGTAATAAAATGGGGAGTAAAATTCGGTTCTTGCCTTGGAGCTGGAATTCAGCTTTATTGATATTGACGTTCGTGTGTAATTCCATTTTTTGTTTAACTCCCAAGTAAGTATAAGCTGTTTTTAGATAGGCAGATCTGATTATCATATCGTGAACCTTTATTATATTTTTTACTAGAGGCAGCGGGAATTGGGAATTTAATTAACCGCATTTGATAATTAGAAAAACGAGCTTAAATTTAATTTTAATTTATAACCCAATTTGCTTTCCGAAAAAAGGGGTATTTAAAGAATTTCTATATTAAAATCCAATTAAATTTATTTTAATACCATTCGAAACATGCTTTTTACGTAATTTGATTATCAGTTTTTATAATTACATAAGATTATGTTTTCTCGTATTTGCATTCACGAAATATCAAATCACATCCTTCTTTATTCCTCCAAAAATACATAATTTAGTAACTTAGTATTTAAAAAAAAACTGTACACTTTACTCTATTTTCTATTTTCTGATAAAACAGTGGGAACAAAATTACTCACATTGAACCTTGATAGCAGTGGTGGCGTTGATGACGCCGAGCTCGCTCTGGGCGATGCAGGTGTAATTCGCCGACTCCTGGATGTTCTTCAGCTCGAGGACGTTCTTGCCGACAGGCGGCAGCTCGTTGTCGGGCGTGAGATCCGTGGCCGGGTCCTTGCGCCACTTGACGTACGGCATCGGCGCGCCGACCGCCACGCAGGTCACGTTTATCGACGAGCCCAGCGTCACCTCGTTCACGGCGCTCGGGGGGATGGAGAACTGCGGCGCCACTCGACGCACTGAAAATTCATTTTTTTTTTTATTATAGGGTAAAAAATATCGAGGTTATTGTTAAATAATGACTCGCTTTTTTATTTCACACGGGATGATTGAGCTTTTTATTGTAGGAGGAGCTTGTTATTACGTGAAGCTTGGTTTTACTGATATCTTTTTTTATTAAATATCGACGGCGAACAAAAATTTGTAAAATGTTACGCGAGGAATCTTTTATTAAAAAAAAAAAATGAAAATTTAATTTTATTCACTGCATTAAGATGATGGACATTTTACTTTAAATCATTTATTAATAAAGTCTTCAATTTTTAGAAGTATTATTTTCCTCAGCAATATTTATTTTTAAGAGCTAGTTCATGTCACATCATTTTTCATATTTCTCTAAAAAAAAGTCGGTCAACAGTAATTAATAATAAACAGGATTTTAAAATATTTTAAAATATTAAGTAGCTTCTTAAAAGCAAAGTACATGCTGTAAAATGTTTAATTTACAATATCCACAATTTCGCTAAAAAATTATTTAAAATTATAAGAGTTATTTAAGCAAGAAATTTTAATAATTTTCTGAGTGCTGAATCGAGTTGTAAAATATCTGAGCTATACTGGTACACTACAAGAATTTGACGATAAAAGATTTCATGGAATACATTGAAGAATGTCGATTCAATAATCCATTGCATTTACGATTATTTAAAATACGCAGAGAATTTTCCAGTGAAATTACTATGGTCAACGCGCTTGAAATAAAAAAAGTACCAACTGTATTTTAAAAATTCTTCAGAGAAACCGTAAATTTTACGAGCATGTGACAATTTTTACCGAACAGGTCAGTAAATACGAAGAGTATTGAGCACATAGAAAATTTTTGCTTACAAATGAGTGTATTTTTTATAAAAAAAATGTTCTTTGTATATGCAAGATTAAAATTCATAAGGACTAATGTACTTTAAAACTTCATGTTACAAGTAACGATGCTGCTTCCGCGGTATTTAAAAATATTAAACGATTATAGTTACTTTTGACGTAGAGCATCGTGGACTTGGAGTATTCAGTGCCGACTGGATTGTTCGCCACGCATTCGTATTTTCCTTGATCAAACGGTTCAGACTCCGTGATCTGCAGAGATCCTGTAAAAACAAACAAAAAGCAAATTAGCTTAAAATCTTTTAACATTATAAAATTTATTTCAAACCACACTATAATTTATCACTTTTAACATAAATTAAAAATTCTTAGACGACTACTGCGCCTCGCCACTTCGATCGCACAAAAAAATAAGGCCATTGGTTAATAAACCGTAGGAATCGCGATTCCGCGCTCCCCGTTAATGTGCTCATTACAAAACAGCGCCGTTTCGATTTAAAAGTGCAGCGAAGCTCGAGGAATCGCGTCGCTGCGTCTGCGAAAATCTCCGTCCGAGGCATCGAACCGGCTGCTCGCGCCGCGCTCATCCGTTCGGTTCGCGCGCGCGGAAACGAGCTTCCGGTCCCTCTCTCCTTCTCGTCGCGCGTAATCGAGCCTCCGGCTCCGAATGAAAAACAGAGAGGCGGCCCCGCGGGGCCGGGTCGCCTCGCGTTAATAACGGGCCGTATCGCGAGGGGGCATCTTTGATTTCTCCGAGTGCCGGGCGGCCCTTTTGTAACGTCGTTATATTAATGGCCGCTGCGATAAGCGGAACGCGCGCGCGGGGAGATTGATATTTCAACGTTGCATTTGCTCGCTCGCCGGGAAGATCGATAGCGCGTTAATGTACACTCGAAACGATTGACGTCGCGTCGCGGAATTGTTTTCGCTCGCTGAGCGCGCCTTTCTCGCGGCTCGTTCAGCCGTGGTAAAAATTTAATTAACGGCCAAATAGCCTCGGCTTTTAATAATGTAGCGTGGGAGAAAAATAAATTGATTGTTTAATTAGGTGTTCAGTGAGATTTGATGCGGCAGAAGGCAATCTTATTGAGTAATCTAAATTGTTTTTTGTATTCGGAAGACTTTTCTATTTGCAGGTTCAATATCAACATCTATGTGCCAGGAAAATGCATAAATTTAAGAAGAAATGTTTATGAATTGGTTTACATACATACAGATTAAATGAAAGTAACTAAAAGTGTGGAAATTTTATTTATTCAACTGCGTTATTTGATAAAAATGCTTTTACTTTATAATGACAAGTGAAGCCAACAGTCTCTAATAACTTAATGTGTATTCACAACAAATTCCTTTTAATGGCATTCTATAGTAAAATATTACGTAAGAGCGTTTTTTGTCTCAGTTTTCAATGCTTACTCGTTTTACTTATTTCTGTTAAAAGTGTTTTGAAAAAGAAGAACGAAGAGTGCAGATCTCCGGATTCGCGTATCCGGTACTTTTTTCACACATTTACATAGGTCGACTCTACATAAAACGTAATACCAAAACTCCTGGGTTGTCCTTTACATCACCTAAGGGCAGAAATTTAACGAACAGCCAGCGGCTTACTTTTCGACCCTGCTAAAAATTCCCTTTTTTTCTTTCCTCCAGAACAAAAAAAAGCTCGCGCAAAATTCAATTTGCAGGCGTGTTTATTCAGGTAAGAGGCCGGCACCAGACTTTTTATCCATCGGTGGCGTAAATTACCCCTGGACGGCAGTGAAATTTCAAAAAAGAAGGAGCAAAAAAGAGAGATAGAAGCAGTCGCGCGTTAATAGGAAAAAAAGGTCGGCGGCGCGCGCGCAGTCGGATAACGAGGCGTCGGCGCGATGAACCGCACGTTGCGCGATTATCTTCGCGCGCGCTTCTTACTCGCTCCTAAACAAACACGCGAGTCCGGGGCCCCCGGACCCCCGTCGCTTTATTTTCAGCGGCTCGTCGAGGCCTCCTAGGATGCATCGCCGCTACTTGTTTTTTTTATCCGTTCATCGTACGTTTCATAAAAGGCGGGACGCGAGTGAGGAGAATTTATGTTTAAGTTGAATTACGGGCTGCCCCGTCGGCTCGCAGTCTTTACTACTCGTCCGAGGAATAATGAATTACTCGGGACTTGGCTCGCTCTTGTTTTTCAATTTAGATTATTAAGGACTGCGGTACAATTTTCAAAAATAATTACCTCTAACAGGCTCGTGTAAAAAAAATAGTTAATTTTTCTTTTTAAAATTAGAAGATAGCAAGAAATTCATCAAAAGAGAAAAGCAAAGCCATCGAAGCAAGCGGAAGGTAGTCGCTCGGGGAAAGCGCTCTATCACCGCGACATTGGGGCCGGTTAGTGTATCGACTGCGATCGGAATACGTAATCACAAGGCGAACGCAACCAGCGCACCGGACGTCGCCGTCTTATCGTCCACGACGCGTGCACGGTCGCGGCTAATTTTTGTTCGGACCAAAGCAGCCGCACGACGATCTTCCAAAAGCGGTTACACGACTTTGAATGGCGTGGGAGCCGACCGCGATTAGTTAGCCCGACTGCTTATCTTCGAGCAAGGCTGGATAAGTGATAAGAGCTTGATTTAGCTGTTACAAGTATTTTTTCGTGGTTTCACGTTAATATCGTGTTCGTAACGTCGTGATATGAATTTTTAGTTGTATTAAATGATTAATTATTAAAGATCTATAACTTTTAAGAATATTTATTGCTTAAAGTAAATGAAAGAAATGTACTTAAATATTACAACAAAAAAACTTAAATTTACAAAAAGTTCAATATACATCCGAAGCGTTTAAAAAAATACCGCAAAAAATTTTTTCAAACCCATCTTCATACTTTCGCGTGCAGCGCATACGTTAAAGTATACGCGGCTATCTCAACTTCGCCGCCAGGCCAAATGAGGAAGCGTCGGGTAAACAAGAGCGGCGATAACGCCTCGATTTCAGCGTGGACAAAAGGGAAAAATAAAAGAGAGGTGGAAAAGGTGAGCTCGCGACGATAGCCACTAATCATAAACGCGTCGGCGCTATTCCCCGCGAGGGAAGAGGCGCAGCGCGTAATGAATTAGCGGCCGCGTCGCGGCGTAAAAAAAGGGACGCCACGTAACGGGGCCGAGTCATCGGCTCATAAATAATTGATAGGGGAGGAGCGCGGGGTGGGAGGGTAGGTCGGGGCTTCGGCGCGAACCGATGGTTGTTGCCGCGTCGGGGACGCCTCATAAATTATTAATAAGAGGCACGCGAGTGCCGGGCGGACAATCGCCTTTACGAGCCGAGCGCATATGTATATACGCGGGCACCAAGGGGACGACGGTACGAGCCGGTGTTTACAAGTGGATTTTACGTTTCAGGAATTTTCAGGAGTCTGGCCCAACTCCGCTGCGCGAGTAATCGACCGGGTAATGGATTAAACTGCTTCGAACGTATGTAAGCAAATGAGTTATGTGATTAAAATATATGTTTAAAATTTCGAAGCACTTGGTGTTAATGAAATTATTTTACAAGTCAACGTTTACTTCAATTTTTAAAATATTCTTAAAGTATTTCTTTATGATCAAAATGAACGATTTTTGTATAATTGGTTATGGAAATTGTTTCTATAAAAGTGTAACAAAGGATAACATTTATATATCAATTTTCTCTTCTTTATAAAGGAGAATGCACGAGGTCTAAAAGTTTTCCATTAAGTGCTTTGTATCCTGAAATGTTCACATACAGATATTAAAACCCTGTATACTACACACGATGATGTTTACTTTATTTTCGAATTATATTCACGTTATGACTATTACACCTTTATTTTGATCGACAGTAAACTTAAATAGCACAGTTAACTTAAAAACGATTTAACTAGTGATATTTACTTAACTGTAATGAAACGACGAGTTATTTATTTATGTATACATTACACGAAATTAATAAACATTCAAACATTCGGTAGATAATGGTCAATATGCAATAAACTTTGAAACATTCGACTTTATTGTAATTCAGTTTCTCAAAAACAAAACAAATTCGAGGCTAAATTCTTTCAAACATTAAACAACGCAGATTCGCGCCAAGTTTTGGTATCCAAGTTGAAAAATCTTTCAACGTGCATTTGAAAACTCGCGATGTCGGGTCCCCGGACGATAGTCGGTTTTTACCGCGGAAGAACAGCCGTAACTTTATACAGTCAAACAGTCGCGCGGAGAGACGCGCCGCGGCGAAGTATCGATATTCTAAGCGATGCTTTTTGCCTTATTACATCCGCGAAATGTTTCCGCAAGCTGGGGCGGAATAAAGGCACCGCGCGCGCCTATTGTTGCCTAAACAAAGTTTGCGCGGAACTTTGTTCTTCGCGACGACGCCGGCCCCCGCGCGCGAGCAAGTTCGAAGCTCCGCTCGAATTCACCATCGCTCGAGATAAAGCGCCATTTTACGCGCGCGATGCAAATTTTCTCTCCTTTTTTTTTTTCGTTCTTTACTTTCGCGTCGACGATTTTCCAATCTTAATCGTAATAACTTAGTCGCGATCGCGGGAGGAGGAACGAGGCGCAGCGGCTGAAAAACGATTTACGCGTTAATCCAATTTGATCCGGTCGTTTTTTTTTTTTTTGTTCTTTCACTCCGAAGCGCCGGGTACTTAACGTCGACTTAATTAAAAAGGGTTAATCAAAGCCGGGGGATTTTTATCGTCGCGCGCTTTGAGGAGCGATCGCCGAGCGCCGCGGGGACTGTACAATAATACCGGCAGATATGAGCCTCGTAATGTAGCTGGGAATTTAATGAAACTCGTTCGTTTCGCGGGGATCAGGCGAAATTAATAGTCGAGGAAAAAAAAGGCCGGGGGCGGGCGCGGGGTGATAAGGCGCGAACGACCGGGTAATTGAAACTCGATAATTTTGCGGCTAGAGTGGTACCACCGGGGGGAGCGTGGATTTTTCGGGATCGCTGTAATGAGCCATTTCGATGTTGAGTAATTCCCTGATTAAATGTTCGGAGAATTGAGTCCGAGGGTATATCAACTGTAACTGTACCATGGATTTATTTACTTTTTTTCTAATTTTGCAAAAAGTGACCCACTTTAATAAAGCATTTATTACTATTATGAAAATAAAGTTTGAATTTCCACTTAATCAGTGTAAAATTAAATGCAGTTTTTAATTAGCTGACAGGAAACTTCACTCAATACAGGATAAAAAAAATAAAGAAACTGCTGGAACGTACAAAAACAACTTACTTTACGATTCATCATGCGACTTCACCGAACTACCCTCCGTATTTTTTAACATTTCTCAAGAAGAAAAAAGGGTAAAAAGGGAGGGAAAGGAAGTAACGCGTTTTCGGCCTATACCTTAGGAAAACTCGCGTAAAGTCGGAGCGCAGAGTGCGGCGGAATACGCGGGGTACGCGAGGAGAGCAGGCGGAGGGCGTACGTGCTTATGCCAACGTGTACACAGATGTCTACATGACGGCGCATCCGCGGCGATGTTTGCGAGCGCCAATATTGAAATATCTCCTCTTATGTTTAGGAGTCGGAGCCAAATGCAGAACACACACGAGTTCGCCGAGTAAAGGAAGGAGTAAAGGCGAGGGGGGAGGAGGGGGCGGAGTGTAGGCAGAAAAGGCAGGAGGAGGAAAGTTTTTCGCACGGAGGCGAATTTTTCTCAGCTGCACTTATTCCCGTCTTATCGGGAAATGATGGGGCTCCGACGTGCGAAGTGCGTCGCTCGAACTTGTGATTTGTCGATTGAGTTGAGGCCCGGAAAATGCGCGAGTTTAAGTGCCGGGTTATAGTGATGTTTTCTCGAGTAATCGTAATTTTTAGTTACTCGTTTCTTGGAGAAGTTTATTTCAGAGAAATTCAATTCAGATTAAATTTCTAAGAACAATGGCTACTAAAATAGTTTGATTTATTTTCAATAAAGGGAAGAGTTTAAATTATGCGCTATGCTTCGTATCTGGAAGTAGAAACAGACGAGTTTAGAAAGACTTCACTATAAATTTATACAAAGTTTTTCTTGGATTTCCGTTCAAAGAAGAGGGTTAAATTTATTTTTCCAAATTTAATGTTATTTCTTATTCCCAGTTGTTGGTACTTATAAAAGTTATAATTTCCTTTAAAATTCTATTTCTTATTAACACTTTTTCTCTGCAAACAGAAATATGGAATAAATCCTGAAATCTTCCCTAGTCATTTATTTATTTTACGTTTATAATATTATTTGATAAAGTAAAGTATCATTCATTGCATGATATATTTCAAAGATTATTCAACATTTATGGCAGGAAAAAGATCGTCTCTCTTTTTAAAATAGAAAACTTCAAACATTTGTTCGAGTCGCTCTTAAATAAATTCCGACGAAAAAAATCGCCAAGTAGAACTCGAGAAAAAAAATCCGGCGACGAATTTTAATCGGGAATCCACTTTTACCGCGCAATCTGAAAAAGACAAACAGAGCCCAATCGAATATTCAATGTGCCGGAGCGCCAAGACGCGCCCATAAATATCTCAAAAAATTTCGAGCGTAAGAAAACAAGCGCAAGAATGAGGAACGACTCGGGCCGAGCGAAACGGATGAGGGTCAAGGGAGGGACGGGGGGCGCCCGAGACGGATCGCCGAAATAAAAGAGTAGTGGGGCGCCGAGACTATCTCCTTCCCCAAATAGAATACAAACAGCCGCGGGGAAATATGTTTACGCCCGGAGGAGCCGCGTGTTGGTAGCCTCAGCTCCGAAGCCAAGCCGGCGCATTTATCGTGCCTCCGCTTTCTTGCTCGGACGAGACGAAATTTTTCGCGACTTCGCCGTTTGACGGAGGCCAGTGCTGCACGAGTGGACGTCATAATTTTTTGACGGGCGCAGCGAAATAATGGCTTTGCTGTTCCGGAGTTCGCTTGCATCCCGCGACGAGGGAAGTGTGTTTTTCTTCTGTGCGCGACGAACTCGAGCTGAGAGGCCGACGCCGTCGAGTTAATATGTTTACGCGAGAGATGCAAGGGAAATATTTTCAAAGGGATGCCGGGAGATGAGAAAATTTCTATCCGAGAGTACGATTCGAGAGGCGCTATTTGTTTCGCTTGAAATGCCGCGAGATTGAAAACGTTTAATGCAAGCTTGGCTGAATTCTGGAATTGGAAGATCGAGGATTCTTTCATCCGCTGGTATTTACTTACTTTTGCGTAATTTTCTTCATTCTCGTTGTCAATTAAGTTTGTTGCGTTATTTTAAAACATCAACGTCGTACGTGTTGGCTAAGACGATAAAAGTTTTAAGCGAGAGATAAGAACATTTTAGCCCATTCGTATCTGCTTCTTTACTACTGATAACCCGTAATATTACTCGTTCGTCTGCGATTTCATTTAGTACAATTTAGCATCTTCTTTAGCTACATTTAGTAACTTTTTTCACAAAGTTTCAGTGTCCACGATTGATTTATTGGAAAATTGAGGGCGCAGTTGTGTAAAATGTTGTTCTACAAAGTGGTGGTAGTTTTTTTTGAAATACTAATCCTTGCGACACTCGCAACCTCGATACAAAATAAAATATTGCAGAAGAAAAAAACTTTCCAAAATAAAAAAGTTATTCTAGGCCGCAGTCCTTTGAAAAACAATACACTTTTGTACGCTTCGTGCGACGTGGGTATCTACAATCTCGACATGAGGTGTGAACTCGTCCAGGAAAATATCGACGATATCGACGGTGTGAATAAAAAATCCTGCGAAGTTGGCTTGCAGGCTACGAGCGAGGACTATCGAATCAGCGATGATTTTCAATTGATCCGGCTAGACGAAGACCGGACAATTTTTTCTTGGCAAATTGTCAACAGAAACGGGTCAAATTCGATCTTAACGAAATTTCGCGTTATTCGAATGTCGCTTTGTCACGAGATATTCAAAGATGAAATCGCGTTTCAAAGTTTAACCCGAGCGCCAAAATCGATCGCCTACTTCGTACCCTACAGCAATTCTTTCGACGTGTTTTTCCCGGACCGTAGCTCGTGCGGTGACGCCATGTGCGGCCAGACCTACAGTTTTACGGGGAGCCTCATTCTCGGCCCAGTGGCGTCCTTCCTGCCCTCCAGCTACTTCGCGGATAAACATCGCGTCGAGCTCGTATATCCCGTGAAACCAAAGTCACCGCTGATGGGCCACTTCGTAGTCTCCGACAGAATTCGATTGGTCAGCTCGCGTAACGGCAAGGTGACGGAATTAACGGACCACCCCTCCGACGTTCTCATATTCTCGCCACCCAGGTAAGAGGATTTCAAGATAAGCCTTTCGAACAATTTCCACAAAAAATATACGACCAATTTGTTTTTTTTTTTTTTCTCTAAAGGGAGGAGAGTGGACACTACGGCTATTGTACAGTGCCGCACTTTCCGAAGAACGAGCTGGCCTGTAAAATGTACAATTCGACCGACGGTTCAGTTGCGGTGGCAAACACCGCGTTCGAGCGAGAAATTATTGACCTGATAGCTATGCGGAATCTACCCGACGATGGTTACCTTTTGCTAGTTCGCGTTTGCAACGATTACAAATGCGCGAAGTCATCTAAAAATACTTTGCACTACTCGGTGAGGCTACACGCCGATGGAAGAGTCGGCGAAACTCGCGAGATCGATGGAATCGATTGTCCGGAACTTAACAATAAAGTCGAATTGAATGCGACCGATGGCGGGAATGTGTGCGTGAATTTCGCATGCCGCGCAAGTTCAAATAATGCGCGTGTATCGCATTTAAACGTAATATCTTCGTGTACTTTGTACAATTAATTAATTAATTATATACGAAAATAAGTTATACACAGATGTTTACTTAATTAACTGCGATAAAAGGCACAACAAATTTGCCCAAAATTACACGCCACGTTCGACGCGCATTAATACTTTAAATTTTGATTACACCCGGCCCGGCTCTACAACGAAACGCCGATGTTTAAATTCGCATTTCGATGAACAAACGAGCAAATCAATCAAAATCAAAATGCCGCGCTCAAAGTAATAATTAACGAATCCCATTTCCCTAAAAGCGCGCGCGCCCATAACAACGATTAATTTGCGAGTGCGTTTATAATTAATACGATGCTAATTAAATTATCGCAGCGGCACTCGTCGCGCGAACGAAACAAGCGCGCGGAGGAAACTTTAACCGTGCCCCCCGAGAAAATGCGCAGGTCGCCTCATCGCGTAATTATGACCCGGCCGCGTTAATCGCGGGGACACCGGCGAAAACGCAGGTAAGACGATCCGGGCCGGTATCGAGTGACGCGCGAGCGGGAGGAGTCCATCGCGTCGCGCTAAGTTGCGCGCTCTCGAGCCGGCGCCTTAACGACCTCGGTGCTCTCCCCTCCTCGGGGCTAAAACTCGAGACGCCGCCGTCCGACTGCACCGGGACTTTACCACTTAGCGCAAAAATTTACCGTAATCAATTTAGAAAGTTGCCGGCGCGACTGCAAACGTCTCTCGGCTTTTAGATCTTTCTCTCTCCCTCGCTTTTGCTCTTCCGCTCTTTATTTTTTAACTCGATTAAAAAAAAGGGACGCTGTATACTTCGCGGTGGAAGTACAGAATTACGGAATAATAAATTGGCGATTGATAAGGGAGGAGTAAGTCAGAAGAGCCCGCGGCTGTTTTCATATTAATTAAAAGTTCGCGGGTATAAGAGTTGTCGGGGGAAAAATTTGGCGGGGGACTTTTGAATTCTTTCGAAATTCAATTATCGAGATTAATGGTCCGGACGGGCAAGTCGACGACTGGATTTTTTCACTCGACTATCTTTTCAATGTGGATTAATTTGGAAAAAAGAAGCGCGGCTAATATCTTTAAACATTTAAAAAAAATAGAGAATTTATAATGAAGCTGGTTACGCTAAGTCGTAAATTCAAATATCATTGCGCGTTAATATTCATATTTCCTAAATTTCAAATTACACTTATAATTATGTAAGCTCATTACTTGCGCTGCGCCGAATGGGCTGTTTAAATTATTAACGATAACATCGTCGTGTTTCGCGCTCGAACCATGGAAAGGAAAAATTCGAAAAAAAACTCACACCCGTAAGAATCCGTCGTGAAGAAGTAAAAAAAAAGCGCGCCCGCGCGAGATCTCGCCAACGTAACGAGCAAAAAGCTGCAGGGCGAATTCTGCAGCGTCGAGAATGCAGGTGCGAATTTCGACGGATGCTCGCGACGGCCCGGGAATTGCGGGAGTTCCCGCGCGCTGAATATAATTCGAGAATATGTATCAAGTTTCGCCGGCGCGCTCGCCACTGTTCCCGTTTCGGCGCGCGCGTCGCCTTCGAGGGCGGCCCCCGGCATCTCGCCCTCGTAATTCTCTTTCGCTGCCGTAATTACAGCTCCGAGCGAATGCTTAAACGCAACTCTCCCCCGGCTCTCTCTCTCGCTCTCTGTTCTCGGCGCTCGTGAACGGGACAATTAGTTTCTTGCTTTTGGATTTCAGAACGAAGTTTCGTCATTTTTGCGCCAGTCTGCCGGCGGCTGATGGGACGGCGGAGGATTGAACTACGAGGTGCACTGTGTTACAAGACGCGACGTAATGATTAAAATAAAAGATGAGTTAACGGCGGGAATGGAACTTTGACGTGACGATGATCGACGTTTTATTATTTTTTCCAAGCTAAAAGCAGTCGAGTGACATTTTGAAAGATGAATTTTATTTTAGATTAGGAAAAAGTAATATTAAGTTAGAATAAAGACTGTATTCGTTTTATTAATGTATCGATTCTTATTCTTTAAAAAATTCAACCAAAATATAGTTATTTATCAAAGTATCTTTTGTTTTTCTTTAAAAAATCCTAATAAAATTTAATTATTTTTCGATATCTGGGCATCTTCATCTACAGATTTCTCCTCGAATTATTTCTGCTGTAGAAAACTCAAAAAAAAAAGCACACACCTATATCATCGATTTTCACGTTTCTAAAAATAATTACAGCGCGTACACGCGGACCGGTCAAAAAAAAAAAAAGTCAGCAGGAAAGGGGGCCAGGTGTAATTACGAGTTGGTTGCTCGCGGGAAAAGGCACGGGGAGGGCTAAACCCACTCGGCGCTACGAAAAAAATTCCATATCGCGGCTGCAGACTGGAAGGAAGGATCGCTGAGAGCGGAGGCGTGTACACCGGGCGCGAATTTCCAAAGTTGCCTTCCCTACCCTTTGCTCGGCAGTTACTCTTTCAGCTCATTTCCGCCTCCGTCTTCGGCTTTTGCGCCTTAAGAGCTCGCAGAGACACGCGAGCGGCCGTACACGAGTGCCTTTTTCTCCGACTCTCGCGCCGACCTTTTTCCCGCCTGCGCTTTTTTTTTTCTTTCCCGTCCCTTTTTTTTTGTCCGGGCCGCGCATGTACGCAAATGCGACTCACGTTTCGGGGCGAGATTCGATTTTTATTTGCGCACCGGCGTCATTGAAAGGGAGAAATTTTAGCCGGGCTTGGGGAGAGAGCCCGTGTTTTGGCATCTGTAAGTACCGATGTTTTTTTTTAGAGTTGCGCACTCGAGCTTTAAATGCTCGCGTGTTCCGGCTGAGAATTACGTAATTATTTTTCATGACTTCATTAAGCACACTGAAAAATGTAGCTTTCAGGGCTTTAAAAATTTCACTTACATTTCAAATTGCCTTATTTATGTGCGCGATATTAATCCAAAGCTTTTAGCCGTAGTTTCGTTTTACTAAGATTTTAGATTGCGTTTGAAAGAAAATATTTTATTTAAATTAAAAATTTAATGTCATTCGTGAGCATAAAGTAAACATAAAAACTGTTTGTACATTTATTTTTTAAATAAAATTATCTCAAATTGCAAAAATACATGTAAGCCTAAAGTAGAAATAAATTACAACCCCGCATTAATAACAAAGCTTAAACTCCTTAAAACCGAATCCTACGTATATTTCTCCGTTCCAGTCGTATTATCCGAATCCCAGGGACTTCCGGCCTAAATTAATGACGCGCCTAAAACAATCACGCCTACACCTCGTCCCTCGCTACTTCACCCCTCCCCTCACTCTTTTGAAAAACGCGTCGCCTAACCCGTAAAAGGCGCCTCGAGTTTAAAACACGGCGAACCGACAGTTTCGGCGGCGGCGAAATCGCCGCACTCCGGAAGGACTCGGCGCAGTCGGGTGCTTAAAGAGCCCCGCGCGGAATCGCATTCGCGCGCCGCTCGTAAAGCGCGAACACGCGCCCGCATCGGCGCAGCTGCAATTAGTCTCGCGCTCGCGATCATAAACCAGGCATAATACGCCTAATGCGCGTAAAATACACGTGCGGGTACGCCGAGCGCGCGGCTGAATCGGCGCTAGGCGGTGAGCTTGAGACGTGAGCGCGCACGAGGGCTGACGCGTAATCGAAGGGGCCGATGCCAGCCCGGGGGATTTATCGAGGATTTGCGCGGAATTTCGTCAAGGGCGTTAAGCTGATTCTCTGCAACTCGTGTAATGATAGAGGAAATTTGTAAGTTTGGTTTGCGTGGGATGCAAGTGCACAGATAGAGGAATCATTTTTTTTGATTCGTAATTTAATGAAAAATTCGATGAAAACTTTAATAATCATTGAAAAAATTTCTATAAAAAGCTTACTGCAATATGCTCAATGATAATCAGAAATTTTTTTCAAATTTTGAAGATTTACGTTAAATTTTAAGTACCCACAACCTACAAGATTTTATGAATTTATGATTAAACAAAATCCCTTTAATTATTTTTAAAAATGACATTTTATTTATAAAATTGTATAATGTATAATAAATTTTCACGTATATTGCTCTGAACTTAATTCTTTTTACATTAACGTCATTTTATATTAACTATTAGAAAAAAGCTGGAAAATGTCGCAAAAGCACGTTAGATTAGCTGCTTAGCACTTATACGACCCTCGATCCCTATTTAATTTGGCGATCGACTCCCCGGTCCCGTCCTTTTATCGCGCCGGGAAGAAAATTGTTTCTGGAAATCAAACGATCGCGCAACTGCATCCGGACCGTAAGCTTTTATGATTTCTGGGAAAATCGTCGCGCGCCCCTTTTATAACCGGCGAAATGAATCGTAAACGATCGCGCGCACGCCGCATCGGCCAGCGCGGGATCCCCCCGCGAGACTTTCCACGGTCGGCCATTTCGGCCCCGTTATCCCGGAGTCATTGTCTTTATCGGCCCTATCCCCGGTGTGTAACTCGGCCTCGTAATAGTACACACGTGCTTGCGCTCGCCGCGCGACCGAGGAACCCGTGCTCCCGCCTTGTTTTCGCCTCTAAATCTTGGGCTTCGGTAATCGCGGGATTAATTGTATCGCGCTATTTTCCGCGGACGGTTTGTTTAACGGAATAGTACGTATACGGGACTTTGTGCACGTGAACCTTTTTTTCTGTTTTATAATTTAATTTTGTTTATGAGTACGAAAGGAGGATCTTAAAGTGTTTGTATGAATGTCTAATGTAAATGAAAAGAATATTGATCGTTAAGGAAAATCAAAAGGTTTTAGAAATACATATTGATGTCTTACCGGGTTTGTCTGCAACTACTGCAACTTACAAACTGAATGTATGAAGGATTTTTTACTTTTTTTTGTTTTTTAATTCAATGTTTTTTCACGCAATAGTGTAACAAACATAAATTGAAAAATGTAAATTAGTGTCTTACCGGGTTTGTCTGTAACTACTGAAATACAGTGTAGGATGAAGATGTAAGTATGTGTAGGAAGAATTTCCTATTATTTCTTTTGTTTTTTTAATTAAATGATTTATCGAGTAATAGTGTAACAAAAATAAATTGGAAAATATCAAGTCGTGTCTTACTGGACCTGTCTGTAACTACTGAAATATAAATGCAGTATTTAAGGATTGCTTATTTCTTTTCTATTTCGGATGGATCATTTACAATTTAATAAATAAACAATTTCTTTTTCTATAATTTCCTTTTTCTAACTTTACCCAGAAAATTTCCTACCCAAAAAAATAAATAATGTTTTAAACCTCTTATTTTTTCGATTTTTCATATTTATTTAACAAGAAACTACAAGAAATGTATCGTGAAGCGCACAATTCATCTACTAGCCGAATAAAACATTATCACCCCTCGATTAAAGAATTAAAATTACCCAAAAGTTTTATTTCCTCGAAGTCATATCGCTTCGAAGTTACATCCACCTGGGTGGGCGTAATCATCGTACGATCGCGTAAACGCGGCGGGGTCAAGGAGACGCTGCTGACGCGGGGGTCGTGTATCAATATGGATGGGCGACGCCTCGCGTTGCATGACCACTCGATCAACGCACTGTCGCCGCCCGACAGTGACTTACTCGAGGAGGCTCGCTCGCCCGCTCGATTTCCCCCGCGCGTTATCTATTCATCTTTCCTCGCGCGCGTTCGCCCGCGGACGCGGAAAATTCACCGGGGGAGGCGCGCGCGCGTAATTGATTTTTTTCCTCCCTCTCGTGGCGGCGCTAATCGCCGCCTCTCGCGGCCGATGGGTTCGTGAGCGTCGTCGAAATTGTTTTTCCCTCTCGCGCGCGCGGACGTCGCTCAGCGGGGTCTCGGCTTGATTGATTTTTGAGCGATGGGACGTCAACCACGATGGAGAGCACTGCATTTACGCCGAATATGCTCCATTGATAAATTAACATTTAACCTGATTAACCTCTTGTCGGTATAGACTAGAGTTGATGGTTAATTAATATGTATAGCTCGTACGTGCTCCCGCCTTTGTTATATTTAATTCAGAAGGTCGCAAAGCTTCTCTTAAAAAAAAACGATGACGAGAATACGAGATGGTACAGAGATTTTAAAGAAGCAGTGATTAATGAATTCAACATTCAAATAGTTTTTGTATTAATTATAAATAGTTTTAAATCTTCTCTCTTTGACCTCAAAAATTAAAGAACGCCTAATAAATGAACGCGCGAAGGATTTTAATAGTTTAGAAAAAAATGATGGTAGTTTTTTATACAGAGTAAGCTATAAAGACATTCAAATTTTTCAAATAAAAGCCCGAAACTCATGCTTACTTATTCATTTTCTTTCGAGTTCCGCGGGTATCGCAGCACTTTGGAATGCTGCCATCGGACGTAGTGGCCGTGCCACTACGCTCTCTCGACCCGATGCTACGAATTGAACCCGGAGTCGCGCCGGTACATTTATCTTTAAATAGATTTCGCGGAATGCCTTAATATACATTTTATGGGTCGCCGATTGTGCGGGTAGAAGAAGCGCGCGATCCATTTAAATTTAAGCGTCCGAAGCGAATCACACTTTATCGAGCGCGAAGTCTTTCTTTCTCGTTACTTATTCAAGTCGCTGTATCGATAAGTCTCCTACGCCTATGCTCCGGGCGGTGTATGCGGACTCGATGATCGCGGTCCTCGGCGCTGCGTTTTTTTCTTATTTGTATAACCCGCTTATTCGACGGTGTCATGATTAAGTGGCTCGGAAAACGCGGGAACTTAATGCGTCACAATTACGGGTCTATCGGTGACACGGATCTTGAAAGTTCCGAACTCACGGTCGAGGAGGTTGGAAAAGCAACGCACCACAAAGTTTCTGGTGAGATATTTTATGCGGGATTGCTTTCGATCTAAAAGTCATGAATTTTTATTGTTTGGTTCTATAAGGTAATATTTAAGATATTAACTTTCTTTAAATTAAGGGGTTTTGTTTCGAGAATGGCTGAGTGTATATCTCGAGCTTAATTGTACTTAAACGGAATATTACAATTGATCTATAAGTACAAATTTTGATAATTGTTAGAATTTTTTCCCTTTCGCAGCTACGGTTTTTGTCACTTTTGTTTCGATGGGGATATAGACGATTATTTTGAGAATCTTGAAAATTTTAGACCCACCGGATAAGCAGATTTTCAGAAAAGCTTCGGACCATAAACTTTGCATCAACACGAGCTTTCAGAGATTGATTTCAAATAAGTATTACATTTGTAAAACACGTACGAATAGAAATTATCTTTATAACAATACTAATAAAAAATTTTTTAAAAGTTTTAAAGAGTAGCAAAAACGTGATGAGATTAATATTTTATAACAGTTTGGGTTGTAACGCAGCGTCGAATCCTTGACGGGCTTTACATCAAAGAGCGTGTCAACAACCATCTCCATTTACTATACCTTGTTATAGTACATGGTTAAATTGAGGCGTTACTTACCGGAATCGAGGACGGTGTAGCGCGGATTGGAGGTGTCGATGGGCAGCATGTTCTTCATCCACGATATGATGGGCGCAGGCGAGCCGACCGCCGAGCACGAGAGCATGGCGATGTGACCCATCTCCACGACTTTCATCGTCGGCGCCTGCGTGATCATCGGGAATCCCATCGGCAGTTTATCAGCTGTAACAAAAAAAACAATTATTTTATATTTATTTTGAATACGATTACTTGCTAGTGACGATAGATTGGCATACTTTATAATTTAGTAAAATGTATTTTGGATTGTTTGTACTTCTTTAATTTACGTAATGGGGTGAAGGAAGATTTTATTATTTAGTTAATGAGAACTGTAATTTATTACAGTAAAGAAGTACTTAAACGTCAACAGAACTCGTACCCTGAAAATTTCAGGTTGAAACACTCAACTTACTTGGTTTTAGTAATGTTCATAAATAATGTACTAGTATACAATTGCGAACGCAGTCGCGTACTCGTACCACCTTGTAGACAGGCACGTAAACAGCGTGCAGAGTCGCTTCCATATAGTATAATTCCGTAAATGTTTTGGATTATTCACATTAAATTCTTGTACTTGACAATACATTAAAATCTCCATAACATCGTAAATTTCTCATTTAGACCTACGCCAAATCCAATGGATATTAATAAATTGTTATCACTATGCGATGAGCTTGACATAATTTAATTACTATACAACGTGAGCTTGTCAATACGCTTCCGGGACTGAATAAAATGGTTAGGTGCAAGTCTGTTGTACTTAGACATCGTAGTGTATATATAACAGTTGGCGAAAGTTAGGGAGGATACACCGGGAAACTGACTCGAAACGAGTTTAAATAATGGAAGTGCAACGCGCCATCGGTCGCCGTCCGACGTCAGCCGGACAGCGCGTGAGACTCGCCCCGTCGTGTCCGTCTAGAGCGTCTGCTTTTCACTTAGCTTGGGTCGGAGTTTATCGCGATGAAGACTAAAAAGTTACTTTTTGTAGGCAGCGTAGGTTTAAAAATTTATGATAAGTAAACAGAATCATTTTTAGCTTGCTACAGCTTATAAATTATTTTATCTCCAAATAATCGAATTATCTTGTCCTTGTTTTCGCATTTTACCATAATTCATGATGATGGCTTTTTTCGCTTAAAGAAGGCACATTATACCGCATTAAAATTTATCAGCGTAAAAATACATCACATGCATAAAAAAGTCGTTCGCCCGAATTAAAAATTTTTCAGCGCCATTACGAGAGCGAATAATTTTCGCGAATCGATGGCCTCTACGGTCGTCGCCGAGAGAGCTAATTTAGCCGGCGCGAAAAATCCACCCGCTCAAAGGCGCATAAATTTTCAACTGCTCTGCCCGGAGCCCGGCCCTTCTTCATCCTGTCACTCGGTGTATTTTCCACTTCCATTCCCGTTCGACGGAGCCCGCGGGGGGTCGGCCGATCCCCGCGGGACGCAAAGTTACGCTCCCGGCCATTGCGACTGTCCATCTTCCATTTGCAGAAGTGGAAGGCGCGCGAATCTCGACCGCCCCCTCGGCCCCCGCTCGGTTCCGGTGCGCGACTCCACTTCTGATATGGATAGATGCACGTCGCCGCGCCCCGAGAATCGAAATTCAATATCGGCCGGGGGCAGGTGGAAACGGGTTAAAAAGCCATCGGGGCTTAAGGGGGCGAGACGGAGCGGGGGATAAGGAAGCGAGGAAAAACGGGGATTTACGGATCTGACTTCGTCGCCTTTAGTCCGAGGTTTGATGGCTTCTACAGTCGGAATATATCAAGAACAATTCGATCCAGCTAAGTGTTTCTTTTTTTTTCCTTATTTTACTGCACTAACGACTCTCTTATTTTACTTCACGGGTCCTTTAATGATTTAACCTTTTTTTAGATGCTTAGCAATTTAAAATATTATCATAAGATAGAGGTAAGATCAAAATTTGATTATCATTCAATAACATTTTATTAGTTTTGTCATGTAATAGTGTAACAAAAATACAGAGAAGAGTATAAAGCGATGTCTGACCGGATTTGACTGTAACTACTGAAACGAATAAAGTCAATTTATTAGGGATTTCTTATATCTTTTAATTTCATTAAATGTCTTATCACGTAATAATGTAAAAAAACACATTAAAAAGTAAAAAAAAAACAGGTCTGACCGGGTTTGTCTGTAACTACTGCAACTCATAAAAGTGTATTAAGGATTATTATTTAATTAATTTAAAATATTATGACGTAAGTTAGAGATACAATCAAGATTTGATTAACATTCAATCATAGCGTCATAAAATAACTGTTTGTTAGTTTTGTCAGGTAATAAAACACAGTGAAAAGTATAAAACGATGTCTGACCGGATTTGGTTGTAACTACTGAAACGAATAAAGTCAATATAATATTAGGGATTTCTTATATCTTTTAATTTAATTAAATTTCTTGTCACGTAATAATGTAAAAAAACACATTAAAAAGTATAAAAGAGGTCTGACCAGGTTTGTCTGTAACTACTGCACCGTACAAAAGGCGTGTATTAAGGATCAGACTTGCCTCATGGCGCTACCGCGCCTCTTGATTATTTACTTAGTTTAAAATATTATGCCGTAAGTTAGAGATACGATCAAGATTTGATTATCATACAATCATAATATCAGAAAATAAATTTATAATTAGTTAATTATTACGAAATAAAAAGTTTTTCAAATTTCTTTAAAATACTAAAGCAAATGAATGTAACGGAATGCCCACTTAATAAAACATGTAATAATAAAATTTGCCGCAGCGATCAAGGCACCGCAAGTGGATGTACCTAGGGGTCGTGTCGGGCGCCTAAAAAACCGAGCGGGCAAATTGAACTTTGATAAAGTCGCGAGAGGCGACGCGCTCAATGAGATTCAACCCTCCCCCTCCCCCTTCCCCTCTCGTGTTCCGGCCCCGGGGAAACTTTCGCTGTTTATTTTTCTATTAGAGCCCCCGAAGTTCCACCCCCCGCCGGGCTGTTTTGATTTACGATCGCGCGCGGGTCCGGGGGGCTCGGTCAAGAGCGTCAAACTTTCTCGCGCGCAGCTTTTTTTTTCTCAATTACGCGCCGCGCGATTTTTCCTCCCTTTGCATTTTTGAGGAGGGGCGAGCGCGTAACGGGACTTTACGCTCGGCGAGTTTTTCGGCCCGTCAAGTTAATCGTTGAATTTAGCGCCGGTGATTTATATCCGTGCTTTTTTTATCGGAGGGGCTTGGGCGGGTTGATCGGAAAGTTTTGACTCTTCGTGTACTCTGGCGACTGACTGAATCTCTAAGAAGCTAATCGATCGGGGTAAGTATTATCAATTACGGCGAATTTCGCGCGGAGAGACCGCGTGGATTCGACAGCGTTTAAACAACCTTGTAACTTTGCCGCCGCGCGTTACTTGACAAATTAAATTTAATGCGGCGGCACCGACGGCGTTTACGCAACGACACCTGACACTTGCAGGAATATTTAACGGTTATTATTCTAATTAACTGCATTTAAATCAGTTAAAGGGATAATGCTTGCGATATCTTTTTTCTTTATTTTTTTTTATAAATAAGTAAAGTAATTAAAGTAATATTAAAAGAGAACCTTTAGTTTATAAAAATCAGCAAACTAATTTAGCTAATCGTAAATAGCTTTCTCAAGGACCGATATTCGATTAACTTTTACAGTTAAATTTGCGGTTACGTTTATAGAGTTATTCGAATAAAATAAAGTTAGTTATTCTTATTACTTTACTTGGCTATTTTAAAACTTCTTTTGGTTTGTCGAATTTCCTTGGGCCAAGTTTATCGTATACTTGATTTGATTGATCAATTTTTTATGATAATAAACTTTCTGTAATTTCATGAGTAATTCAATTAAGACATACAATTTCCTTAAAATTTATTTCAATTTTAATAATTTAATACATCGTCTATAAATATTTCCATTTGTAAATAAATGAAGGAAAATAAGGTTCGATGTTCACTTATTAGATAAAAGGTCACGCGAAAATTACAAATTTATTTTCTGCGATGCTAAAGTAATCAGCCAAGAATACATTATTAAATTACTTTCCTTCACACAGCCCAAACGTTTCACCTTTAGCACACATACTAACAATTGATAAAACGCGACAAAGCATTGCAAACTTAAAGCAAGCGCGAACGACCGCAGGGGGGAAAAATAAAGCGAGCGAGGTGATAAATTCGCGGAATCGCTCTTTAGAAAAGCATCGGCAAGAACGAGGCTTTTCCCCGAAGCAGCTTATATAAGCTGTCAGGAGCATCTCGAAAATCTCGCGGCGACAATGGGCTTTGTCTTAAGGCCATTAGCGCGCCCGGGGAAAATATCGGCGGGAAAAGCGCGAAATTGCGACGTGTCCCGGGCGGCGTTTGCGGGCGCCTTTGTGCGCGGCCGCCTTTGTGCTCGCTATCGGCGGGGCCGCCGCGACGAGTTATCCGCGACACCAATTATATCGGCCGTGGAAGAAGAGCGCGACAATAGAAATCGCCCGCAGACTTTCGCGCGTGCCGAGGAGCGGCCGAACAATGCGCCCGACTCGCGCCTTTCCTCCTCGATTTTCTTTCCTTTTTTTTTTATCGCGGAGACACGCTCGAGCCTTCGGATGCTGGTCCGAGCGTTAATTCGTTATTATTTCATGGTATCTTTCGTTTGAGTCGATTTTCCATGCTGGAATTGGCGAACTTGATTTTGCGCGGAATCAATTAGTTGTAATGAAAATTAATAGGGTGGAATTGCGGCTGCTTGAATTTAATTGTTGTATAATTATTGCAGAACTTTGATCATGGCTTACTTAATAGCGTATTGTTTACTGTTTCGCCTGTTGAGTTATTAATATTTTTTAGTCATTTTTAATTACTACTGAATTACTTTCTAAACACTACTACAAACGAAATGTTATTATCTTATCAAAGTAGTAGATTCACGATACATATGAAAAAGAATTTGAAACTTATTAAAAAGGGACTTTCACTATCAACATTTTTTTATTTGATTTATCTGTAATTCTTTGATTACAGATTAGAAAGAAAAAAATCGAATCCATTGTGGAATTTAAAAAGAATTGTGATAAGAAAGCCGACTTTTTTCGCCGTACAACAATAGAAAAAAAAGTCAAGCGGATGTGTAATACTCGTTTCAAAAGTGTGCCAGGCGATCATCATAAAGTCCCGGGCAGGAATCCAAATAATAACGGCCGATACTTCAATTACGGGGCCGTCGCTGGAGAAGAAAGCGAAAAAATAGCGGAAAAATTCCACGGCACACGCCGCTCCCCGAGACAAGGATCCCCGAAGGAATTTGTCTTCGGCGCCTCATATTATACATCGGCCCCACTTCACGTCGTCCCTTTCAATTCGCGTCGGCGGCGATCTTTTGTTGCCCGATGCTGCTCCCCCCCGTCGCGGCACTTGACCACAATGGCCTGCGCTCCACGCGAATGCTCCCGGTGTATACTCTCCTCATCCCTTACCTCCTGCTTTTTTTCTTTCCTCCGTCCCGGGATTTCACTTTTCCCTCAAAATCGACTGCTTCGAGGGCTTTTAACTTCGGCCGACGCACGTCCAATTTTTACGGCGCGCGACCCGGCCGAAGGGAGATTTCGCGATCGTTAGAGGGAGCCCGGGGGGGTCCGGGTGCCGGACGCTCGAGTTAAAGGAGGGACATGATGGATTCCACGATTGGCCGTTAGAGCGACGTGGACAAAGCGACGCTCGCGTGGCGCGCATAAAAAATGATGGCCACCCGACCGACCCTCTACATATTTCGACGGTAGGCCGGGTTAGTTAGTCCGGGCGAAATGCTACTCGCTCGCTTTTTCTCTTTAAATGGACGATGTAGTCGTTATGTTGGCCAATCGCTAAATGATTTATCGACTCAATTTGAAAAATCCTGGGGGTTGAATAATCGCTGATCGCACGATGTGATTGACGGCTTTAATAGAGGAAGTTTTAAGAGGATATTTCAAAATGTTAAATTTCTTTTTACGTATCAACTATTTTTATAAAATTAGTGTAGTAATGCTACTTTTACAAAATTAATCACCACGTATTACTGAAATTTCTGAAAATTAAGTTTAGTAGCGCAAGTGACAACATTTTTTAGAAAAAAATCACATGCTTTAATAAAAATAAATAATTGTAATAAACAAACAAATTATTTCTCTGAAAAAAGTATATAATAGCAAGAATGTATGTAACATAAATACACAAATACATGGACATACACTTAATTGACAATTTGTCATTTAAATAACGACGTTAAATTTTACGTTAATTAAGATACTTTATTTATTTTCGAAGTAAAAACTTCGATCTCATATCTTTCAAATGAATCCTAACGAATTCTTCAAATAGAAAAAAAAGATTACGTAATAATTTAAAACCAAAATAGAAATCTTTGTATAAAAAAATTAACAGCTAAAACAATTCTTCATTGGGAGGTTCTAAAAACAATCAAGCCGTGTGAATTCGTCCACAATCCCCGACGCTCATTCTTCCGTACAGAGATAAACGCGAACAGACGTAACCCCCCCCTCCAAAAAAAGGGAACGAGAGAGAAAAAAAAGGAAGGGGGAAAAGCGTGCACCGTCATTTTTCGTGCGCGCCTAACTCCCCGGGAGAAAATCCCAACGCATCAGAGACGCACATCGGAAACGTATCCGACGTCGCGGGCGATTTCCCCCAAGACTGATGTACCGCGCGGCAATAAGTCACACGCATCTCCTTTCTCTCGACTTGGCGCCCAACGATCAAGAAGAAGACGTTAGCGCCGCGCAACAATAACGAGTTTGAATATCGTCTGTCGAGGGGCTGACGGGCGGGTGGCCCCCTCCCCCTTCCTCCGCGGGTATAAATCACGAGGTATCGCGCGGTGTCGACGCGAAATAGATATTCTCCCACTCCCCTTTGTCTCGTCAACCGGGGGCCCCGACGACTTTTTTCAACGGAATCGGAATTCGCGCGCCGGCCACAATGGCGATTGATCCGCGGAGGGGCCGCGATAAAGACGGACCGATAAGCCGCTTATCGGCAGGTTCGAGTGCTGGTGGACCGAGCTTTTTTTCAAACGGTATAATGAAGAAACGTTGACGGGGACTGGAGAGAGAAAGAGAGAGGGTTGACGGAATCGTTGCTTTTTCGGGTTACGCGGGGATATGAAATTGATTTTCAGTTTTGTTGGAAATGTAGAGGATTTGAAATTACGAGTGATGGACACTTGCTGACTTATAGGATATACGATTTATTGAAAAATAAAATAAATAGTTATCTAATACATCGATGATTAAACACACTGGAAAATAATCGATTATTTAAAATGGAGCTTTAACTTTCAGAAATAAATAATTCACTATCGTTAACATTTCACTTGTTACGAAGTAACGATTAGTAAACTCTGATCGAAAAGCCAGTATTTCAGTTATTAACGTGCGCATGTCGCACAAAACTCGATAGTAAACAAGTTAACTATTACCTTGCTTATAATCTATTACAAAATTCTCGTCTCGGTGTAAAAATACCGAGGGAGACTGAATAAGTAAGGTATACCGAACACAAAACAAATGCCATTTCCTGCGAAAAAAAACAAGTAAAACTGCACTTTTGAAGCTTTTATTACAGCTTTATGCATCCAGGAATAATGAGTACCAAACGTTCATTTACATCACATTAATCAACGCGAAAAGCATCAGCGGTAAACAGACAATTTTTCCGCTCGATTAATACTCCATTCACGTAGCTCTCGCGAGCAAACAAAATTTCGCCCAGTTACATAATGAGCCGCGCGGGCGCGGGTGTGCTCCGCCTCGCCGCATAAATTGCGCGATCCACTTCGATTTCTGCCTAAAAATGACGATGGGCCAGGGGAGCGCCGTCTCTGCTTCGGTCGCCGGGCCGTGTGCGGGCGGCCGCTCTTTTGCATTTAGATGCGACGGAATTAAGTGGGCGCGTCCCGGGCGCGCCGATGGAATTGAGCGCTGTTCGTGCGTTTTTTTCCCTCCCCCGGCATCGGAATTTAATTGCGCCGTGTCGCCGGCGCGCGGCGAGCACCCGCTTACGCTGTAATTTGTACGGGACTGTGTTTTTGCGACGCCCACCTTCGCACACGCGGCGAATTGATTTCAATCCGTCGCGCGGCCCCGGTGTATCTACAAATTGCCGCTCAAATTTAATGAAAAATATTCGACTGACCGTGGCAAAGGAAACCGCAATTCTGCGGTTATTTGCACACTCGGTTTTTACGATCTTTTTACGAAAAAGAGGAAAAGGTAGATCAATTAGTACACCTGCAGGGAGAAAATAAAGTTCCAATAAAAATTGCGAGAGTTTCTTGTAAGAGATTCTGTCTTTCTGTTCTTTTAAAATTGATTTTTTCTTCTTTCTTCATAATCTCAGAGTAATTTTAGAAGTTTTCTGATAAAAGTTATTAAAGCTTATCTAATTATATCTGATTAGCTGTAACTTAATAATAGAAAGTAGATAAAACGAAATTCGAGACATGTAGCAAAATTAATGAGCACTTTAAGCCACTCAAGCAATCGATGTCAACTGTATAACTAACGAAAATACTACTTAAACATTTTGCAGAATTAATGAATCCCAAAGCTACTACGTAATCAGCAAAAATGCTCGAGAACCCGAGAATGACTTATTGCAATCCGCAGACTTATTTCTGGTAATTTGATTTGGTCGAATCTCGATTTTCAATCGTCGATCCACTTTCCGAGGAGCCGTTAGCGCTGCTCGGTTAACATCCCGGCAAAAAAGTATCATTCGACCGATTTAATTACGCCGAAATGGCGAGGAATCCGAGGAGGCGCCCGCCGACTTCGCGGCAACTGGCTTCCTCTCTCCTCCGCTCGACGAGATGTTTGCCCAGACTCGTCATCAATTAATTAAAATCTCCCGAAGGGTAAATAGCGTCTCCCGCTTTCCCCGATATTCCCGCGATCTTTGCGCGCGCTTACAAGCCCCCGGCGCGCTCGATGCCGTTTTTGTTTTACTTTACCGCGAAGGCGGTGTGTATACCCGAGCGATGCATCCGAGTAGTGAGCAGCGCGCCGTTTCGTTCCCGTTTAAGGATGCGGACTGCGATTGCTTCTTGTTGGCCTCTGCGCTTATATCGATTTCCCCGTTCGCGCGCAAACATTTTCTCTTTCTACTCGCAATTAATTAAAGCGACGCTTCCTGCATTGAAATATTGAATATTTCATCCGGAGGAAACGCGCGGCGTCTCTTCTTCGCGCTTTTTCATTTAACAATAAAGTAAACGCGAGCGTACTTCGCTATGAAAATCTCAACAAAGATGTACGTACCCCATTCGTAGGTAATCTCAGCGCTTAATTCCGCCTCTTACCCGCCGTAATACCACCGCTTTTTCAAACCTTGATTCTACCTTTTACGTCTCGAAAGCATCCGCTTATTAAAAGAGGGCAAAAATATTCCTGCACGTAAATTGTTACCTCAAAGAATAATAGCGTTAATATTTTACTTTTAACGCATTATACCACCCGGCAATTGATAATTCGTTTCCGTAAAAGCACGGCTCCATAAAAAATCGATTCGAACGCCTCGTTTACCAGAGCAGCATCGATCAATCCTCTGAGAACACACAAACTCCCATCGTCGATGCCGCAAAAATTACACGTCCAAAAGAGAGATTGAAAAAAAGAAAAGTGGAAGAATAAAACAAGAAAACGTCACCGTCGGAATTTGCAAATTCTCCCCGGGGGGGCGAAATCGCGGCGGCGCCCTAACGACGTTATTAAGCATCGCGCGCGGGGCCGGCGCTACGTAAATGTATTTACTTTTGAGCCCCGCGAGCGAGACGCCTTTATCTTCCAGCCGTGCCGGTGGAATCTCCGCGGCGCCCGCCTCATCCATCAAGCGCCTCCTCCCCGCCCGTCGAGGGGGCCCCACCCCGGCTTTCTTCCAAGACGCCGCCGCCGCCGCCCGTATCCGCGCGCACCCCACCCTCGCCGGGGAAAACGAGTGCGCGCGGCCGGCGCACTTTTTCGGCTGGCTGAAGTTTTTTGGCTCTGACGTTGATAATAATTGGCCGCTCGCGTGGGGGATTTGCGCCGCGTGTATTGTTCGCTCCGCGCCTCGTGATTGATCGCTTACGCCGGTTGATGTTTCGCCGTGCATTTTTTATGCCCTACTCGCCCCTCACGACGCTTGCACGCGTGTTAGTTACCGTGGGGAATTTAATTTAATCGTTTATATTTTTTTCTCCCCGGTTACTTTTAGACCAACTGAGTATTGCTGTTTGATTGTGGAGAATCACGAACTGAAAAGTTTAATGCTGCGGAATTACTTTTTGTTCAACTTGATATTTAAATGCTTATGTAAATTGCAATGTAATGTACTTTTTTGATGAAATAGAAAAGAATTAGGAGCTACTCTGCTGATGGTTGAAGGTAGGTATTATTTTACAATTTTATTTCAGTCTCCTTCCTTAATAAAAATATAATAACACTTTTTCAAATATAAAATAAAAATATCCATTTCTTCTGATGAGTTATCGCATTAGTTATTAATATTACATTATTTCAAGCCATTTTTATTTTTATCATCAGAAAATGAATGAAAATTTATTATAAGTGGACATTTAATTGGAAAATTAAATAAGCAAAGTTAAATCGCTGACTATATTCGTGTTAATTTTCTAGCAAGCGCATGAAAGAGCATTAATTTTTCACCGACGACAACAATGTCTGATTAAACGATCATAGCACTAAAAGCAATTCAATCCAAGATTCATTTAATAATATCCCTTTTTCCTTCCACCGGGTTGGGTGGCGCCGTCAAAACAAACGCGCTTGATTATCAAACAGACCGGGCGGAATCTCCGAGCGAAAATCAAGCGACGCGCGCGCCGGCATAAAACGCTCGCGCAAATAACAATGATAATCGAAAGCTTGCAAATCCTTCCTCTCAATTTCCCGGTGAGCAATTAAAACGTCGGCCGGGGAGCGAGCGCGGGGGACAATAAACGACGAATCGCCGGCAGCGACTCGCTGCGGGGGGAGGGGGGGTGCGCGGGTGAGGGTATGAATTTCAGGTCGAATCTTTTGGCCGTCCGGGCCGATGCGGATAACTGGCCGAATCGTAAATGAATTACGCGCGCGCCGCGCCATTAACGACGGGGGGCGCTCATTGTGAGAGCGCCGCCGGGCCTTTGTGTATCCACGCGCGCGAATCTCCCTGCCTTTTCTCCGTCGCGACTTCTAGATCCGCTCCGTTACGCCGCGACAGTGCGATTCAATGCCTGCTTCTCGTTTGTCTCGCACAGTGAAGGCTAAAACTGCCGGTGGTATTTTAAATCGATGAATTTTGAAAATTTATAGCTTCGTTACGGGGGATATTCGGGGCGAGGGATGCAGTGTAGTAAATTACATGAAAATGCATTGCAATGAAAACAGCGATAAAAATTTCATTTCAATTTGAAGTGCATAAGAGGCACTTTGGTGGCCTATATTATTTGTAAGCATCAAAATTTTAGTTCTGAAAAGTATTTATGTACAAAGGTTTAACGCGATAAAAAGCCAAGGTATATTAATGTTCGGGTAAGTAGTAATATACGATTTTGGTCAGACATTTATTTTTACTCGAGTTTTTCTACTTCGCTCTTAGATAAAACTGTTACTTTTTTATTTTACACATATAATGATATTATATGATCAGTTTTAACACTTAATTTGTGAACATAAGCCTTTGTACTCACAGTGGGTTAAGATCAATTTATAAGAATTATTGCTTATAAAATACCATCTGAATGAATTTTTCCTCTTAAGAAATTTATCTTCTTTTATAATATTATTTGTAAGTATCAAAATTTTAGAACTGAAAAATATTTACGAAGAAATGTTTAAAATAGAAAAGGACCAAGATTTATTAATATAACATTAAGTAGTAATATGCGAGTTTAGTCAGACACTTCTTTTTACTCGCGTTTTTTCTACTTCCGCTTCGGATAAGACTTTTAATTTTATTAATATTGCTTCATTAGAATTATTGATCAGAAATAATCAACTGAATTATTATTTCCTCTATAATAAGAAATTTATCTTCTTTTATAAAGACCTCAGCTCCTTCAAGATAAATAATTATTTACACCAAAGCGTTGCGGTCAATTACCTGAGGCTCCTTATTTTTCAGGATCACCCGACAAAAAAAATGACCGAGCAGTTTCCGTCGAGCAACGGCGAAAAGCCGATAAAGGCCTTCAGCGGTCTAAAAATCGCATCCGCTTTTGTTTTTCTTTCTAGCGCCTTCGTTACTCCAGCTCCTCGGTGTACTCCTCGACCCAATTCCCCGCTAATAATAAAAAAGAAAATTGTCGACGAAAAAAAAAATGAAGCGTTAAGCTCGTCATTATAAATTTAATAAGAAGCTCTGGGTCGACACTCGTCCCATTTTTCCGAAGTACGCACGTCGCGCTCTCTTCGATTCCATCGAAAAAAAAAAGAAAAAAAGATTAGTAAAAGTTAAGAAAGGAATAAAGTTTGGAGGGTCCTCGCGCTTCCTCGTCGACATAACGACGTCGATGACGTCCCCCGGCACGCCGATGATTATAATTATAATTATAATTGCGGAAAGACGGGCGCGATAACGATAATAACGACGGGGTCGGGCGGCAGACAATTTGCGCCCGTTGAAATCTATCGCCGAATTTTCTGAAGCGTGCCTTCATTAGACCATTAGTTAATTATTTCGCAGCGCGCCCGGGCGCGCAGTAATGGAAAATGCCCGGCTTCCGCGTTATCCGCGCTAAGCTCGCGGGCGCGCGAGGGCAAGGGGCCCGCTCTCTCATTATCTTGGAGCTGTTCGTTCATTTTCGGCCGAGCCGCGGATGTTTCAACGCCCGCCGCTAGCTTTTGTGCGTGTCCGCGAATTTTTTTTAATTACACGCGCAAATGTGAATTTCGCGGAAAGTAAAATGCACTTCGGTTTTCCGGGCTTCGAGATCCGTTTAAAGTTAATTTATCGGGGGTAATGTTTATTCGTAGGGCGGCTATTGAAAATTGGCTCGGCGAATTGTGCTGCTGTACGAGTGAAGTGCAAGTTCCGAGTATTGATGGTCTAAACATTATTGTGTATTTTCAAAAGATCCGGTACAATGCGTTGATTTCAATGACACGGATTGATTGTCGGATTTGTTGAATTTTGAAATAATACCAGTATTAAAATGTCCGTACTGTTATCGAATCGCTGCCTATGTGTGCCGATCTTCTTTAGTGCGATTAAATAGAAGATGTGCAAATCCGCTGCATGAAATGCGGTAATAAATTATTTCAGTGGAAAATCTACTTAATTAATTAAAAGAGCCATTTTGTAGAAAAGATACCGTGAGATAGATTATTACATTCATTTGGCTTGATTTAAAGCAGATTTTAGTGATTATGATGAATCAGTGCAAAAGCTAGGGTAAATTAATTAATTAGCAAACGCGCCAAAGCCGAAAGCATATTATATAAATGTAACTTTAACATCATAATAAAAAGAAAACGCAATAAAGAATCCTGCAAAATTATTGAATTTAGGTTACTAACTTAAAATATATATTTTCATAAATTTTATTAAATAAAATGCAAGATTTATTTGAATTGAAAATAAAATCGCAAACGTAGAAGCCTCCACGTATTCGATTTTTCTTTCTCAATTATAATTTTATTTATTCATTTTAATTAAATAAAAACTTCTGCGAAATAATGTTTAAGCTTTTTCTGGAAAATATTTGTTTACATTGTTTATACAGTTAAGTTAAAGTACACAGAAAGTTTTATTGCCAAACTAAAATACGTTCCATCAGTACGGATCCCTCTAAAACTGACCATTTTTAGGTGGACTGGTTTGAAAAAAAGTGTTTCGTACAAATTCGCAGGATAAAAGCGAGCGTCAGTCGTATCTTACGAAATTACGCGCATAATTGTATCACGTCTCGGCTGATCGACGTGGGCTAATCCGGCCGCGCCAATCTCGGCCCGTCAATCCGCCGGGCGGGCTGGCGGGTATTTCCTATTCTCCCCTTTGAGGTGGGCCCCGCCGCGGCGGCATCGCGCGCCCCGCCGGGGGATCAATGAGCCGCGACCCCCTCGTATTCGTTATTTACACGCGGCCGCGCCGTTCATAATGCAGACCCGCGCCGTCCGCGCCCGACCGACAGCTCAATGCCTCGGACTGTCTTTTATCGCTTTGCACGACCGGACTTTTTTTTTAGGAATTACCGGTTAGCTTTGTGCGACTGGTGAATTCGGAATTATTTTCGAATGTTTGCACCCGCTAACTTTGTGGCTTTTTAAATAGGATAAGCGAGGGTTTGAATTTTTTTTCAAAGCCTTCTTTTTGGTAAACGCTTGTTTTTTTGGAGTTATTTTCAGCGAGAAAAAATGTTTGTTTAGTAAAAAATTAATCTTTTCACTTCAAAGGAAAATTGAAAAAATTTAGAATCGGTATTACCATGTCTGTCTGTTTCTACTTACACGTTTTAGCATGGAATACTATGAATTTCTTTCAATAATGAAATCTATGTTAATGCGAATGTTTTTTTATGTTTCATTAAATCTTTCAGACAAATTAAAAAAATTTAGAACGCGTCTTACCGTATCTGTCTGTTTCTACTTGCAAGTATTTTTTATGAAATTCTTCGAATAACGAAGTCCTATTTAATGCGAATATTTTTTTTATATTTCTTTAAAACTTCTAGAGAAATAAGGCAAAAATAATTTTAATTTAATCAATAATTTCTAATAAAAAAATAGTTAAAAAAATAAAAAATCAAATGGTCATGATAAGAGTTCACTACATTCAAGTAATTTCTGGATTTTACAAAACACGTACGATACAAATACCCACATTTATAACTAAAATTTGAAAAAATATGAAAAGAGACATTCAAATAAAGTCACGTAAAGCCAGTTAAAAAAAATGCTCTGATGTCCAGTAATTTATTGTAGTAATAAAACTAAATTAATGACTGATGCCACGAGTAGATTACAATGCAAAGTAATTTTGTCCTCTACGAACGACAGCAACGCCCACATAAATTATCCTAACATCGAAACGGTCGTTTTGTCAAAAGCTGCAGAATTTTTTTTATCTCCATCAAATTCCCTTTCCCCCTCTAGTTATTGAAATTCACATTTTCATCAGCTCCTACCGAACTCGCATCTGCACATTTTGATTACAGAACGAGCGAATTTTCGTTATCGCGCGCGAAAAAAAAAAAGCGGGGAGCAAATCAACAGTTTCGCTAACGACCGGTAGTACACCCGAGCGGATAAAATCGCGCGGAACAAAAGGCGGCTCTAAAATCGAACGCTATCCCAATGCGCCGGAAACGTACGGCATTAATCAATCAACTCCGCCGTACTGATAAGGCGAGTAATCCGAGGAAGCGGGGAAACGTTGCGCGGCTCTTATTTTTCATTAGCCCGAGTGAGCGTCAAAACACGAGGACCCGGCTCGAGGTGGGTAAGGTTAAAGAAGAAATATACAGCGCGAGCCCACCGACTAATGGACCTCCGGCGTTTCGAGCACTTTCACGGCTGGTGAATTGAGCCAGCTCAGGACTCGGGGTCTCGGTGGACTTCGCCTTTTTTACCTCGGAACACCGTAATTTAATATGCGCCGCGTGATATTCTTTTATTTGGCACTGCTTTGTTACACTGTTTTAAATTTTGATAATAGCGGGGGCATTTTTTAGATGGATCGCGGAATGAACGAAACGCTCGCTGTTTCTGTACAAACTGCACTTTCTGAAATTAAAACACACGGTGTCAAATTTCCTGCAGTGGATATTGTTTAGATATCCGCGTGGTAGTTATTACTTAGTGTCCGAAACAATTTGCTCATAGTCGAATCAACTGACTTTTTTATCTCTCAGTGCGGAGTATTGAATTAAACCTTTTATTTATTGTAGCGTTTCATTTTTATTGGAAAACTGGATGAAAACGAGTTCGGTCAGTCGAAGTATTGATGGAACTAATACCGAGGTTCAGTTACCGGTTGAATTGATACTCAGGGCAGCGTACACATCAGGAATTATTTAAATTTACTCTTCTTGTTTTTCACGAGCAATATTTTTTTTCAAATAACGGGACTTCCCATTTTCAATTTTCTAAATAAAAAAATGATGGCTGATCGCGAATAGCCTTGGGCGTCTGCCACCCAAAAAAGCGGTATGAAAAATTACAGCTCTGGGTAGTGCTTTCGATCGAGCCATTACCAGTGGAAAGTTTTTCCCCCAACTTTACTTTCGTACTTCACCAGTGGGAAATCGACGCATTGAATTTTCGCCGGTTTTTATCGCATGCCAACTCGCGGTATGTTAAAATACTGGTCATAATAAGTGGCAAATCACTCGCCTCCTAATCGCGCGGATTTCGTTCAAACATTTCTCGATTGTTACGGAGAAAAAACTTTGTTTGTATGTGCTATTAAATATGCCATCTCGATGTTTTATGCGCGTACTTTCGCTCTTTACTCGCGTCAAAAGAGGTGGAATAAAAGTCGAATGAATCAATCACTAGCGGTTTTCTCACTTTTTTGCTGGCAGACGCTCGATTATGAGGGTTGGCTATGCGTGGAATTTTTTTTCCATACATATCCCAGCAGTTTGTTCGATTACGCGAACACTTTGCCGCTCTTAATTGAACGAGCTCTCGAATGGGCTGCGCAGAGTGAAGTTATGAATTTTTATTATTATTGCGGAGGATAGAGCAATCGTTTTATTTCCGATTTTTAAGGGATTTTTCAATTTATTTATGATTACCTTCATGAAATGATTTTGTAATTTATTTGGAACAGCTTTGTACTAGTAAATACTGTAAATTTAATTATTAACAAAGTTTACAGTTATTAGTGGATTTAAAATATTTTTTATCTGATAGATTTACTTTATATTTTGCCATTTTTATTTACAAAGTAATATTTATTCGTAAACAATTTTTTCGAATTTGTAAAAAACGAATTCTATTAGGCAGATTAAAAATAAAATAAACAATGTTGAACAACATGTCACGCGTCAACTCACATTGCATTTGTTAAATAAATTGCTCTCTTTGTACAAAAGAAAAAAATTACGAAAAAATAGTAGGCTGCAATAATGCCTCAGACTAAGTTAGACTAGACTATTACACGTAAGTAGTAACAGACACACCAGGTAAGACAAAATTTCTCGTCCAGTCATTAACATTTTTAAATTTTTCACGGTAACACAAGGATCACGGACTATTAAACAAATAAAATAAATCTCTTAAATAAAAACTAAATTTAACTCGAAATGAAAAAGTTATTCCTCCAAAATCGTCTTATCAAAACAGCGTACCTTTAAAAAAGCAAAAGCGATGGATCGCCCGCGAAACGGACGTAAATAATAATTGATATCACAAAATTCCTCCTCAAACAACAGTCAACTTCTTGCTTACTACGCGATGCACAAAGGCATTCAACATCAGAAAAGCCACCCCCCGTCCAAAGTTTACGCGTTCATTTCGCGTCCAAAGAAATTGCGAGCACGAGCGCCTGAAACATTTATGACGAAACGTTATTTATTTTGCGGAATCGCGCGCTGCGTCGAGTAATTGCCGGCGGGGGCGAAAAAGCCCGCGAGGGAGGGGGGAAGAAGGCACAGCGTGAGGAAGACGGAGTGCGCCTTTATTTATTAACGGGACGAAGATGTGCGAGCGCGTGCGCCGCGGCTGATGGACCCGGCCGACGCTGCGTGACCGCGTTTACGAGGGGCGCGTTATTAAAGCGACGTCGGCGCATGCGCGGGCGAGCCGCTCTTTTCGTAATTACTATGCCGGCGAGACGAGCGTTTCGTAAAGTCGCCAACTACCGGGGCGGTGCGCGCGTTAATTAAAAGCGAGTTTCGCCGATTTTATATCGCCGGAGAAATGTAACGCGCACTTATGTTCTAATTATTTGTTGCGCTCGCTGGAAACGTCGCGAGTAACGGCTCAGTGTGCAAACACTGTGATACTCGTTTCAGTAAAAAAAACGGCGCGGTATGTAAATAGCGCGCAATCCAATGACGCGAGTGAAATTACGTAAAAATGTACGATAAAATTGCGTTTTGTTCGCAATTGTTGGCCTTTCTCTTTTTTTCCCCTCTTTCATTTCATTTGACGCGGCAAAAATTTGATCGCTGCGAGCACGAAAAAATTTAAAAAAAAATGACTTAAAAAGTTTGACCCTCCATTCGACTTTTTTATCGTCGCTTATCGAGTGTTCCCCCCGGGGAACTTCGAAAAAACGCTCTTTAACTTTTCGAATTCAAAAGCTCGCGCCAAGAAGCCTCCGAGTCGGCCATATAAAGTTTGGAAAGCGCCCGGTGCAGGGGAATCCCACCTTTATGGCGAAGTTCGGTCTGCTGCACTTCCACGCATCAGGCAATTTTCCGCGGGAGGACTGGGAGGAAACAATTTTTTATATAAGTTACCTACGAGCTGTGCGAAAATTTACCTTACGCGAGCAGAGCTCTGATGAAAGGAAGGTTCTTTTAATGCGAGGGAACTTACTTTTTAGCTTCAAGGTAACGTGAAAGGAACATTTACTGTTATACGACTAACTAAATGTATCCGTTATATCCCTTTATAGAGATCTAAGTATCGTTAAATTTCTTTATATCTATTTATGTCTCTAATTAAAACATACTACATATTACATTTCTAGTGTATTGACACAATATTTAATTTTTTTACTTGCAATAATTTCTTTTGTGAAGAAAATGAATTAAAATAAAAAATAATCAATCTCTGCTCGAGTAAAGAATGATTAAACAAAACCGAATTGATTTTCTCTATGTTGATACACGTAAGTAGAAACAGCCGAATTCGGTCAGCCAAATACTTCCAATCAGTTTTTTCAATAACCTACAGTTCCCGAAACTAATTTCTTTTTTTATGTAAAATACTCTTTTATGTTTAAAATAACAGCCTTTTTAATGCTTTTCCTAGAAAATATTTATTCAATTACTTTCCTCATAACTGTTGATTGAAGTAAGTAGAAACAGCCGAATTCGGTCAGCCAAATACTTCCAATCTGTTTTTTCAATAACCTACAGTTCCCGAAACTAATTTCTTTGCTTATGTAAAATACTCTTTCATGTTTAAAATAACAGCCTTTTTTAATGCTTTTCCTAGAAAATATTTATTCAATTACTTTCCTCATAACTGCTACTGCGCTCCTGTATAATCCCATTCCATAAATTAGAATTCCAACGCAGCGAAAGCGTAAATTTTAATTAACGGAACATTACAAACGGAAGTAATCTACCCAAACGAAAAAAAAAAAGAAGCGAGCCCCGGATGTTTCCCCGTAAGGATTTTCGCTGACAAACTCAGAAGTCAAGATAAACCGAGGCTCGCGCGCGCGCGCGCCCGAAAGGGCCGGGGGATGGGATCGGGTGCCGGTGTTGTCCGTTCGCCGCGTCAAAGGGACTGCTCGCCGCGACCGAGCGCACTCCCCCCCTCTCCCCCTCTCGCTGCGCACACACGGCCAGGACAGCACATCCTCAAAGCTCGGGCTCGCAGCGCGGCTGCGTTAACATTTGTGTGGTGCGGCGGCTTGATTAGCGGCAGCCCGCCGGCGCGCACCCGTTTTTCCCCCCATCGACTTGGCGATATTCGCGTCACGAAGCCGGGTGCCCCCACCCCCCCGGGCCGCGCCGGTGTATCGCGTGAATAAAGGCTCGCCGCAGGAAAAATGTTATTTCGCGCGCGAGCGCGTCTTTCTCTATTTTTACTTTGTTAGAGACGTGAGCTTTTGTTTTCGCGCGCCCTCCCACCTCGGCCGCCGGAGTCAAAGGACGCCGGGAGAGAGGCGCGCGTTTACGTGCCGCTCCCTTTTTCCGCGGCTTACCCCTTTTCTCGCTTCGTCGTTCGCCGCCCGGCGCTGCTCATTGTTTTTCCCGATGCATCCGGAGTCTCGTTATGCGGCTGCGATCTGCCCTCTCGCCACTCGGCTCTCTCTTTTATTTAAGGAAGTCTTTAAAGGTATGATAAATGGTCACATTTTAATCGAGTTTTTATTTGCCGCGTGTGATTTATTATTTCAATATTGTCAGCTTTTTTTTTCATAAAATAACATGAGAAAAACGTAATTTTATTTCTATCTAGGGTAAGAATCTGTTTTCGAATAAAAGATTTACTTCAAATTTTAGTAAATCGAAATTATACTAACTAAAATACTACTAAATTAAATGAACATTTTTAATAACAAAAAAACCTTAAAGTAAAAATAAGACCTACTTTACAAACATTACTAGACTTTTTACCGTTTCTTCATCGAATTCGAAGCGAGTTTCTCCGTCCTTAATAATCGAGCTTTGAAAGATTGTAAAATCGTCGAGGGCGCCCTTACGATCCAATTATTCCGTGTTTCCCGACATCGTCATTATCTCGAAGTCTCGAATCGCCAAAGCGCTCATAATTCCCGGGTAAATTCCATCGCAACCTGCTCTCCCGTCCCTCCGCCGTCTTTCGTAAAATCTGCTTATACCGGATAAAGAGGAGCTGCAACTTCGGGGGAGCGAAGGGAAAGGGCCGCCCGCGGCGAGGGCCAGGGCTGCGTACGACCAGTCACGGAGCGCCGAAGATCCTCCCCCGGTACGAGGGATACGTGGACGAGGTGTTTAAGCGCTTCGGGCACGCCGGGCATCTTGAATTCTTCGGGAAACAATGTTCTCGGACCCTCCGAGTAAATTACCAACTTTTCTTCGACTGCTAATGATGACTGTACGCTCTGTTTACCCCGGCAATTTATATGCGTACGCGGACCGTTTGCTTCGTGCGAATAGGTCAGTTTATTTTTTGAGAAAAAATAAATTCATATAGATAGGTATTTTGAGTAAATAAATATGTTCGAACAATTGTTTATTAAATTATTGAAAGTTTCGCGTGTGAATATTTATTTCAAATATGGAGTGTTTACTTGCGACTTCATCTACCAGGAAAAGTAAATTGCTGCTGACATTTAATAGGTCGATATTTTTTATAAAGAAATAAAAAAAAATCAATAAACAAATTGATTTGGAAATATTTGTGTCGAACTTTAAATTGTGTCGTATCTTTAATGCAGATACTAGGAGAAAAATGAGAAAATACGTTAATAATTCCTTTAATTGTGAAAAAGTAAATTAAATAAATAATTATTCCTTCTACCGAAAAATCTTGAAACAATTAATGAATTTTTAATTACACGTAAGTGGATATTTCGTTTTTCTTATGTGTACTGTCACTTACGCATGTATATAGAACTAGAAATAGATTATCTCTATGTTTATACGCGCAAGTAGAAACATCCGAGTTCGGTCAGCCAAACACTTCCTTTCAGTTTTTTCTGATAACAATTCTAATAATTCTAAATGAATTCTTTTTTTAATTAAAAAACTTTGTTATATATAAACTAACCCTGTTTGATGTAATTACTAGAAAATATTCATAGTGTAATAAAAGTACTTTCTTAAGTTAATAATGTATAAAAAACTATAATGAACGTTACACATCCTACGCAAACAAAAGCCTCAAGTAATTTGATTCTTAATTTCGTACATCATTCACGGAGGCGGTTATTACGATTGCCTAAAAAAAAATGGCAGCGCAAAAAAATAGAGAGCGAACGTTCAGCTATATAGCGAAACTGCTAACTGCATTATCAACGAGTGGGTGTGCGGGCGTACGGGCGGCTCGCCTACACACAGCTCGGCGCTGCAAGGGTAGACTGAAGCTAGAGAGGCGCGCGCGCGGCAAAGCTATGACCCGCAAATTTCATTAACGCCCACCGCACCCGCCGAGATACCGCGTTGTCCATAACTCAGCGGCCCAATTGCGAGCGGCCGGTTATAACCGAATCTACGAAAGCGCGCAAAACGTTCGAAGCGCGACGAGGCGGCCTCCCCCAGGAGCAAAACAGTGGGTCGCGCAGCGCCGAAAAAAATACGCGATTCCAGTGTAATCACGCTTTTTTTTTCGCGGCGTTGTTTGTCGCGGTCCACGGTGTCTTGCGGAACTTTACGAGCCCGAGGTCGGCCGGCAAAGGGGATGCACTCCCGCGAGTTTATGCGCTGACGCAGTAAAGCGTGATTGATGATTCGGTTTATGCGAATTCAAATGAGAAGCGAAATTAAGGGCATAAAGGACATTTACGAAGTATTTATTTATTTCCACGCGGAGGCGTCTCGCCCCCGCATCGTGGCAGCGTCTCGTTAAATGTGGAATATGCCCGAATAGGTCCGATGATTTCGATTCAACGCGGCTGATTTCGCTGCACCGAACGACATGTAAATACGCGCGAAAATGCAGAGAATTTTTAATGTTGCACTTTTAATTCCATTTCGACGGAAAAAAAGAATATTTATTTAATAATGAGAACTTTTTAATCGACGGAACAGTCAACAATAAAAGAGTGGAGGTAAAAAATGTATTTGCATGTTGATACTATTTTGCGAGAATGAACGAGGCCTAATCATCGCCTATTAATGGTCGCGAAACTTCAGACGTCAAGAAAAAAGGGGACGAGTACGAGTCGGAGTTTCTGATGAGTCAGACAGACACGTCGCGAAAATCTTGACGGCAAAACCGCGAGGAAAGATTCGACGAATCCAGCTAATGTGTGGAGTAAGCGAAAAACGGGTATCTGAGAAAACATGATGGAACGGGAACGAAAAGTATCGATTTACTGGCTTCGTTGAAAAAAGAACATCGTAATTTTTTTTTTCTTTAAGACTAATCATTTTTACACTACTATTTGTCATTATATTAGATGTACATTTGACGAATAAATCCGGGTGTTATTAGACTATTTCTATTATTTAATTCGTGTAGAGACTTTTTCTGTTGCAAATGAAAAGTTTGATATATGAAAAAAATAAATAAATAAATAATTATGTAATTTTAGAAATGATATTACGAATGTTGCAAAAAGCGAGTTAAAACCAAACTACTGTAACCTGAGTAAAAAGAAGGCACTATCGGTGAAAGAACATGGATTCTGAAAATGGATAGCTTTTACGTTTGTTAAAAGTGTTTGTTGTGCAGTAATGCTTTTTGCTCTCCAGAAGTTTATCATTTATTTTCCTTTTTAAAATAAAATGTACATACATTTATACTGATATTTTTAAACTTTGTGAAAATATTTTATTTGTATATTAGTTATTATTAATTTAACAATTTAATAACTGAAATATAATGGAACGATTTAATTATAAAGTACCACCAGGCTTCACGTACAAAATGTACATTATACATAATGTAAAATAAATTTTAATTAAAATAAACAAAACATTTTCGCGTGTAAATATTGTATTCCTATTTTACAAAATAACATTCTTTCACCGTCGAAATAAAAAAAGGAAAAATGCAAACAAATATACCCTTTTCTGCGAACAAAAAAATGACTATTGACGCGTCGCAGTTTTTATGACATTGTACAAGAATCTGAAATTTGCAGCACTTCGCGACACAAAGCGCAAAGCCGCTGGTGAGCTTTTAGCGACAGCAAACACCGATAGAATACCTTTGCTGTGCTAAATAAAAAAATACTTTCACTGTTTCCGCGAACGCGTACGCCCGCGAGAGTTTAAATATTAATAAGATTAAATTTTAGGGAATTTGAATTTTTCACGAAAGGGTTTTTATTAAAATTTTTTATTACAGCTGTGAAAGCAAACTTTATTTTACGCTTTTTTCCGTCACTGAAATTTTTCTACGCCTTCGCCGTAAGGTCTTTTGTCACGTTTTTTATTTATACGTACGCGTTTGTTCATATTTACTTTAGCACTAGGTCTTTACATGAAAAATTTAATTAGTTCAGTTATACGGAACACTGTAAAATCACACTTTTTCTATTTTGCGATTTATTGTTTATTAATATAGATATTAGACAGATACTACATAGTAATAAAAACTTTTCTCAATTCAAGTTGAATTTTTTAATAAAACAAAAAATTTTAATTTAAATACTTGGTCGTTCCCTAGTATGAATTTAGCTACATAAAGTTAAGATCGCGAAGTTTAACTCCGTTAACTTTTACTTTATAGCACGAAAGTGCTGCGTAACAGAGTCATAATGAATGATTTGTGAATGTTAAGGGGGAGGGTCGCTCCCCCGGCTTTTACGAGCGCGGCACATTTTTTCAAGTCATTCATTTTCTTGCAACGGACCGGACCCCGCGTACAGGGTAGGGAGTTGCGCCGGGACAAATAAAGTGCGAGTACCAACTTAATTCAGTATGCGTTATGGGGCATCTGATTTGCAATTTACGAAAATTGCACGCGCCTCTTCGTGCGTTTCATTTCCATAGCAGTATCCATAAAAGTTTGTTCTCTTCAATGTTTGCATGCGATCATGTTACGGACCTACACGACTTTGTTGCAACTCCGGAATAGTCCAGGAAGTGGATACAAATTTACTTATTTTTACTTATTATGTAAGTAATGAAGTTAATAGTTATCGACGTTTTATTAAATTCTACGTTTAAATATAGCGGTATTTTTAAAGCACAAAAATTAGGAAAGTTTTTATCATGTTATTAACACTTCTTTAAAAGCCAAATATTAAAATGTATAGACCTGACGAAGGATATTATGAAAAATTGTTTTTTAAATTGAAATTTAATTTCGCCCTTTACATCCCTTACAGAATACAATTTAATGCTGATATTTTTAGTCCTTTTTATTATTGAGCTTTTTCTACTATTATATACTTACTATCTAAATATAAACAACTAAAATTCTATTCTTAATTATTTACATTTAGACTGCACACCTTTAAAATAAAGAAACAAGTATTTTTACGTACACCAGAAGCAGCAAGCTTTAATTCAATTACCGTGCTAAATTTAACCGTAGTAAAAGTTAGCCAGCATTTTCCGAGAAAAATTTTCACGGCAAGAGAGAGAGAGCCGTGGCCGGCGGCGTCGTCTCGCGCTCATAAATCTCGCTCACGAGCCGATCGCCCGGCAAAAAGCGCAGCATCTCGGAAAACAAGAGAGGGAGCCAGCCGCCTCGCCCGCGGGCTCTTTAGCACCTGAGCGAAAATCCACGCACGCACCGGCCAACGGTAAATCAGCAATTCGCGCGAGTTCCGGTGTATAAGGAGGGGCTCGCGCGTGCGCATATTGCGAATGAAAAAACATCAGCGAGCGAGCGGGGGGATGTGCGATCGCGGCGCCGAGGCACTCTTCGACCTTTTTATTATTCATGAAACGGCTACGGCCGTTCCGCACGACAGGCGAAAGTAGAGAGATCCCGGCGAGCACGTTGTTCGCCCTCCTCCCTCGTCTTTCTTTCTTTCTTTTTTTCGAGCCGAGAGAGCGAGGAGGGAGACTTTTTTCGGGATTACGCGCGCGCCTCCTCGTTTTTTGTTTTCGCTCGCTCGGAGGGGGGGCCGGGGGCTGCGTGTGATTAGCGTGTCGATCGGCACGCGCGCGAGCGCCCCGGGGCGACCGAGTGTAAATATTTTTTCGCCCGCGAGCCTGCCCGGGACGCCGCTCTTACCGCCTCTCCCCCTATAGCCGTGGTTTTTCGTTAATGCCGTTAAGTATTTTGAATGGCGAGGTAGTGGATTTCTTTTTGCGCGATTTAGCCGCGCCTTTTTCTTGCCGTGTGTCGAAGTAGCGAAAAAAGTATACGGGGGGAGAGTGACGCTGTACTGCTATCCTCAGTATTTCGATCTATAGTAGGATGGACTAAAAAAGATTGATTTCTTCACTAAATATCCTCTGTCGAATTAAATCAAATGTAACTTGATACTTATGTAATTAAAAAATCATTCGGACTATTTTTTGTACAGAGAGCTTAAAAATTTGTAATCAGACGAACTGTAAACTGTAAGTGAAGTTCGGTGTAAATTATACTAGTAGTCTCGTCCGAAAAGATCAAATTATTTGGTTTGATTGAGGACGAGACTGTAGTGTAATTGTGCGCTACACATCATTAGTCTGGGTGTAAAGTGGCTCCGATGAATTGAACAATTGATACAATTAAAAAATTAAAAATTTGAATGGAAAGTACGAAGTAAAAGCTTTTGGGATTTTTATTTTTAATATTTGAATTTTAATATTAACTTTTTTAAAAGAAGGTTAAAATCTTATATGCTAAATAATGTATGAAATTGTAAGTAAAATTTCATACAATTCAACTTAAAAAAATTAGGTTACTTAAATATAATTTTCACATTTATCATTGTATTATTAATTTTTCTTAAATCTCATAGTAAGTACTAATTATTCGGGTCGAGGTCATCACAAAATTAATTTTAACATGAAATTCATTATAAATTTTCTTAAATAAAAAAAGAAATTTTACCGTAATATAAATAAATATTACCGTGAATTCACGATATTTGCTCTATCATATATTAAAATTTAAAACTGCATCTGCAACAAATGTCTTAGAGATAGAAAGTTCCATCAAAATAACAATAATATTTAATAAAAATTTCTCTCCACGTACATCTGATCCAAAAAAATTTGTATCGGCAAAAATTCCCACGCATCGATACAAGCTCGGCACGGAGCAACATCTTTCGGAGGCGTGCATTCAATGAAAAATTTATCAAACGGCTCGGAAGACACGTGTGCACCTTACGAGATCCTTCCGCCGGGGGGGTTAACAAACACTCGAACCGCTTACTTTTCGCGCCCGGCCGATCGGCGCGCCCCGTCGCCGTCTCCTCGGATTTCCCCGGGCGCGCTTCGCTCGCGCTTTGTGAATTTCAGCCCGGGAGCGTCGCGCCGGCGGAATTATTAACGGCCCCTAAAGAGGGATCGCTTTTCGCCGTTAGCGCGCCGATGCATTATGCATTATCCGCCGTATCCCTCGGATGGCCAGTTCCCCCCTTTTTTTTCCTTATCTTCCTCTCTTCTGCTTCTTCTTCTTTTTTTTTTCGACGGCCCAACGACATTGTACTTTACCGCCGCGAGTAAAATAGTTACGGTTACGGTTTAAGTGGGGCGCTTTTGTTTATACGACGCCGTCTTGACGCCGCGCGCGATGACGCTCTCCAGCGAATGCCCCTGCGCGAGCCTTCAAAATACTTTATTGCACTTTTTGCACGGGACGTTTTTACCTTTCACATTTTAAGCTTGCGTAAAGGACATTCTGGTCTAAAATTTCAATTTAAGTCATCAGCTGTTTGATTAATTATATATCATATATGAGATATGATTATATATATTAAATTTATTCATTGAGATAAGATTTGAATTGATAACAAAATTTACACATTTTTCCTAAAATTATTAAAATAGAAATAGTATTCATTGTATAATAACTGAAAAGTAAAATGTGCCTGTTGTACCTTAATGTCATCGTTATTCGACTGAGACATATGAAAGGTACAAACGTTTCTTCCTACATTTAAAAGTGCTGCTTAGCACATTGTGTAAGATAGCAAAAGATAACGGACATTTCATAAAAAAAATTACTCATCGACTCACACATTTACAAAAATGAAAAATTTATCTGCGTAAGGTAATATCTCACAAAAAGTTTTAGATGGAAGATAACTTTGTAAATTTGAAGCGAACTCACGATAATGCTTTGGAAACTCCATACAGACATTTTTTACAAAGTCTTTTGTGGTTCCTTTGAACCAAAATTTATACTTACTGCTAGATTAAAAACTAAAAAAATTTCTCTTAGCGATACGAAGCTTTGTCTCTAAAAAGCCAAAAAATTCAAAAAATTCAAAATTTATAAGAAGCTCTTACATTTTTACTTAAGACCCTTAAAAACTAAAATGCCATCGACAGTGAGAAGCAAAGCCTGCCTCAAAGAAAATCGGAGAGTGCAAGTGCATATCGGAGAATTTAAAGAAAAAAGAAAAAAAAAGAGACCGAGGTCTAAAGAATCGCCGCGTTGAAACGGGGGCAATCGCGTTAAAAGGAGCGAGAGTGCGAGAAACGTAGGCCTCCGGGGGCAGCGTGACAGCGATTCGGTTTTATTTTCGTCAGCGGGCGACGCGCCATCGGCCCCCTTTCTCTTTTATCCGGCGGGGCGCGCGGCGGTCATTGTGCTCGGGCGCCGGAAGAAAAGCCCCCGCCGCCGTAAGAAAAAGAAAATGGCACGCGGAGGGCGGCGCGTATATACACACCGAGGGGGTGGAAGTAGGAAGGAAGGAAGGAGGAGCGCATCTTTGTGCGCGGGGCCCGCGCTGACAATGCACACCGGGGTTTGTTCGCATTTTACATTGTCGTGCGCGTGACACGTGACTTTTTAATAAGTTGGATGCGTCCCTTTTGCTCCTTTGAATGCGCCCGCGCGCTCGCGTTCGGCTGATCTTTTTGAGTCTTGTTGCGCGCGGGGTATAAAGGAAAGCGGGTATCTGACTTTTCGTTTGAGAATGCGAAATCGATGAGTTTGTGCTTTAGTCAGGTTCTTTCGTTCTTTATTCTGGATAACAGAATTTCCCTTCGGTTAATATTTACTACGGTTCCTGATATTCCGCTTTATTTATCTCGTGAAACGGTATATTAAAAAATCATCAGTTTTTTTTAAAAATAATATTTACGTTCTTTTATAAAAGATCCTCTTATTTTTTATTAATTATAATTGTAGTAGTAGCTTTTTGTTACTTTTGTTTGGAAGAGGCTGTGAAAATAGCTTTGAGAAAATATCCTACAAATTTGAGGCTCATCTCAGGACCAAACTTTGGAAAAAAGTTACTAACCATGAATATTGTATTATAACTTGACAGTTCGAAGAAAAATGACGTGTTTAAATTTAAATACCTATCTAGGCTAAAATTACTTTACAACAAAAATGCTTTATAAAAAGTTTTAAAATTTAATCACTCTAAAATTACTTTATAACAAAGTAATACTGAATGGAAAGAGGTTTAAAATTAATTAATTTAATGATAAAAAAATTGTTGTTTTAGTTTTTTGTAATTATTTAAGTTTTTAACAAACTCGTGACCTCTTAATTAAAATTTTGATGGAATAGCAAAATTTAAAAACAATGTTACTTTTTAGTTTAGAGAATTAATTAAAAAGTAAATTAAAAATCGGCGAAATCGTGAAAATTTGCCGCAGTAAACCAAGCGCGCAACAAACACGAATTTAATATTTACGGCAGGAAGAGGGAGCGCGTCCGGATGCCGGTAATCGCTGAATAGCAGAAACTGCGCGCTCAATGACCGACTCTCTCTCTCTCCCGGCGTAGCGTATGTGGAGCGTCCCCCGGTGGGAGACGGGCGGAATGAGGTTTTTTCCCGTCGCCGGGCGGCTTTGCCCCCTACCTCCTCCGGCTGCACAAAAGCCCGAGGCCCGAAAAATATGTCAGCTGGAACAAAAAACCGAGGCGCGCCCGGAAGAGCCCGCCGAGTTTTCTCGCGCTCGCGTCAGCGGGGGATGATCATTTCATTGCTTGCCTAGCCCATTCGAGAGCCTCGGATGCTGCCTCGTTCCGTCGTTACGACGCTGCGAGAGCTGCTTCTACGACTCGACGGTTTTAGGTTTTACGGAGAATTTGAATTGGATCGGTACTTTTAAACGATTATTTTTTGGTAGTAAGTTGAGTACAAGTGCAAGAACATTGGCAGATGTATTTTTCTGTGAAAAATTGAGAAAGTGATATTTCGCTTAAATAAGTGGACTATAGTTACTTATTTAACGCGAAATTTCTTCTTCTTACTGTGTTATGTGAAAATTTTGAGGCAGAATAAGTAAATATTCACTTGTTCAACTTTAGAGTCTACCTAATAGTAACGAATAATGAAAGTAATTTGTTCCATTTTCAGAAATGGGATACAAAATTTTCTTTATTTTGTATGAATTCAATTTTATAAATAGATTTTATAAAATTGAATTATTCCAAAATAATGAAAATTCATTTAATGAATGGTTTTGTTTATCGAAAATACATTTGTTCATCGAAATGCAACTCTATTATTTTGTAGCATTTACATTTTTTATATGCAGTACATCACTTTTGTTCAATGGCCGTATTTTACAAGTAGGTGAGAAAAAAAGGCTGTCGTGACATAAAATCGATCAGCCCGTTAATAGAATCATTCTAAGCATTTTTCTCTCTCGTGCCGCTACATTTTCCCGTCCCTACTCCGGAGAGGGGGGACTCGTCTCCCGGCTGACGGGGGAGGAAAAAAAAAAGGCGTCGCCAATTGACAAGCGCCTCGTGCCTCTCCATTCAGTAGCGCGAGTCGAACGACCTCGGATACGGAATCGGCGAGGCAATCGCCTTCTCCCCGGGCCGTCCCCGTTTACGGCCGGCGCAATCTTGACTCGTACCACTGGCGCGCGAGCGCGCGCTTTGTTTTTCTCCCGGGGTATTCCGACGCATCCTACGCTCCTCTCCGGGATGGGCGCTTTTTACCCTTTAGTTCCGGCTCCCTTCCGCTCGTTAACGCGCGCGCATGCGCGAACCCCCCCGGCTGTTTCCTTTTAGTTATCGGTTTACCTCTATTTTTATGTTCGCCCCCGCGCCCGTTATGTTTTCCCTGCCGCGGCGCGATACTTTTTTTCCTTTTTTTTAACGCTCGTTTTTTTTCACCTCCCAACGAGATAAAAGGGGAGGCGCTACTTTGTAGCGGGGCGTTCGGAAAATCCCGATGGCGAGTTCGAGTCTGGTTAAATTGGATTCGCGGAGTCGCGATGCGCCCGCCGATGTGGGGTCATCTTACGCGACTTTTCGAGATCTCGATGGGAGTTGTTTATTTGGCCGTGCGCATCAGCCAAGAAGTTTTATTAGAGTTGAAAAGTGAGTACGCTCTTTCGACGAGGAAATTACTTATTTACTTACAGTAGACACCTGGGATGATTTTAGTATGTAATTCGTTGAGCTTACCTGTAACAAAATAGAAATAAAATAATTAAATTTTGAATAATGTAGTAACATATGAAAGAATACGAAACATAAATATGTATTAGAGTATATTAATTACATTTTAACAAGCAAACAATGCATACGTTTTACGTAAATACCTGATGCGTGTAATTAAATGAAAATATAATTCAGATGAATTTTAACTAATAAGGAAATTCATGTAACATTATTTACAACTCGCAGGAACTCTTTATTAATATACATTTCAGTGTAAATACATAAAAATAAAAAGGATAAAAGCACAAATTAAATTATTCAAAATTCGCTTTGAAGAGTAAAAACTTTAATCAATAAATTCATTTCGTGCATTATTATTTTCATTTATGTAAAATGTAAACTTTAAAAATATACTTTCAATGTATACACGACACTCTCACTACCCCTTTGAACTGAACGCGTCGGCGATAATTGACAATCGTTAAAAAATGGTATGTTTCTCAATTAAATTTAACGCTCCCGCAGCAGCGGTGGTCGAAAATCAGAACTCGAAATTAGCGCTCGCGGGGTCTCAAGTTTCAATGTGCGCGCCGTAGGGGGGCACCGGTGTAAATTAACGTCAAAGCCGCGGGATCGCCGTCAAAGCCACGAAACGGGGTACGGGCGGTCGTAAAGCGGCCGCTTGGCCAATTGTTTCGCGCGGCCGCCCGTAAGATCGATATCTTTTTTCCGCGCGCGACTCCGCCAACTCGTCGATCCCGCCCGCGAGTTTTAATCGCTTTTATGTTTGCTTTATCGCGCGGCTCACGTGCGGGCGCGCCTTTTTCTCGTCTCCCCTCCGATTTTTTTTTATTCAACTCCGCGTTCCTTTTTTTTTTGTTCGTCGACCCGCCGAGCCGTAACTCGACTTGATAATTAAATTTAGCTCGGCCGGGCTAAATAGCGTTCTGAAAAGTTTGAACGGGTTTCGCGGCGCGCAATCAAATTAAAAATCTTTTTTTTGTCGGCTGATTCGCGACGGGATTGTCTGTTGCGCACGCGCTTCCCTCGAAATTTCTGGCTCGAATTTATCCGCGTATTTTTTTTTTGACGAGGGTTGGCGCAATATGAGAGAAAAAAGAGGGGGAGGAAAGGCTTTTCCGCCGGCTCATTTCTCTTTGAATCTCGCATAATAACATCGTAACTACGTTTGCGCTGCTAAATCACGGGGAAATTCAACCGCCACAAACGACTTTAATAAACCCTGTTACAAGGACCGCGCGCCAAGGTCCCCGTTATAACTCCATTGAAAATCTCGCCGAAAAGCTCGGAAAATATTTGGAAATTTCGAAAAACACGGGGACAAACAACCGCGAAATTGCTGAATGGAGATGATTTTTTTTGACCGCGTTTACAAAAAAAATATCTCGCATACGAGCAAAAAGATGGAGACAAGGGGAAAACTCGGTCGTCCGCGCGTGCGGGTCGCGACACGCGCTCGCTTCCTAAATGCTGTTATCTCCGGCAAAGTGCACGATAACGCAGTTACCTGCGCTCGCGGTGCTCGCGCCCGAGTCAGCCGAGAGAGAGACGGGGAGAAAGGGGCGACGTGATGAAACGCCAACCATGCGATCTGATGACGCAGAGGAAGCGAGCGCATAGGACGCGCACGGAGAATGAGATTCTATAAACGTTTTCTTTTTTTGCTCGGGTGTAAAAACTTACAAGAACGACGGATATGTCCCGGAAACTAATTTTCTCTTGATTAACCTTTCCTATGCGATTTTCCTTTGTTTCACTTGAGAAAAACTGCGAGCTACTGGTGTACGTAAAAATTGCGATTTTCGTACCTCCAGGGAAGCTATAATAATAAAGGTTACTTAATAAATTAAGTCTGCAAAATAAATTTCGAAATTATTTATTAAAATTGGAGAAACAACGTACGCAAAGTACTAAAATAAAACAAAAAAATTGTATATAAAACAAAGTATAAAAGACAGTGGAGCGCACCCTGAAAGGCTATTATTCGCGACGATACCCCCATTAAAAAATTTGCGTTCCTCGGAGCTCGGAAAGCGAGTGGGTGGCGTAGCATCCCGCGTACTCTCGCGTTCTTGCCGGCCGACGCGGCGGGCAAAGGGGGCGGGGGGAGGGAGGGCTCGTAAGTGCCCAGGCTGCAGCAGCAGCAGGATCGATCGGCCATTCGTATGGTAATGTAAGCAACTACCGGACCAAACTACCTTCCAGGCCGCGCGGCTCTCTTACGCGCGCACACGTACACCCCGCGCGCGCAGCCTAGGCCGGCATTCCACGCGCGTCACGTGACACGCGGAATATTAAGGCTAAAAGAGAAGGGCCGAATATCCATTAAAGTGTGAATTATTATTGGTCGTTCGGTGGGAGGGAGGGTGGGGTGGAGGCCGCCCTTTTTTCGCGGATTTTCGCCGATTCCACCCCCTTCGTTTCCGCCTCCCGTCCCCGGGACATCTATTTTTTTTAATGGATTTTACGACGCGGTTAAGCGCGAGCGCGAGGGTGCGCGGCTTCTCTCTTTCTCTCTCTCGCTCCCGCCTTTTTTTTCTCCTCGATGGCTATCTGCATCTTTTAGAGAGCCTCTGGAAATTATTGCCGGGACGCGGCGCGAATGGGCGAAATTCGAGATTCGCATAAATTTTCGAGAAACAAATACCCGCCTCGGCCGGCGAGCCTTTAAGGCCGGGGCCATAAAAATAGTAAATATGCTATCGATGTCTCAATCCGCTTTTGACCCGATTTTTATTATTTCTTTTTTCTGATCACGCTCGCTTCTTTCCGTTTTTTATAGTTCCCAGCGTTTTTTAAGAATGAGAGATGAGATTTATTTCTATGGGATTTCGTACGGGATCAGAGAGATTATGTCCTACTAAATAAATAGCTACAATAAAAGTGAATTAGATACTTTACTATAGATAAAAAAAAGTATACAAATCACAATGGTATCGGCAACGAATTCCTTTAATTGCGTAATTCTGATTTAAACTTTCCTTTTAAACCGCGCGGATAAACAAGGCGGAGCCACTCGAAATAAGTTACTCGAATTAAGCGGGCGGGGGTGGCGAAGGGGCTGCGCGGTCTAGCCGCGTGATTTGTTCGATGGAAAAGTGGAGTATCGTTGGCAAATGGTACAAATCATGCGCAATTGGCGAATGCAGCACGTGCGAACGCAGATAGAGACTCGGCCACCGTTCCCCCTCCTCCTCCCGCCTGCGCAATTCAGGAAGTCGAACGATATGATCTATGAGCCGAGAGGGTAGTTTGCGATAATTTAAGCGCATCCTGGATAAATCAGTCGAGTCGCCTCGCGCACGTTCGAATGCGGGAGTAGGGGAGAATCGACTGGCGTACCACTCGAGGGAGTACCTCCTTAAGGTGGTATTTTTGAGTAAGAAGAAATTATTTTTTTCTTTCCAATTATAAACGTGATGTGGATGAAGAAAAGCTTTTAGAATCTTTAATTTTTAATTTAATTTAAAAAAGGAAATGTTTGTAATGCTTGGAAAAAGTGAACTAATTATTAATGTTTCACTGTCTTGCTGAAATCGTCAAAAATTCATCCTCGAGAAAATAAGAAAAAGTCATTGGGAAAAACAATCGAATGATCCCCGGCGTGGGCGCATCAAACAGGCCAAAATGGCAGTGTGTAATAAGCGGCAACGAGCCGCAAAATTATCGTCTCCAGCCTGGGGAGGGCTGCCGGGCGCTTGCTCTTTCGCGTGCGCAAGTTTCTGGGACGCGCGCGCGCACCCGGGACGACAATCTCCCCGGGTAATCTGATTAGGCGCGCGTGCGCGCGCCCGACGGCTTGTAAACGCGGGATACGCAAAATTAATTATCAAAGCGAGCGAGCGGCGTCACTCTGCACTTAGAAGCCGGCGCGCGGGGCCGGGGATACGCCGCGGCGTCTCGCTGACGCGTCCCGGGACGAGCTCAAGACGACGAGGTCGCGAGCGCGGCGAAACGGGGAATACGACCGAACGTCCCTTTTTACTCCCGTTCGCTTCTTTCGGCTTTGCAAATTTGCGCGCTTCTAATTTATTTTTAACGCTCCCAGGATTTCGAGCTCCAGTTTGTTACGGTGGACTCTGTAATAAGGTTTTAATGATTGAATAGCAGTCGTCGCAGTTATATCGCATTATAGTTAGTTGCATTATGAAATAATTAAATTGTGATTTCGAGTTTCAGTTTATTTATATAAATTTTCTCCGTAATAAGCACTTTGTAGTTTCAGTAAGTGTTTTTACAATGTTACCGCTAATTATATTATGAATTAATTAAATTTCGGGGAATATAATGCATTATTAGTATAACATCGATAAAATTAAATTGCTACAATATTTTTCAATTAGGATGCAGCTGTTTTCACTTAAGAAAATTCGATTTACCACGATGAACTATCGACCCACCGAGAATAGTTAAATTTTCATTTCATTCTATTCGCAGATACATTTATACAGCGCAGCGAGGAAAGGTGAAAAGTTTATCCATCAAATATAATGTAAAATCGATGTACTCGTAACTCAAATATAAGAAGATAAAAGTAACTTTTAGAATCGTCAAATCTAAATTCTAATTCTCTCTCGCAGTCACATGAAACTGCAGCCTCGCGAAACTCAAAAGCCGTGCGCTCTCCAAACGCGTCGGTAATTCGTTATTAAAATTGTTTCAGTTTCGCTCGGGGCACGAAGACCTTGCGCGAACTCCGCTCGTCAAACGGTTCTTTGCAGCCCCCATAATAAGGCGGAAAGGCTTTCCGCGGCGGCAAGCGAGAACTACGAGAAGAATGGGCGAGATGGTAGCGCTGCAGCCCGGGAAATTATACACTCCCGAGTCTTGACGGGCTCCTGGAGGATTTCGGGGAGTCTCCCGCGGCGGTTTTAGACTAATGACGCAAACAGGAGAGACAGCCCTGATTCCCGGCTACGCGGGCGCACATCTCGCTTGTGTACTTAAGCAGAATGGGCGCGAGGCAAGCTCGATTTTGTAATCAAACGACAACTAGATATTCCGGGGATTCGCAGGCTCTCGAGGAGGTAGACCCGAGAAAATTGCTGACTGACCTTTTATTTTTACTTTACGTTGCGTTTTTTCCTTTTTTTGTTTCGAACGCGTCAGTTTGCGCATGCTGGGAGAGACGCGGCTCAGTCGATGCTCGGACGAATATAAAAATCGATTCTGAAAGGTGAGGTATGAAGGGTTACATGATTGGATTACCCGGGCTTTTCTTTTTAAAAGATCGCTGATAACTTTAGTCGTGCACGAATATAAGAAAACTTGATAAATATTGGATTACATCGGCCGGCTTTGGATTACAAAGGATCGATTAATGGCGCACGACGTCCATGCCTGGGTGACATTAATATGATCGGACTACAGAAAACCATTTTAAGAAAATTAGACTTACATAAGGTTCTAAGACTCTGCTTTTTTAGGACGACGTCGTATTAGCTTGGATAAAGCTTCTTTTTTTTTGTTTTCCAACATTTCACGTGATTACATACTGTTTCGTCGTAATAGTAAATTACTGGATTAAAAAGAATGATCCATAATTTAATATTAGCAATCCTTTTAAAATATAATAAAATTAATTATTATAATTCAAGTCTTAGATATCAATAAATTTAATTACTTATTACCCAAATCCTCGAATATAATTGCTCCGTTACTGTTAAACCATCAAAAATATAATTTCAATTCACCATTATGAAATAGCATCTCCTATTGTACAATAACTATAAACTAATTTTAAAAAAATGATGATTGTTATTTTCATTATCGTAGGGCACTGAGCTTTTTAAAAATAAACTCGAGTCGCTTATGACGAAGCACTTCGAAATGGACTTTCTGATTTCGTTAGGACTGCCCGCTCGAAAATTTAATCCAAACTGCGACGCGAGTTTCTCGTAATACCGCCCGACCGGCACGCCTGTCCGGCGAGTTTCTCCGCGCCGGGGTCGGGGAGCCACCGATCTCGAATTTCATTATTGGCTATAACACATCCAGTCGGTCTCCACTCCCTCTCTCTATGACCGTCTCGCTTCGACTTTCTCCACGGGACACCATCTCCTGCCCTCATCATATCCCCCGCGAAGCTCCGCTAAATCAAGTTAGTTGGCCGGGAACTTTTTTATCGCTTGGTATCACAGTGCACACCGTAATTACTGCCCGTAAAAATAACAACGTCGTATCTTTATTTTAATGGATATTATGCAAATGAAAGTAGTTGGTGAACTAAAACGTTTACGTTTTTTCATTAGAACAAAAAGTTTGTACGATTTTATTGATACACGGAGAAAAAAACTACTCAAAGATTACAATAGTCAATTTAAATGTTCTCTCAGACTAATAATTATGGGAAAACTCGCAACAGTTTCTTGTAAAAACTTACTAGAACTATAGTTATGCTTATCAGATTTCCAGTAAATTTTATAAGAAACTATTACAATCTTTATAGTAGAGCATTTTTATTCGTCTATAGTGGACAAAAGATTCCTATGAAAATATCGACGTCATCCTCGAAGTTTGAAGCGTCGCTGCATACGCGAGACGCACCGTATTGACTTTCCGGAATTTGCAGATTCCCGGAAACGGCGCGGTTTCAAAAGGGTTATTAGCCCGGGAAGGGACGCGCGCAGGAGCCGCATTCATACGGGAATAAACGTAAGACGACGCGCGACACCGCACAGGGTACTCCGATGCCGCGCAGTATGTTGAATACTTAAATCGGATCCCCGATGAAAGGGAACGCCGTCTCGCGAGACGCGGCTGCCTTGGAAATGCAAAAGGACGCCCCGTGTAATCGGCTGAGGTTCCGGCGGAACGGTCAACGGGATTTGCATTCCTCTGATGATAAAATGAAAAACCTTTTTGTCGGATCAAAACGCTTTTTCCAAAGAGTTTTCCAGGGATTAACGGTTTGCCGATTTTATTACTCTCTATTTGTCCTTGCCATTCGACGCTATTGATTTTTCATTAGGATAAAATGCAATTTCCTTGATGGAAAATTGTGAAAACGCGTCATAGCTTTTTTTTAATCTCATTCGATTTATCAACTTCAGCGGGTATTAGATTATACTCTTCAAATATTTTCTATTTTAATCTATGATTTCGTTTCTAAACATTTATTACATTAAAACGAAAAAATGAAGTAATATTTTTAATATAAAAATAATAATATAATATTTCAGAAAAATCACGCTTCGCAATAATTTTCTCAATTTTTGAGCGAAGGCATTTTAGCGGGACTAGACGAAAAAAAAAAATAATTCCCCACGAAAAAAGCCGTCCGTCACGGCTCTGGAAAATCCGAGCGTTATTCCGCCGGCGTAATATCAATTCGTCGCGCTCGATTCGCCGGGAGTCGTGAGACGTTCGACGTCGAGTGGGGAAACATCCGACGTTCCGCTCTTCTGCGGAATTCCGTGCCCGATAAAAGAAGGGCCGCCGGATGGCAGATATCACCGCTGGACCCGGCGTCATTCATGAATATTCGCTCGAGTCTAGCGCGGCGCGTCTTTCCCCCTTTTTTTTCCTTTTCTCGTCGGGCAGAAGGTGAATGACAAAATCGAACCGACGACGGGATTTTTCGAGGCTGAATTTGAATCTGCATTTTTGTCCGCGTTGTTGTCGATTTTTCGAACGCGAGATTCTCTCTTTGTGGTACGGTACTCAGGAGCAGTCGCATTTCGCATTTGGTGATGAACGTTATAATTTGATTCGGAGCGGTAATTTTATCTTTTATCTTTCTATAATTGAAATTCAAATTGAAATTCATTTTCTATTATACCTTTCATAGTAAAATTCTATTATACCTTTTGTGTGATTTATTAAAGCAGATTAATTTGCGCCTGTGAATAGTATATTATGTTATATTTGAAGTCATTTTTATATAAAATAAATTTTCTAATTTATTTAAATGTCTTATAAAATTTAATATAAATTTTATAGGTTGGGGTGTATTTAAAACTTGAAAACGATCATAATTTCATCGTGTTTAATTACGAAAATTTGGAATCAATTATGCAATTTTTTAAGAACAAACGGTAACTTTCTTGATGTCCTTAAAATAAAGTCCTTATTAAATGTAAAGACTTTTTTTTTAAGTATAACTTAAAGATTAATGTTATTTTCTGAAGACGTAGAATTTTTAACTTATTCCAGCCATAACTTTAGAAATAACAGTTTTGTAACAAAATGTTGCGTATAAATTTCTGATAAAAATGATCTAGGACAAATTTAAAATAACCAAGTTTTAAATAAAATCCCAAGGAAAATATATTAAAAATTTTATAACAAAAATATTAGAACTAAATGCTTAATTGTGCATTAAATTCTACTGCAAGAAAGCAGCCCATCAAGTTTATTACAAAAAGCCGAAATTGCAAAGTAATGAAGTTTTAAGTTTTTATGCAGCATCCAGTAAAAAAGCAGAGGAGCGAGTAAACATCGTGCATGCAGGATTAAGCAGCGCGGCGGAAACACAGCGTAAAAATTGTTTTCCTAGAGGGAAATCGGATGCGCTTGCGAGCGCAGGTATAGAAGCGGATCGTTTCATCGCGCGGAGGGACGGGGCGGAATAGAGCAGTAGCGACGCGGGGATCGAAAGTGCATTAGGCATCGTTCCACGGACTCGCAAAGGAGTTTGATATGCCGCCAGAACGAGCGCGCCATTGTAGCGGCGGCCCTCTCAGCCCGGGCGATCGACACTCCCGGCTGAGCTGGCAGTTTCTATGTAGGGTCGCCTCCTCCGGGACCCGCTTCCTACGCTCCGCGCTCTCGTAAACCTACGTGGAAAATTCGCGATCTGGATTCTTTTCTTTTCAACCGCGCGACGAGCGCGCCCTCTCGTTATGAATCATTGACCGACCGATTTTGCTTTTTTTTGGATGTTAAGAATGGATTTCTTTTTTTTTGGTGCACGAATTCAGTGCTAACGAAAGGGTAAAGCTTAGAGAGAGCTTTTGAGTGCTTTATGAAACGTTCGATATGTTCGTTAACTTCTCTTACTTTTTCTGCTTTCAGGATTCTCATTCTTTTTTTAAATCAATGATACAAGGAAGAAATATGAATTTGTTCAAATTTTTACAGTGCTATGTGCTTTTCAAATATCTGAAAGTTGATAAATTCTGTATTGAAAAATGGCATCTATCCGAGTTTTTTTTTAAATCTATTTTAATCGAAATAAAAAAGTAAACTTTGATATTGCAAACGGAAATTCATCGGCATTAAAAATCATTTTTATATTCAATACGTTGATTTGGCAAAGCTTCGAGTTTCGTGCGTTCGCGAAAGCAATATAAAAATTCATTCGCATCTCCCGGCGAGCAAACAAGCAAAAGACATCCAATATACGAGCGATATCGTGAAAGATTAAATTTTACATCGTTCATTCCCCATCCCCCCGGCCTCTCTTACTTTAACTCCTCGTTTCACGGCGCGCGGGCGGCTCGATGCTCGCGAGTTTCGCCGTTTCCATTTGAGCCTTCCCCCCCTCCACTCACCTCCACCCGCACACCCCGGTGGAGCGGCTCTTTCCCGCGGGCCCAAATCGCGCGCAGTTCGATGCGATTGCGAAAATAAAGAGGGCGAGGCGCACGCTAAAGGCGGCGTTAGTTTCCTCTCCTGCAAGATGTTTACACGCGCTTCGCGGCTGTTTATAGTATTGGGCCGACCAACTTCCCGGCGAAATTCATTTTAGAGCCAAGTTTTGCTTACGAGCTCTTTGCGCCGCCTCGTCAAAGCCACTGGATAGCCTTTACCTTCGTATGGCATAGGGAAAGTTCGAGTTTTCGAAATTTCGACGTTCATTTGAGAAGTTAATTATTCAATATCGTACGTGTTAATTTTCAGTAACACTTTCATTTTATAGATTTTTCGTAGAGAGAATGTTTTATATTATCGCTTAAAAAATGATTTTATTGAATCTTAAAAATTTAATATAATATTCTTTGCAGCAATATTCAACCTTATAAGTAATTATTTTTTCGACTCTGTTTTTTGGTTCGGTAAAATGATGAACATAATTTCGACCGAGGAGCCCTAACATTACACATCGCCGTAATTACGTTAATGGAAGCGCAGTTTTGCACGCTTGTTCGAACAGCAGACGTTAAAAAAATTCACGGGTTTCGCTTGCTTCTTTTTTTACCAACCGCTATTTCTCTAACGCCAAAGTAACGTAGAAATTCATTTTGTGGTTAAGTCAACGTCGGGAACTTCGTTCACCAAAGCGTGTAAAACCGTAAATTCCCTCATTATTTTAAAATAAGCTCAGAATTTTAAAATAAGCTCGACCGAGATTCGCTTTTATCTTTGGAATCTTAAAAATACTATCACGCGTCTTTTTTTAAAATAGCTTCCTGCTATCTATAAATTTTCAAAAATAGCATCTCCCTGTCAGTCGACTATTTCTGCACTCGATAACAACATCATTATTAGGTAAGCAAATCGGGTTACTCGCAGACACTCGAAAAAAAAACTACCCGTTATTACCGCTGATTAAAAACGGAACAACCCACGATAATTTTCTTTTCACGAGATCCGTGACACCGAGGTAGAAATTTCCAGGCAGGTAGGCCCGCGCTTAATGAGACGTCGCTCGCGCCCTTCTTCACGTACCGGTGCGGGGGCGTGCATTAGTAAATTGCGCCGTCGCGACTGACTGATTGGCCGCGCGCGACGCGCCAATTTATCTGTCCCGCGAAAAAAATAATAAGTGGGTAATTTCGAGTTCGCGCCCCCCCCCCCACGCGCGCCTGTTAATGAATGAGACGGATTTCGCCTCTTCCTTCCCGTGTTTTCACGCTCCGGCTGTTTCAGAGCCGCCGCCGGCGTCGGCGCATTCTTCCGGCGCTCGCTCGCTTTTTTTTCCCCTCTCCTCTCTCTTTTTTTCTCTCTTTCTCTCTGTTCTTTTTTTAGCGAGCGCGCAGCATTACCGAGATTACGCCGCGCCGTTTTCTGTGCATTAGTAATGAAGAGGAATTCGCCGGCGGCGGCGCGATCGCAACTTGCCGCTCTCCTCGGCTCGGTTTGCTGATGAATTTTTGAGGAATCGCACCGGGATTGACCTTTTTTCACGGCTCGACGAAAAGCACGGGCTGGAACGGGCAGATTTGCGGCCTGCCGGGACGAGCTTGCGAGAATTATCGACGAAATATTAATTTCGCGGGTGATGAAGTTGTTTAATTTTTTACGAGAATTAGTGGCTGCTTGTGCTGCTCACGATGAATACTTTCCAAAGTCTATTATTTTTCTTAACCTTTTTAGAGCGATTAAAGCTCTTAAAATTTTTTGATAATTCTATTGTTCTAGTTCTTTTTTTACATAAAATGATTAAATTTTAATTTATCGGCGAAGCAATTAAAATTTAATGATCAAATAATTAATTAGAAAAAGAGCGACATGACGGCGGTAAACTTAGAGGACAATACTTAATTATTGCTTAAATAAGAAATTCATTATCGGCGCTAATGCTCTCGCGAATGCGTTTACCGGCGAGGGCGCGCAGCACTTAATTTGTCGACTCCGTTCGCCTGATTCTCTCTTTCTCTTTCTCTCTCGCTCTTCTGGACGGAGAGGAGCAAACAAGGCTGTGTGTATCGCGCGCAAAGAAATCGAAGCCTTTGACTCTTCGCCCTCGCCTCCTTTTTCCCCGGCTGTTTGCTCGCCCGCGTCGAGAACCGATTTCAATTAATTTCTGAATGGCCGAGAGGAGGTTCGGCTGAAGCGCAGCCCAGGAGTCCCCGGGAAATAATTGCAGTTGCCCCGCTTCTTTTCATTTTTTCCGGGGAATTCATTTGATGAACTCGAGATGTACTTTGGCGGCTTTGCGCGCCAACTACAATGGTGTTACGTTTTCCTTCGCGCTGGAGCCGTTTAGGAGTTAAAGCACATTGTGACGCGGGAGGAGAATCCTTTGATTCATATTCCACGATTTAATTGTTTTTTTATGTCTAATGGCAGTGCATTGGATTTTTATGTTGGGGAATAATAAATTATGTAAATCATGTTTTTGAATGATTATTTTTTAATATAAGAGCTTTACGAGCTTGGCACAAGTTATTCGTTGATATACAGTAAAAATATTTTGTTTCTTGCAAAATAAAAGAAAAAATCTCTATTAACAAAAGAGGGCCAACAAAGTGCATTGAATTGAATTGTAGGTAATCGTACTATCGAAGTGGAGATGAAAAAAGAATTATACGATTTTATTATGCAAAAGCATTTATAAAAATAAATGATGGTCTAGTCGAAATAAAAAATAGTGAATAGGTGTTGCAAAAGCCTTAATTTGAAAAACGTGTATGTATCATATTTGAACAATTTGATACATAAGTAAACGTTTAAGACATTGACTAATGAAGCTGAATGTTCATCGATGTATAAACATGAAAATTTAATTTACTTTTCGAGATTATAAAAAGATAACTGTTTATCAGAGAGTCAATTTTTTTCTCATACCTCTAATCTCGTTTTTCTGATGAATAATTCCCGATGTTTTGTTTGCGCTACAATTCATTTCTCCAGGATGGATCTGAAATTTTCAGACCCGCCGTAAAGAATGAAACTGCATCGTTCACGAAACGTCGGCAGTTATTAATGAAACACGCATTAGAAAACCAAAAAACAAACATGCCTACGCTGCTCGATAAAAGCAACCGCACGATCAAATTGTCCATCGAGGCCTCTAACCAAAGTAAACACCGGTCAGCTTCGGGCAATAATCGCTGAACGCTCGCGCGCTGTTTATTTACATTATTTACACGCCTTCAGAGGATAAAGTCTCGCCCTATTCCCCTTTCTCCGATTAAACTTTAATTCTCCGCCATTCCGCAGGGGGATAAGGTAAGGATCTGCGCGCGTACGCGATTTAAATATTACAGCCGGCCATTCGAGAGCAAACGAGGCCAGAAATTGCCGGGCGCGCGGCCCGTTGTTATTCACTCGGCGGCCGAAGCGCCGCCGCCGCCGCTCGCGTGTGTGTTTGCGTAAAAAAAAGGAGTGGGCGGCCTGGGGGGAGCTTACACTGTGTTATTTGCGCTTGGATTTGCATGCGTGCTCGCGAGACTGGAAAATGGGGGATTGCGATTCGCGAGAGGAAAAAAATAATCGCGACTGAACCATTATTTAATGAAGGAGTCGCGCTCGTTTCTTTTTCCCCTCTTTTTTTTTAATTTTTGTTTCAGTCTTGTTTAGTCTCGTTGAGCCGGGTTTTGAGCTCTCGTAATTATTTTTAAAGATTACTGCTGCTTTTTCGCCGGCTTTTTATTTTTTCGGGGCGAAGATTTATGTGGAAATGTTACGAGCCCTTCCGTCGACGGTTAAATTACGCTGCGATATCAAAGGATTTTTCTGGCCGGAGCTAATTTGATTATTTAAATTGGGATGATTTGAGATAGGAACTTTTTTAAAAATTATGTACATATTAAACCCGATGAGGGACTCAAATGCCGAAAAGGGAAATTAAAAAAGCAAGGGAAAACTTTTTTATGGGGTTGTTTATTTTCTGCATTCCCGCGAGGCGTGTTTTCCATGTGTAATTGCATTAGACAAAGACGAGGCGAAATGCGAGCTTCATTATTCATTCTGATGTTTCGTTATTAAGCTAAAGAGACATTGATAAATTACTTATTTTATGCTTGTAAAATTCTAAAATTTTTATGACAAATCCCGTTGCTTTGAACGGGAACGATGTGAAAAATTTTGTTTGCAATGAAAGAAAATTAATATGAATGTAATACATCAACATTCACATGTACAACATTATTTATAAATATTATGATACTATCTTTACACTTATAGAAAAATCTGCATCTACAGAATACTATTTTTCTTAAGAAATATCTAGAAAATTTTAGAAAAAAAATTAAGTACACATTGAAGTATACCCATTTTCCGTCGCCCGGATAATCATGCAAACACCGTAGTCCAGTAAAAATAGTTAGGCAGAAGAAGATTATTGCCGAGTCGCACGAGACAACACTTAGCTACCCGTCGACGAATCGGCTGCTGCGCGCAACGAAAAAGTACACGCCGCGGCTGAGAGTCGAGTGCGCGCGACGCTCCGGTAATGGATTGCTCGTAATTAGGTAAAGCAGTCGAGGCGCCGGAGAGTATCGCTCCATTTGCTCGGGCACCGCGGACGTTGAAAAACAAGCCTCGCTTTTTTGTAACCACCGGGCCCGAGCGCGCAGACCGCGCTTGTTTCATTTCCTCGGCCACTTTAATTATTCCGCTAATGCGCCGGGTGCTTAATTAATGCCCCGACTACTCGATTATCGCCGCGGCGGCCGGAAAAGATCGAAGGCTCGCGGCACCGCCGGATAAATAATAACGGGGGTCGGGGGTAGGCGCGCCTCGAGAACCCAGACGGATGTTCCTCGTGAAAGCGTAATAAGGCGGGCGCAAAACTCCCCTCGTCTCGCCGTGTTTCCAGACCCCGTCCTCCGCGAGCTCATTTGAATTTTTATTCAATCCTTGAAACAAATAATTATTACGATAATGAGCGCCCGACGAGAAGAAGTTGGCCGGATCGCGCGCGGGAATCCATCCCGACTCTCTCCGCTGCTACTTACTGCCTCCTTTTATCGCTCGGTCTCTGTCAGTAAGGCGAGGGGGTATAAGGTAAAAAAGAGGTAGAAACTTTCCTCCCTCTAATTTCATTTCTTACGGAGTACTTTCGCCGAGGCGTCGCTGCCCGGCCCTACAGCCGGTTTCGCGCGGGCGAACTTTCAAACGCGCGCCGAGGATTTCCGCGGAATTTCTTTTCCCGAGGATCGCGCGGATTTGGAGCTTCTGATAATGAAAAATAATTTCTTTTTCGCGAAAGGTCGCGGCCTCTCGCGTTCGGCGCGTTTCAACGCGGCGGGGAGTCGAATTGTTTGAGCGCGCGGTTCCTTTGATCATTTTTCTCTTTTAATGACGTACTCACCGCGCGAGTAAGTTTTCCCCGCGGCTCGTAGTCGAACTCGCGGATCATTTTTACTCTAAAGTCTGGATGCGATGCGCGGAGGGGGGGACACTCGTCTTATTATGCGACGAGGCGTGTAATTTTCGAAAAAAAAATCCCCACAAAGGATCGCACCGGGCAAACCCAATTAAGCGGCCGGCTCGTCCCTTTGCAACAACAGCATTTCCTTTTCACGGGCCCGTAGTGGGAAAAGTTAAACGCGGCATTGAACGCCGGGCTCGGGAAGGGAAAAAAAGCGGAAGGAGAAGAAGGAGGGGGAGCGAAATCTGGCGGGATGCAGATGCGCGCGCCGTATACGAACGGGGTCAACGGTCGCTCGTGTGCGCGAAATGCAAGCGCAGCCGGCCAATTAGAGGCGGCTTATATCGCGGCGGCCGCGACTCAATGCGGAGGCGAGCGAGGCGGACAAGATAAGGCTTGAAAGGAGGAGTCGACGACTTCGCCGGGCGCCCATTCACGTGCGGTTCCTTCTTTTTTCTTCCTCTGCTTCTTTTTTTTTTATTAAACCCCCGGCCCTCGGCGCGGGTTTCAGCTCGCGAAATGCTACTCGCTCGTTACTTTCGAATGCCGGCGGGATCCCGGCGGGCCTGGCGCTCCTTCAATTTCCGCGAATAAAGCGAGATTTCCGCGGCCTTAGTCCGTTAACGAGGTCGAGTTTGTATTTTAAACGCAAGTAGAATGAGGGAGCGGGTAAAGCGCGTTGCTCTTTCCGCGGCGGAACGACTTGAATTAGGCGTCGGCTGGAGGGAGCAATCGCCCGGGATAAAAACGTTAGACCGCGCGCTGAATCGCCGCTTTTATCCCGCGAATTAATGGACGGCTCGAGAGCATCATGACTACTTAATGCCGCGCGTTATGTGCACTTTCCTTTCTGAATGAAAAGTAAGAAAATGTCAGTTACAATTAGGGACAATTCGTAATTGAACATTCGATTATTTAAAATCAATTTTATTCAATTAAAAAGCAATACTGTTTTATAGGAAAAGCTTTTATTTTTTTCGTTCGTACATTTTTTATGTTCACTCTAAAAATGAATAAGTAAAACGCGACACATTTATATTCGTACATAGTAAATCAGAAATAATTGTTCAATAAGTATTCAGATAGTCAGGAATAAATTCGATTCGAACAAGAAAAATGTAAATTAAAAAAAACATCTAAGTTTATTTTATATTACCGCAAAAATCTAATCCAATAATATTGTTGTTCAAAATTCGCCACTTGAAATTTAAATACATTATCTCTTCGAAACACTCGACCAACAAAGGACCAAGGACCCGTAAAAAAAAGAGTACACAACTCCGCCCTATAAAAACAAATCCCTTCGGTGCTCCGGAAGACGAGCTGAAAAACGGCGGTTCGAGAAAAGAAAAGCAGCGGTCTTGGCCGAAAAGGACGAGAAAAAACAAAATGCAGGCCCGTCGGCGGGTCGGTGTCAGCCTCGCGGGTCGGGGAATCGATGCCCGCGAGTCCGAGCGATTCTCTCGAGTGGAAAACTTTTCCACTCGACACTGGCGGCCGGCCGAACGCACGGCCGCCCCAGCCCCCCGAAGATCGAGAGGCGGAGAGAAAAATAGAAAATAATATCCAGGGGTCGGAAAGTGAATTACGCCGTGAGCTGCCCTCCCCTCCCTCGCCTCCTACCCCCTACTCATCTCTCGGAAACAGATAAGTCAATAATAACGGCCGGCTCCTAGCGCCAGGGACAAAAGGCGGAATTTCATCCCACCTCCGCGCGCCTCTCGACCTCCCCGTATAAAATTGCAGAAACGCCGAGGAGGGAAAAAGTCCGGCGTCTTTGAGGAGATGCGCGCGGACGTACGGATTGCTATCGGGCCGCTCCCTTTGAAATATCACGCCGGGGCTCGTTTTTCGGCGCGCGATGATGCCGGGTAAAAAGCGGCGGGAGGCTCGGTAATTTTTTTGTCTCGAGAGTAATTGCACCGCGCGGTTAAATGGGATAACATACTTCAGAGCGCGCGAAACGTCGGCTTTAATAAATGGATCAACGTATCTCGCGAGACTGATGAGGGGGAGCGGTGTACAAGTTTTAAAATCGCGCGTAAGCCCGGCCCGTCTGACCGTATAGCGCACCCGTTCTACTTACGCGGGCGTAAAAATTATACACGTATACCGCTAAATTAAACCCACATGCTCGTGGAAACGCGCAAAGATTAATTCTATTTGTCTTAATTAAGGCAATTTGCATGTGAAATGCTCAAAGCGCACGTAACTTGAAATACTATATAACCGGATGAAATTTGTACAATGCTGTTTATTAAGAAAAATAACACGCATAGTTGACGATCGTCTGAAAATAGTCGAGTCATGTTTTCTTCTTCATTAAAAAAAACGACTGTCCATAAATTAACAATTAACTTTGTTTCTTAAATTTCTACTCTATACTATTTAATTAATAAATGTTTCAGCGAAAAGTTATTCAGACTTCAGTATTTTGAAAATAAAAGGTACATTTTACGTAACTTTCTTTGTAGTCAATCGCCGGACGTCGGAAAGTTTATTTTAATAAAAACTTTGTTTAATCGCATTTTCCAGCCGCGAGGAAGACGCGCGATAAACAACATGGGGGGACTGCTGCTTACAGCCGCGAAAAACGAGCCCGGTGGTGTTTATTTAGGACCCGATCGCCGCGGCGAAACAAAAGGGGAGGAAAATCGTCGCGCAGCGATGAAAAGTTTTGAAATTGCGACGCGCTGTTACGCCTTGGGACCTGACCGCGCGCGCGGGTGTGTTTCAGCGTGGTTCGCGACTGGGGAATAAAAATATTTAGGGGAGCAGTTTTATACGCTTTGTTGTAACTCACCGCGCTGACGAGGGTTCACTCTTTTTGTTCCTCTCTCCTTTTTTTTTCGTTTTTTTAGAGCTTACGCAATAACAAGATTACCGGCGATATTATTTTGTTCGAAGATACAGCCTGTAAAATTTTATCGGCGCGCTTTGCTCATTTTGCAAAGCGATATCGCACTTTTTCGTGCGTCGAAACGATCGCGGGGAGTCGACGGAACTGCGGTCACTCATCTTTAATACAATCGATCCGCCGGGTCGCAGCGATGCGCCTGCCATAAAACATCCCCCGGCAGAAATAAAATAAAATTCGACGAAAGCGCAATTCCCGTCATCCTCGATTTCCCGTATCGCGAGGTCGACGCCGGCAGGGGGTGGGGGAGGGTAATTTCTACCCGTGATTTTCGTCCGCCGCGCTCAATTGCTTCGTAAAAAAGTTTGCCCCGCCCCGCGCATTCCGCCGGGGCTCGCCTTCGGAGGGGAGAAGAAAAAAAAAGAAGGCCGGGGATGAAGAGCGAGCGTTCGCGCACCGAAATCGATCTTTATCGGGGGAGCTGCGCCACGATCCCTGGGGACTACCGAGACTTCGCCGGGAGGTGTGCGCCGACTGCAGGTGTAAGTCTTGACTTCTTGCAGACTTACGTACTGCCGGGTGGAGCTATATCGGTCTCTTTTTGCGAAAATTCCGAGATTATTTTGTTTGTTTAAATTTTGACGAATGAATTTACAAGCGCATGAATAATTTTTCGAGAAATTTGTTGTGAACCACATTATGCATATTTTAAAAATATTTTTAAAAAAAGCAGAGAAATTTGTTTGTTTAAATTTTAACGTATGAATTTATAAGCATATGAATTATTTTTCGAGAAATTTTTCGTGAACCACATTCTGTATATTTTAAAAATATTTTTAAAAATGTTAGAGGATTTTAATACAATGAGCACTTTTAATAGAAACTGGTAAAATTTATGTTAAAAGAGTAAATTGTTTTGTTTCTTTTTTCAATTGAAACTGCAAAGTAAGTCGAAAAATGTGTAATTATATTTATTTTTATAATTTGCATAATATTTTCAGAGAACACGCTAAAATCTTGTTTTCGTCGTACTTATTAACAGAGGAACATTTTGTTGTAATTCTTTTGTGTACTTTCTTTCATTTCAAATAACTCGTTTCGTGTACATTTTTTTGCATTTTTCATAGAGTATTTCAGATTTTTCAATAATTACAACAAATCCAATTTAAAACAAATAATATCTCAAACAAAATAGAAAGTTACTTACTTCAATTAAGACTTTAAAATTGCGTATGTTCAAAGCTTACCTGGAACAGAAAAAAAATTATAAATTATTTTGTGTCGTACGTTGTGCCTAAACCAACTTGAAGCATGAACTTTAAACATAAAACAAGTTCAATCGTTAATTGTAAATACTTTTTAATAATTTGTTTACATGCTAGAGTGGAAGTACTTTTAATTATGAAATTTCAAGATAAAAATCCTGTTAACTTACTGAGCGAATTATTTTAAAAATTTACGTGGCAATAACATTTTCATGCTTTACTGCATTAATATAGTATTTTCAGAATGAAAAAGATAAAAAATTTATAGAGCATGACACTTCAGTTTAAAAATTCGCATCAGTGGTTTTATCATAGATTTTCCAATATGTGAAAATTTACTTAATTAAACTTAATAAAGACGTTAATAATTTCTATTCTACATTATTTATATTTAATTGAAATTCACTCTGTACATCGGCTTCCGATAGAAATTCGATTATTCGAGATCCAGGTGACTTGGCTAACACATATCTTTTCCCAGGACACGTCGCAGTGTGATGGCCGTCATACCCGAAATTCGATAAAACGGTCTGCGCGATTGTACTACCTAAGTGCCATTTGATATTTTATAAAGTCAAATTGCACGACGTCGAGACGAGAGCTGCATACTTTAAAGCCCGTGAAAAGTTCTATTACCAAAATATTTTTGGCCTACTTCGGGCAGATTGTGATTTATGAATGTTCGCAAATTGAATTTTCTCTTTCGAGGAAGGAGAGGGGAATAGATAGAAGCGAAGGGAAAAAATAGAGTCTTTGCGTGAAAAATGAATTGGTCGTTCAGGATTTTGCAGCCGGTAACTTAATGTGCTCGGATTAAATGATTAATCGAATTTCTATTCGCTCTTCCTTATCCCAGGTACGTCCAATTCAATATCGGTGTTGCACAATTTTGGAAAAAAATTTCGTAATGATAAAAGAAATTGTACGAAAAAAAAGGTAAACGGTATCATTAATCTTGCTCAAATTAATCTTTCGATCAGAGGATCATTAAGTCGTTATAAGCGGCGAGGGGGAAAAAAGGGCTGCACGCGTGTTTTTCCGAAAAACACGATAACACATATTACTTTGGTCGATTGCGTTTGGTCGGCAAACACGAGCCAGGGATGGAAACAAAGGGAAAAAAAGGGTATCGTCGGCGTATAACGGCTCCCCTTTATTTGACGATTAGCGAGCTAAGTGTTATTACAGAGAGATACACGAATATAATATTCGATCTTGTCTTGTCTGGCTAATCGATCGCTCGATAATACGTCGACGGGCGAATCGATCCTACTACGTTTTTTTCCGCGTAATTAAGAATTTACCAATGCTCTACAAAATAAATCAACTGATTAGTTTCCAATCAATTTGCTCGGGCCGACGTTTGCTTGTAATTGAAAATGTGAGGTTTTTATCTGATCGCTCGATTTCTCAGTAATTTAGGTCGCTCAATAGTTCTGTTAATTGTGCCACCACCGGGTGAACACACATTAGAAAATGTTTCAAGGTAATTAAGAAGGAACAGGTGAACAAAGACTGATGTTGATTAATAGGTAATAATCTTGCCGTACAAAAATTCATGACGTCATCTTTTCAGCAAAATATATTAGTCATCACCGTTACATCAGACTTTTCGTTAATTCAATTTAATAAAGCTCGAAAATTAAAAAGCTTCATTGTTTTATTTATTTTTAAGCGGTAACGCTTGTTCCTACCACCGAACAAAGAAGAACAGTCAATCAGAAGGAAAACGTTACTTCAGCTGCACCAAAAGCCATAAAAGCAGGTCCTTCGATGAAGAGCGAAATTTTACAGGAAAACAAATTCAGCCGAGTAAATGTCCTTTTGGGTGGAAAATTGTCATTGTGCTTGCGGCAGCCGCGGGAGGAAAAAGGACCGAGCGAGTCAGAAAAAGCTCTCGGCTATATTGAAACCATGAAAATGTCTGTCTGACGTTGGCGCGGCGTCGGGGTGGGGAGGGGGTGTACGCACGGAAGGGTGAACCATTAAGGTGAGTGGGTTTTGACTTACACGGAATAAGTCTCGAACGATGTGTCTCTATATACGGGCGCTGCATAAAATATAAGACACTTATATTGAGTTTACGATAAGAGACGAGGGAAATATTGACTCTTGGGCCTCGGAAAAGTACCGGGAGGGCGGGCTTATGTACCCTTCCCCCGCGGGATTATTCAGCTCTATACGCTGAGTTAGACGACAGCTCTCTTTTCTCGAATCATCTTTCATTCGCAGACTTTGAGCAACGCGCGCCCGTCGTAATTTTATTAAGGCGACGAATGAAAGTTTATACGGCCCGTGGCGTACCGTTTGCCATGCGTCTAGACATTTTTAGGTGATTGAAATATATCGAAGTTTCGGGGGGGCGATACACAATGGAGCACTTCGTTAATTTCCTGCCGAGGGCCGGATTATTTTTTCACGCCTATTCAATAATCCAATGTTTTGCCGTTAAAGTAATTGCGACGGATTGGCCTTTCACGCTCGCCACGCTCTAATTTGATTATAAAAGGGGAAGAACATTTATTGTCGATTTTTGACGACTCATTTAAAATACCATTTCACGGAGGTTCGTTTGGTATTCACGAACTTTTATTCGATCGGCGAGTAATTTAATGGAGGCTATTTTCGTGCAATAAAGATTGTTTAGCCAAGTGCTTCAACAAATCACAACAGCACTTTTCAATAAATTCGAGGGTCGTAACTGGAAAGTGGTATTGCGTATTTACCGTCACAGAACTCCTTCAAATTTTCGTACGTAGTTAGGGACGAAAAAAAAGAGCAAAAGGTAGAACAAAAAATATTAAGAGTCGTAATTAGAGTCAGAAGTGGCTACGAGTACAGGAAACGAAAAGTTTCTCCTTCCGAGGGTTTGAAAACGAGCTAACGGTCCAACTTTTCCTCATATTCGACCCAGCACACGGTCAGATTTTTGAAAAAAAAAAGAAGTGTCTTCAACGTCCAATTAACCTCTGAAATATATCAAGACCACGCGCGGTGTTTAGGTTCCTAATTCAAACACGCCCACCTCGGCCGCACTCAAACAATTTAGAAGACAGTGTTAACTTTGCTATCCTAACTCGCATTAATTTTTCAAAATGAATCGTCGCACTTTCTTCTAAAATTCAACCTCTCCTACAAAATTGAGCGCGCCGAATCAGAGGATTTGAATAACGCATTGTTCCTTGAATCATGAACGACTGCGGTCACCGCGAAACAGCGCAAGGTGGTCCGCTCGCCTTTGAAGTCGAACCGCGTCTCCATAATCGCCGCTGAATAAATGACCGAGTTGACCGAGGACCCCGCAGCTCCGTGTCAACGACGTTTTTGGCCCCCCACAGAGGGCGCGGGTCAGTCGGCTGGGGTTTATTCGGGCAAACATGCCGGCCCGGCCGCGCTAATTAGCGCCGTCCGCACGAAGGATTTGCGCGATGGGGCCGCATGTGGGCGGCTGCCCCGTCCGCCTGTCAATATATGATCGGCGCATCCCGCGTACGGCCCCTGTTTACGGCTCACGCGCCATTTCCGGCTAAGCGGCGGACGCTGGCGCGTTTAAGGCCGGTGCGCGGCGGCTTCAATTTTACATGGATCTCGCGACGGCTGGCCGAGATGTAAACTACCGCCGTTACCCCTTTACGCGTGGATAAGCAAGCAACGTCTGCTGATTCATGATTATACAGATGTTATTATAAGAGACCTGAAATACGTCGGATGACATGTGTAATATCTAATATTTGATAGAATAGCTAATGCTAAAGTTGCAAATTACGTGATGTTTCATTTATTAAAACTTTGAGCTGAATTTACATCAGGCCATGCAAGTTTAATAATGCGGTGGATATATATATTAATTTACGATGAACGGACGCGAATGAAAGTTATTGGTCTGTAACGATTAAAATACACTGTAAATTATTAAACGGATTCTAGGCGGATTTGTAAATATTAGCACGTGCATCCCTCTAAATATTTAAGTAGTTTTTTTGAGCCGTTAAAAATGCCCTCAATAATGCAGGTCTCGTAAATAAATCGATATTTGACAAGAACACATAAACTTTACTCCGGAGGCAGCGCTGAAAAAAAATAAAATTTTTACGTCGATACCAAATTGGCCAGTCAAACGCGGCCGTAAAATAAAAAAAAAAACGAAGGAAAAGAGGTGGAAGACCTCCGGCGGTCTGCCGCGGGAGAAGCTACCCGCGGTCGTCCGAGCGGAAAAGCAGCCCGACGAATAAAGCTCACTCCCTCCCCCGGGAGCAAATCTATCCGCGCAATAATCGTCGAGTAATGTGGCTTCTCTCCTCCGGCACTGGAGAGTGGAATTAAAAAAAAAACGAGAGAGAGGGAAAGAAACGCGGAAAGGAAAATAAAGAGAATCGAGAGAGAGGGAGAGAGAAGGCGCAGAGAAACTCGCGAGGCCAAAAGTGGCCAGTAGTCCGTGGACTGGTTGTGTTGCCTCCTCCTTTTTTTACGCGAGATCAAAGGTAGAGGGGCAGCCTGCAGCTGAGCATACTTTTCATTAGAGTGGCATCCTCACTACGGACCGGCTCAGCGGCGCGTGCGATCCTCGCTCCTGGCTGCGCCCGGCCGCTCGCTCTCTTACTCCGTCACTCTTCATTCATTAAAGCTCTCCGGGGCATGCCCCTCCCCCCTCGCTGCCGCCCTCTCTCTATTCCTCCGTTTTCGGCGAACTTCCGCAAGTCCAAGTTTATCTGTCAGTCGCTCAGTCGCCACGTCAGGTGTACAGTCAAAGTCGAAATTTCAAATCCCAGACGCGGTGTGCGTTTCGTATGTCAACTCCAGCGAGTCATATTCTTTATTTACTTTAAGGGGAGAGTCTTGTACATTTTCAAATAAAATGGGTCAGATGTCGAATTTTGCTTTTTTGCGTAGAAGTATAGTATGAAATTAAAGAAATTTTACTTTACGTAGTAAATAGAATAGAATGAGAATAAAATGCTCTTGGTCTAAAGTCAATTGGTGAAAACTGTATGCGCAAGAAAAATCCGTTTGTTGAAGTACTATAAGTTTAATTATTGAAAAGTAGAAAAGTAAGATATTATTATAGTTTTTCAAAATCTTCCTTTGCAAATTTTTTAATTCCATACATTCTTTTTGTAAAAAAAACCAATAATCTATTTTTTGATCATTTTTGTTGAATATTTACTCAAGACTCTTTAATTTACTCACGTGTAAACTTTAATTTGAAAATTGAACTATTTCTCGTTTACACGTAAAAAGTACAGCGCCCGCTGTAAAGCGAAAGCATAAAACGAACCCTTGTAATATTTTTGCATAAATTAGCATCTGCTAATAAAGCAAACATCGTAACGAGAGCAGCAGGCGTCTTCAAACAAACGCATCGATCACGCGAATTAATCACGCCGAAGTAAGCTCACCGCGTAGTAATAATCCGCGTCGCGCGTCTCCCGGATGTTACGACCAGTTCCGTCACACTGTCCGGCGCTTTTGACGCCAACTGTACACACGAGCCGACGGCCGCGTCCCTCCGCCTCCGCGTAAACTCTGTCTGCGCGTACAACACGCACGCACACCCCCGCCCACATGGGCCCCGGCTCAGAAAGTCGGCCCGTCCGTCTTCTTTCGCGCTGCTCATTTTTTGCCGGGCGTCTTTTCTCCTTTGCCCCGGCGCTTCGCCCCTTTCTTTTGCGCGCGCGGCTCGCGTCTTCTCCATTAGTATAATTGCCGCGGTGCCGCCCGCATGCTCCCTCCCTTTTTCTTTGGCCCGGGGAGTCAAGGATGCGGGACGCGCGCTTTGTGGCGCCCGGCGAGCCGGGCCGGCCTCCTCCTCCACCCCCGCGTCGGATTCTCCATCCATCTCCCTCTCTCCCTCTCGCTCCCTCTCGGTACTTATTTGGATGCCTGGTGCGCGCGCGAGCGGCTTTCGTCCTGTCTGTGCGAGAATTTCTCCGGGCCCGGGCTTCTCGGGGTCCCGGTGAGTGATTTTGCCCGCTAGAGCGGAATTTCGCTCGTCTCAGCAGAATGGATTAGCTTCTGATGGTTAATACAGGCGAGATTTGAGGATCTCAAGAGTTATAACCCGAGGCACTTCTTTACTTTCAGTCCGCACGAGAATTCCCTTCGTCTCTTTTTAGTCTGCATGAAAATTCCCTTCTCCTCGATGTAACTGTGTGCAATTTACAGGAAATTAGATGCAAGAACAATGTAATTTTGTAAGATTTGAAGTATAATCTTAATTTACGAGATGCAGACTGTGAGGTTATTATTAATGAACAACCTGTGAGTAAGACGAAGCTTGTAAACTTATTTGTGTTTACGTTATTAACGTTGATTTAGTCTTCGTGAGTACAGGATGTAGCATCGGTTTTGTGGTGCCAGTGTCTTGATGGCCGCGCGAGGCTGTTTGCCCAGAGCCAACGGAAGCATTCCGCCGCTGGTATTTCAGTGTTGGCCCGATGGAAGTGAAGTACGTCTGGACTGCGCGCCAAGAGGAATAATTGTCTTGCGATAACCGTCATAACGATGAGAGATTGCCCCGAGAAAGTATACAAAGCAAGCGAGCTATGGACTTCGCGCAATCTGATAATTAATGGTTCGGCGTTCCGCGGCGTACGTCACTCTCGGCGGCGTGCCGTCGCCTTTAATTTGCAGCGTTTCTTCCGGTCCATTTGTCCGAGCCTCCGTTGAAATTACGCGAAAGATCCCGCGAAGAGTAGCCGGGCGGAGGCAACAAAAGGATAGGGTAGCGGCAGATCCGCTGATAAACTTGGAAAATACCTCAATAAATAAAATCGGCGCTGACACCGGGAAAAGGTGGAGGGGAGTAAATCCGAAAGCCTCGAACCACCGGCCAGGCCGGCATTACCTCGAATTCCCTCAATAAAAGACACTGGAGATGACCTTATAAAAATATATTTCATCCGGCGCTCGGCGGGACCTCCTCGATTGAAATACCCAGTCTTTGCGGAATCCGTCCGTGCTGGACTGGGGTCGACGGTGGAGCAAAAAAAAAAACGAGCCGGGAAGAGGGAGAATGATAAAGGAAAGGCAAGGGAGAGAGAGCGAGAGAGAGAAAAGAGGGGTCCGGGCGTAAAACGGAGAAGAGCGGATCATAACCGACGACGACGTCGGAGAGGGTTAACCGAACGGTCAATACGCGCGGCACGTGCACATTTCCCCCTGCCCCCCTCTGCGGGTCCTACCCTTCGCCGGCGAGATAAACGTCGCCGTATATAGGCCGCATGCCGCGCGCGAATCGCCCCGCAAGCGGATCAGCGCCCTGGCGAACTTTCGCAATATTCCGGAACTCAAGGTGTATTCGAGTTCGCCTCTTGACCGGAGCGATAAAAGTTGCCTGAATTTATCCGGCGACGCCTACCCGTCCGCGAGGACGGGGAGATGAATGTAGAATCAGAAGATTAAATTCGAACGCTTCCACGGCGTCCCTCCTCGCGGCCGCACGGAGTTTTTACTATTATGAGCAAATTCCTGCTTTTATGATTTTATTAAACGTCACGACTCTTTTCCGTTATTTCCTTTGAATATTTTATCATTAGAAGCATTTATTAAACTGTCGAAATTAACAAAGTGAAAAAAGTGAATGAATTGATGCAGTGGCTTTTTGTGTGCATTTGAATTTTTGCCGAATATGCAAGCATTTCTTGGAATCGGAAAATAACAATTATTTTTACTGCAGTTCTAATAAACTACGTATGGAGTTTGATTTTCCTTTCAAAATCATGTCTTTTTGTATCGAGTCATCGTTTTTAATATAAAAAAAGCTTTCCGCGATGAAAATGCTACTTAAAGCGCAAAATCAACATTAAAACGATATCATTGAAAACGCGTCGAGAGCAAAATTAACCGATGACCGTCGAAAAAAAAAAAAAAAATTAAAAAGCAAGGCAAACCCGTGCCGTTCAATAATCTTGACGCATTGCGTAAACAAACATTTTCGGAGTGCTTGCATAATATTTGCCCGGATTCAAAAGCGATTGATTTTCTTTTTCTTCCTGCAGCCGCGGCGCGCCGTTTTTCGGGAATAAAACAGTCCATTACAGAATGATAAAACCAACGCGTCGGTTCGTTTTTTCAGCCTTTGAAACAACGTGTCTCCGCAAAGTTGATTACGAGCTTGAGTTTAAAAAGGAGAGGGGGGGGAGGAGCGGTCGACAGGCGCTTTTTTCTCGAATGGCCACAGCCGCGCGCAGTCTCACAATGGACTCTCTCGCTCCTTCTCCTCCCTCGCCTATTTTTCGCTCGCGCTATTTTCGCTCTTTATCTCGACCCTCGACGGGGCTTTCCCGTTCTTTCACGCTCCTTTTTTTTCGCGTTCGCCACCTCCCCCCCGACTTCTTTTTTTCCCTCTGTTTTCATAGGAATAGTGGTCGACGCGTTCCTGCATTATTCAGTGGACCGCCAGTCGTTACATAAATTACGAGCCGCGAATAATTTTCTTAAAGCGCGTTGCTTTGTCAGCGTCGCCTAATAAACGTCGCGCCCGGACAATCGCACGCGCCGCGCCTGCATGTCAATTACACTACACTTGTTAGCGTTTAATAAATAATCCATTAGCAGTGCGAACGAGTGCCGCCGCCGCCGCGCTGACGAGTCGACGATTCTGTAAGTTTCTATGGGCGTCGCATTAATTGGCAATCAACGAAATTAACACTTATTATTCGTCCCGATGACATTACGAATTTCCACGAGCGCGGGACTACGAATGACGCGCAAATTTTGAAACAAAGGCGGAAAGGTCAAATTATTAATATTAGTTTCCATGCTAATGTGATACCAATGGATCTCGTTACAATAAATTATAATAATCTAGTATGCGCGCCGCGCGCTAATTTGACCGCTTGAAACTCGATAAAATGTCTCTCGGTTAATATACCCGAAAAATGTACTAGAGAGAAGTGATAAAAAAGAGATCTAGCGTAACAAATCATCCTGCGAAATAAGAGTGACGAAAATAGTGACGTCGACTTAATGCGACCGCGCGATGGAATCCCCATCAGATGGATAATAATTTTTCCATTTCTGCCTTCTCTTCCCTCATCGAGCGGCGATAGGGGAGGCGGCGATAAAAAAGAGAAGCGCGAAATTTCCCTGCGGCGGATTCTCTCCTCCCTCCGGCCACGCGGCAATTTGCGCGTGGGAGCAGAAATATCCCGTCTGCTTGATGAAGAGGGAAGATAATCATATTCGATTAGAGTCATCCTTAGGCGAGCGGCTCCTTTGTGCCGGGGAGACGTCGACCTCGCCCTGTCAATTTCGCGCCGTCTGTCTCCGTCGCCTCGCCGAAAACAAGTCGCTCGGTTCCTCCGCCCTAATCTAAATCACGACTGCAGCCATCCTACCCCCCCTCGGCTGGCTGAGCCGCGAGCGTCCCCGCGCGTGTGTGCAGTCACTATAAATTGGCTAATTATAATCCGCGGAGCGCGCGCCTCTCTCACGGCGACGTTAATTGAAGGCGTCTATGACCTCTAATTAGCTCCCCCCTTCCAGCCCTCCCGCCGCCCGTTCCTTCCTTCCTTCTTCCGTTCCTCCGGAGTCCCCGCCCTTCTTCGTTCCGCCGTTATGATTGCCGCCGCCTTGAATGACGGCTGCGTCGTCTCCCGCGGTCTAGATCCCGAAAGTCGGATTCCGCCGGTAATGAGAGAAGGGATTCCTCGCTTTGATCATTATCCTAATTTTTTCGGGAAAATCAATCGTCTTAGCTTTCTGCGTGATGAGAATAGATAAGTTTAAAAATTAAAGAAATAATAAAGAGGATAAACATTTTATTTAAGATAAAAGTTATAATGAGCTTAATTTATATCAATGAAATATAAGTCAAGTAATAAAATTGATGATTAAATAAATAATTTACTTTAATGAAATTTTTAGTCCCTTCAAATACTCGTTTTAAATAATAAGCGACTGCGCAGACATTTGATTATGAATAAGTCTGAGTTAATATAAGGTACCTTCTTCAAGAATCAAATAATTCCATTTAATTTCGTTTCATAAGATACCCCGTGAATAATAAAACCAGACTCCACTCTTAGTACGCCTCATTAAACAAAGCGAGAATTTAAGAAACTTAATTAAGAAACTTAATCGAATATTTCATTAAGCCCGCCGAGTGTATCGCACTCGTTTGATAAGGACATTCGAGAGATCGCGTTCGCGCGCGGTACACTCGCTAAAGCGGTTCTCGCGATTATACGCTCCATTTCGATCTCTCTCTCCTCGATTCCTCCGCCTTCCCAGACGACGGGAAAGTTTCGGCGCGGCCTCTCGAAAAATCGCATTCGTCAGCCGCGATTCAACGGCGGGAGAGAGAAAAAAAAAACCCTCGCGACCGACTATCGAAAACGCGCCGCACTTCTGGAGGACTATTTTGCTCGAGTGGGGGGGCCTTTTGTCCGACGCATAATTGACTTAACCACTCGAAACGCTCGATGCACGCGGTGAATGGCTGAACATTTTCGATCGGAATTTTTTTTGCCCCCCTTCGCTCCGGCTTTTTATTTAGCCGCTTCCGAGACTTTTTCACGGGCCGTTTGAAAATTTGGTTTTCGCGAAAATTCGAATACGTCGCGGTGCAATTACGCGATTCTGAATCGAAGACGATGTTTGCGGGAAGCTGTTATTTCTTTGTAATTCAATCGAAAGTCTTATTTCCGCTCGCGGGAAGACGACGCCACTTCGCAAATTAAAAGCGACCTTCGTCTTGGCACGACTCCGCGGGGCGAGGGAGTATAAAAAAGCGAGCGGCGGGATGTGGAAAAAGGAGGGAGCACTCGAATAACGCGTACACACCCGACGCCCTCCCCTAGCCTCCATCATCTCGACGTTCTAATTAGTCGGGCCTTTGAAGTCGTCTTTACTGACGATTGGTTTGCGTCGCGCTATCGGTTATTACCTTGCCTCCAGCGCGCGGCTGAAAAGCCTCTTTAAAGCGGTACGCGTGACTGGAAAGTCGCTTAAGTAATTTTCTTTTGATATTTTTCCTTTTTTTTTGTACCGAGGCGCGTATCAGTCGCCCATTCAAAAGGATCACTCGTCACGAGATTCCGCCGCGCGCAAAGGGAGGCCAAGTCAAAAGTTTAATTCATTTCGCGGCACTGCTCGAGATCCATCGCCTACGCTTTTATCTTACCGACGCACACAAAGCCTCGAGAGAGCGGGGGGAGTCTGACTCGAGCCCCTTTTTTTCATTCCCATTCTCGTTTAAGTAATTTTTAATAGAACTCATCCCCGAACCTTTACGACATCGAGCACGGATTTTTCAATCCCCTCGAAGTCTCCCCCTTCCAGCTCGTAAAAAAAACGCGGAGGACGATTTTCATGGGCTCCTTTACAGCTGCGAGTCTAAATAAAATTCGCGAATGAAACGTCTCACTTAACGTCCTCCCTCCGACCGACGGAGAGGAGATTGGAGGGAGAGGAGGGAGCTTCGTGTAAATTCAGATGGGATTCTTTTAGATTAGATGGCTGCGCGCGCGCGCCCCGGCGTGAGGTTAACTTGTCGCGAATGCACCGGGAGATTAGAGTGCTTCGGGCGCACCGGGTAAAAGCCTCCTTCGGGAATTCTAATGACCGATACTCCCGGGCTCCCCTTTCTTCCGCTACTTCCCACTCCCCGCTCGACTTTACCCGCTGCTTTTCTTTCCTTCGCGCTGTTTTTTTTTCCTCTCGCAGCCGCGGGCGACGCCGCTTTTGTAGTATTCCGCGCCTTTTGCGACGCAGCAACGCATCCAATAAACGTCGACCGACGTTTCTTTCTTCCTGCCTCCTTCTTTCTTTCCTCCCTCCCCTTTCATTCCGACTTATCGGAATGCGCTTCGCTTTTATCTCGGTTATACCTGTCCGGACAAATATTCCTCTCTCTGCTACTGCGAAGTATAAATGTATGCTCTGTGGGGCGATAAAAATTCACGGGGATAGTATTGTCGAGGTGGGGCCGACTCGTTAATTCGCCTTCTTATTGGTTTTTTACTTTATTTCTAACGAATGATTCGAGAAGTTTAAGCACCTAGATTTATATAAGACATATTTTGATTTAATGCCTTTCAAAGCGGCCTTTATGTTTCTTAATAGCAAAATTTTTTAAATTATTTTTTAAAATGACTTTTCATTATAAAAATGTTTTAATAACTAACGTACAATATAGACTTCAAAATTTTTAATTTATTTCAGTACTTCGCAATTCTGGCTTACGATAAAAATAAAAATTTGCTTTGTAAGTGGTCGTGTTTGACTGGTGCGCGTTTTTTTTTAAATTCGCCATATACTTTCACGGGGAGAGAGCAAATATTAATCTGAAAAAGGGCAGCAAAGTGCAGGGAGATGAAAGGTGAAATTTCAACGCTATTTTTCGCGGGGCAGGCACAATATGACGCCGGGACCGCGGGTAAATAAGCCCGAGCCACGAAGTAATCCAAACAATGAGGAAAACATTACTTTTTCAGTGCGGAGGGGGGGGGACTCTCCCCTCCTCCCCGTGTCCTTTGAACAGGATAATCTCTCGCGGAATTCACGCGACGCAATATAAACTTCCCCCTCACTCGGACAAAAGCAGAGAAGGTCGGGCGCGGGATAAATATGGTCTCGCGCCATTTAAAAGGGAGCGAGCGAGAGAGGCGCGCGCCGCCCCATCGGGAGAGCCGCTTAATCGATTGAAAAATTCGATTCCAGCGGCGCGAGAGAAAGAAGAGAATAAACTCCCCATTATTTCGCTGTTTTAATGCATATTAAAAGTCTCCAGCTTAGCCGGAGCCCCGACTAAAGTGTCTATGGGATGCGATCGACGCGAGGATTTTTACGACGCCGAGACCGTCCGGGAGAGAGAAAGAGACAAAGCCATTTTGCCCCGTACGGTGAAAAATGCCAAGAAATTATTGATGCATTTTTATTGCCCGATAAATACGTTCCGCGCTGTTGCACTCCCCCGCTCGAAGGTGCATCGGCGCAGCGGATAATTTTTAACGCACTCCCGACTGTTCTAACGCGAACAATTCGCTTCCTTCGCTTTTGAACGAATTTGGAGCGCATAAATTTTCAACTTTAGCGCGACGCGTTAATCCCACTGCCGATTCGTTATTTACTCCCGGATAATTCGAAACAAGCGAACAAACTGTTTACGTTATTGAACGCATTTAGCGGAAGGTACGGCGAATATTAGCGCGAAATTTAAGGAAATCTATAAATTTATCAACGGGAGAGATTAGGCGTCGAGTAGCTCGCCGCTTCGACGCTCACTTCGATTCGGCCGCTAGATTATTTATCGCAACAGTGCGGGGACCGGTCGATGGCGGCGCAAAGACCAAGTAAACCGCGCGTGCCACGGACAGATATCGCGCTCGGCCGGCAGAGATCCGCCGGGGGCGCAAGGTGCACGCTAACCGCGGCGCAGGGAGATAGAGTGAGGGAGGGAAGCTCGACTCCCCCCGTCGGCTTCGCGCGGCCGCTCCCCGATAACCCGAGATGGACCCACTCTCCGGAGCAAAGTCACACACCGACGTGTATCAGCCCCGCATTAACTGGGACGCGTGCATAGGGGGCGCCCGGGTAAACGAGCCGTCTATCGGACATATTAAGTAGTTTGATGCCTGCCCTGAATACTCCTTCGGGTCCGTCTCTTTCTCTCCCGCCTGCGCCTCCGCGTCGGCGGCCCTTTAATCTCGCCGCATTAGCCGGGCGGCGAACGAGTCCGGCGATGCGAGACGCGCCCGACGGCGGAAAATGAGAGGCGAACGGAATAAAGCCCCGAGGAGGCGGGAGGAGCCGATGACGCGGAAAGGCGTTAACTTCGGCCCGGTGAGCAAACTTGCGGCCGTCCCGCGACCTCCTGGAGCGACGCGCGATATTGAGCGGGCGAGTTCCTGGACGTGGGCGCCGGCGCAAAAGTTCATAATTAAGGGACGTCAATCGCCCGGTGACGACGGCCCGATCGCTAAGGAGCCGACGGCCAAGATGCTGAGATGATGCGCGTAAGTATCCGACAGCGATCTGAGTGCGATCCGATATTTGTTTCGGCTCCGTCGTATAATCAGATTTCATCTCTTACAGTTTTTATTAAGTCAGTGTTTTGCTTGATGCTGTGACAATTAAATTGACTGGTATGCATAAAGTTCAGTAAATGGAGAGAATTTCATAATTTAAATTATGAAAAAATTGCGGTGATGAAGTGCTTTTTAACTATTTTATTGAAAGGACCAAAAACTAAGTGTATCCTTTTTCATTAAAAAAATATACAATTATCGAAATGATACAAATTGATTTAATAATTGGTATAATTTAAAAGTAATTATTCTACTTTATTGTGTTCTATCGACAGAATACTTAATGGCAATTAAACAGTCTATCGATTAGAAGCGACAAGCCTGTTATTTATCAAATCTGCCTCAGTCTATATGAACTAATGATGTTTACGGTCAATGAAATTTCTCCTACATCAGAGCGACAGTTTCCAACTAATTATTAGGTATTATACAATAACTGACAATTTTGCCAATAACTCTCTACCGCGTATATACCGATATCATGTAATCATACCCTTTCCCAATAATTAGTCATCTCCTTCTCTTTTACCCTAACGAATTCGTCTATCGAGGCGCGAAGAAATGATCAGCAAACGCGTCCGCGTTAATTCCCCCCGTGATTAGCGAAAGAAATTCGAAAAAAACGATGAGAATCGAAGTCTCGAGTTTTCAAGCGCCCGTAAGAAAATGCTTTTCGGCCTTATTACACAACTTCCTCCTCGGAGCCTTATTCAAAGGGTCCATTATAGCCGAGGCTCAGCTCGCCCGCCGGCGGGTGGGGGGGCCAGGAAGTTGAAAACAAGCGCGTAACGAGGGAAGGAGGTAGCCCCCCTTCGGGTGGGGGAGCGGGTGCCGTCAAAATCGCGGATAACGAGTTTGGACGAAATATAAGAAAGGAAACGGAGGGTCGGAGGAGAGAATGCACTTATCCAGGATGGAAAACGAGAGAGGCTCCCTAATTTCTCTCGTCGGGGCTTTCGTCAATTTGCGCGAGGCGCAGCGGTAATTGAATCGTTTACAACGAACGAATTTTCATTTCTTACAATGCGCCGCGCGCTCGAGCTGGATGAAGGAGGCCGCGGGCGCGGGCGCGGGGGAAGGAGGAGATTCTCCCTACGAGGAGTCCATCTCCGGCGCTCGAACGATTTCCCGTCGTTTCTTCTCCCGCGGCCCGTTTTCAAATCGCGAGGAGGAGAACGAGAGGAAGCCGACCCGACGGAAGTTACTCGGCTTCTAGCTTTCGCTTCTCTCTCCCCTACTTACCCTTCTTCTTCTCTCTTTCTTCGGCCCTCGCGAGGGCGCGCGCTCGCTCGACTCTCGCCGTCTCGGCCTCGAGGATGCGAAAGTTATGAATCTCTATTTTCATTTGAGTAAAACTGTTATGTCGCTTTTATGCGCCTTTTTTGACCTCTAAGAAACTTTGTTTGCAAATCCGGATGAGCTAAATGAGATCTTCCATCATGTTGGGAGGACTACACTTGAAATTCTAATTCGCTTAAATTGTGTATCTTTTAGTTGCTTATGTAATATGGTGTAAAATTACCTTTTGCATATTACTCGCTAAACTGGGGAAAACAGCTCTCTGCATCCCAACGATATTACAGTATTTTGATCTATTAAGTATTTAGTATAATGTCCTTTTCAAAATTTATAATTAAATATAATAATTAATATTAATGGAAAAGATTTTAGTTCAATCTTGATCCAATAATATTATAGAGCAAATTGGAGAAAGTGCAGATTGAAATATCAATTTTTCATCGTAAGCAACTATCGTCGAAAAAATATCGAAGAAAGAATAAGTCTTTGACGTAACAAAAATGTGTAAACAGACAAGTTTAGCTGACTTTTGTGAAAAGTTTGTGATATCATAAAGTTTGAAAATTCTCAGCTTTTCTTATATCCTTCGAAGTCGCTTATTAAATACTAAATTGCAATTTTTGCAGTTTGTGAAGTTTGCGATTTCCTCTTTCATTTTTCAAGTATTTCCAAATCACGGAAGAGTAACGAACTTCCAATTAAAAAAACATCAAAAAGTTCAATAAAAATTCAATTTAAAAGAATTAAAAAATTCAATAAAAGGGATCCCGCATTTCAATATTTTTCGTTTCTAAAGCTTCGTCATTCGCAACAATTAAACAAATAGCACAAAAATCAATATTCAACCAACAAGATATTGCAAAATTACTGGAAATTTAACAATTCTGAAATTAAAGAAATAATAAACTTTAACAAATATCAATTTTACGATTGAAACACAAAAAGGCAGATAAACAAATGTTCGTTTAATATCGACAAATACGTCACTTCAAAAGGACTGTGCCATCCGGGGAACAGAAATCGCCAACTTCGTCAAAGTTTGACGAAAGCCAAAATTCCTTGCTTTTTAATACCCGGCGAAAAAAGCCGTGCAAACGATTCGCTTTCATTAGCCGGCGGCTCCCTTTCATCGCGTCCGAGCTTTGCGCGTCGCGCAAAGGCCGCGCGCGACGCCTCATCTTCCAGCGCTCGGTCCGATCCGCGTTTGGCGCGCCTAACGAACGTACGGGGGCCGATCGCGCCGAAATATGATATCGGCCGGCTGCGCGCGAAAGGTCGGCTGAAAGGGTGGCGCGAGGCCGAAGCCGCGCCATTCTTCTCTGCGATCTTCGAGCCCACGGCGGGGAGGGGGGCAACGGCTATTGTTAAATGCCGGGGCATTATCCGGAGGGGAGGCTTCGAGCGCGCCGGCTTCAATTTGTTTTGCCCGCAGCCTCCGCGAGACGACTTCTTGCGCGCCCCGGCGCCACTTTAGCCTTCCATTATCGGTCTACTTTTTCACCGCCCCGGCTCCTGCAGCCGCGCGCCCCGACGCCTTTCTTCCCGTCGCCCTCCCCCCGAGACTTTCTTCGCGCGCGCTTCCGCCTCGTTGCCGGGCTTTTTTCGGAGCTCCCGCGGTGCCGCGCGTTGTGATTTCGGTCAATGGGAATTTCGCGCGGTTCAGCGACCTCGGAAATTGGTTTGATCGTTGATGAGAAATGCACGTAATTTTTTCGCCGACATTGGACTTCGGCTCGGTTTGTTTAAGTCGTGGAGAAACTTGGAAATTTCGAAGTTTTTAATAGGATACTTATCTATGTAACTGGTGTAATCGAATACTCAGAACTAATTAGAGATTCTTCGAATTTAGTTTTCGATTTTCTTACTGAGAATTTATTTTTTGGTTGTGGCATTTATTAATATTAACAGTTACTTAATTAACATAAATTTTCTCATATTTATTATGTAAATTGGAGAAATTTAAACAATGTAATAATTTATTAAAATAAAAAAGTTTTTTGATAGAAATAATTTCGTACATAATTATTATTTAAAAATTAATTAAAATTGAAGTATTAAAATATGAATAATTCACAATCAAATGCAGGATATCTACTTTGTACCTGCATGAGTTTATTATAAAAGTTTCAATGGAGCAAGAGAATTTTAACATTAATGCAATCTTCCTGTCTTCAAAATACAATATTTAACTTTTTAAGGATTGATTGGTACGAAATACAATCATTTTGTCATGAATAAATTTAAGTTAATATCCTGAAATATAATATTTTTGCACAATGAACCAGAAAATGATACTCGAGACCTCATTTTACTTAATTTCATAAAGAAATGCCGTTCTTTTTTCGCAAAGAAAAACTTCATATTATAAATGAAGCACAAAAAGCGACAACAAGTTAAGAACTTCCAAAGAATGGACTGTTTACAGTATAGCGAAGCGACACTATCAGAGGGCGTTTCGACTGCGCGGGTATAATTTACGTGCCAATTAATTGGTAATTAAGGCAGCCACTTTTTGGAGCACATTAAATTCGAGCCTCCCCCGTACATATAATCAACGGAAGCAAAGTTGATGTTTCTTCTTCGTGGTTGCGAGGAGGAGTAGGGGTGACGGGGGGATGGGGGAGAGAGGGGGCTCTACCCCTTTTTCTTCCGGGACACTCGCTTGGAAGCTCGGCGGAGCGAGCGCGCAAGAGTTTCGCTCTCGCGGCGCTTGCTTTTTCTCCGGGCCGCCGGCGCCAACTTCGAAACTTCCGGCTGCGGGCTTTTTCAGCCGCCGCCGCCTCGAGATCAGTCCTTAATCGAGACTTTGGTCTCCGCCCACTTCATCTCTCCTTAAAGACTCCCTCTCTCGCTCTATGCTCCCGGCCTCGCCGCATACTTCCCGATTCATTAAGAAGAGTAGAGGACTTTTTCGATTTTTCAGCCGCGGAATTTGGAGAATTGGTGATTAAGGGCGTGAGCTTGCAATATATTTCGTTCGTATCCGAGTGCTCAATTTTTTTCTCACCCCCAATTATTTGAGAGGTTTCCCCGAGTAGTTGATTAAAAATTTGAATCATGGATCAAAAAAATGTCATCAAGTCGAGTAAATACCACTCGCATCTTCGAGGACATCAATTATTTAAGAGCTAAAAATGAACCGTCGTGGAGTAAAGATTGCCCATCTCCCCGCAGTTAAAAGGTTAAACATTTATTTTATAAGCTCATTTCGTAAGAGTACAAAACGGTAAAAAAGAAAATTATTCCCGCCAGGAAAACACTCTCGGTGTACACCGCTAAAAAGGCAAATTATTCGCCGAGAGCGACCACGTTAAAAAAAAGGGAGCTTGCAGCGCTCCTTTGAAATAACCAAAGTACATCCTTGCGATATTCTCGCGGGGTGATATCGAGGATGTTGATTCGGCCTCCGCAAACCTCGCGGCTATCCGCCGTCCCCTCCGACTTACCTCGCGCTCTCTTGTAATTTCGCGCTGTCACAAAAGGAGCTTCCTCTCTAATTTCCCGCTTCCGGTCGTCGTCGCGACGCCCTTTTTCCTGGCTCCCGCGAGTCGCGCATTGTCATTCCGGGACAAAGGGGGCTAGCTGCCTCGCTTCCTTCTTCTGCTTTCCTCGGCCGGGGAGGGGGAGGGAGAAAGAGGGGGGAGGAGGAGAAAAGGGAAAAAAAGAAGAGGAAAGCTCAGAGGGTATAGGCTGAAAGTGGAGAGAGGCGCGAGCGCGAAATAGCGGCTTCGCTCGGAGCGAACGTCTTTTTTGCGTGTTTCGTGCTCCTCGCGCGCGCCTCCTTTTATAATCCTCCGCTCGCGCACGCCTGTTTTATTCGCCGGCTGGCTGCAGCACTGATATCGGACCCGGCGCTTTCAAAGAGGAGCGAGATCGTAATCGAGCGCTTTAAGGGCGAGAAAGCGCGCGCTTATTTCTTTATTTTTTTTATACTTATTTTTAGCGATTTCACGGCGCGCTTTTGTTTTTCGTTTTTTTTAGTTATTTTCTTTGCACTGCATGCGAATGGTTTTTAAAGAAGCGGAATGAAATCTATATTCACACGCTGTATGAAAAATTCAAGAGGCGGTGCATCGCTTTACAATTTTGGAGCGAAATAGAACTTGAGTAAATTTTAAAATTTTGCACTTTTCGCCTCTGAATATTTTTTTTTAATATGAATTTTTGACGGAAAATTTGTAACTGCACATTTTGAAAGAAGGATTAATTTTTTTTCGAAAATGATTACATGTAATCGAAAAACTTCCTTTATTAAAAATTAGTAAATAAGTAACAGTTATAAAGAATGCTTATAAGTAGGTCAAAAGCTGATGGATTCTTCAATGGTTTTTATTGCACAAAAAAAAGAACTTTTTAAAAAGCCACGTAAGCTACTTTCAAAAGCAATTTAAAAAAAAATGTTCAACACCAAAGTGTCCCGGCATTAGAGGGCTAATGCATAGATTAATAATGCAGCACTTCGAAAGAGTTGTCGAACGCACGGCAAAGTGGAAAAGCTGTAAAAATGTTGGAAAACTCGGAGCGATCGAAAAATCCTCGGGAAGCAATCGAGCGCCACCGTGAAATCCTCTTATCGCAGTTTATCAATCCGCAGGTGAGCGAGGATAGTCGAAGGCGTCTCCCGAGCCCGGCGTCGCTCGGAGAGACGCCGGCACGCGGAAAGCAATTTTTCCTCCCGACCTCCGGAGGGGCGAACGCGACAGCCTCCCGTCATTCAGCCCCCGCTGACGCGCTCCTCGCCCAACTTGTTTCCCCGCGGATAAGCAGCGGAGCGAGGGAGGAAAAAAAGGGGGCCGCACGCGCCTGCCGCCGACAATAGGCGGCCGACGCATTTAGTTCGAAGGACGGAGTTCGCGCGCGCATTATCGACGCAGGGGACGCGAGCGGGAAAAAAAAGTGGGCCGTCATTATTGCGAACTTTTTGCAGCAGGCCTACCTACGCGCGCGGTGAGCGCGGGCGGAGCGAAGGACGCAAACCCATTGTTTCGCCGCGGAAAAATTGCGCTAATATTCGATACCATTGACGGGGGCTGTTTCCGCTCTTTTAGCGTATTCCGAGCCGCGCGCCGAGGTAATTCCTGCGAGTGAACGAGATCGCTTTTCAACTCCACCGTCCGGGTTTGTTTTCGCGATGTAGGTGCAACAGTCACTTTTTTTTAACAATGCAGTTCCGGATTTTCTTTTTCGTCGGTTACGCGGAAAAAATGTGCCATTTTTTAACTACTAAAATTCATCCAAAAACGATAATTTGCGATAATATTAAAATACAAATTATTGCAATTTTCAGTCAAACTGTTCTACGTATGAAATAAATATTGGATCGAATTGAAGGTGAATGGAGCCCATGTAAATGCACAGTGCGAAAAATTGCATTTTATTTTTAAATTTGCTAAACAATATGCGAATCCGAATAAACAGTTGAGGAATGCAGGAAACGTCGCGCGTTTTCTATTTTCCCGGGGCAAAATGTAAGTGAAAGTTTGTCCTAAAAAAATTGAATGGGAAAAATTGCGCGCCGTTCCAGCCTCATCCTTTGTTTCTTTCATTTCCCCTCCTGCTACTTCGTATTGTATACATGTATACGCTTGCAGCGAGGGAAGAAAGAAGTCTCCCAAGGCGGCTACTCCGGGCTGCGAAAAACGTCGAGCCCCTAAGTACGGAAAAGTAAGGAGGCCGAAAAAAAGTAGGAAGGAAGAGCGGGGTAGTGGAAAAGAAGAGCGCAGAGCAGAACTACGGAATCTTTAATACCGCGGGTGAAATTCCGCTAATTAAGCATTCAAGCCCCGAGATGTTTTATATACATCTGTATCTTGAAGTTGGTATCATTCATGAATATAAATCATTGCAAGGGCGAAAAGTTGGGAGCGGCACTCGAGTTACAATTTTACGTATCAATGGAACAAATTCAGGGGGATGTCGAGAGGCCGATTCTCGACGACTCTTTGTGCAATTTTTCCGGAGTGTTCAATAGAGCTACCCAAAGAGATTTTCTATCAAGCACACTGTAAGAGAGTTCCATTTTTTAAAAAATCCTTTTTAGAATCAGTTTAGTACTGAGAGTACCAAAACAATTTCATTAATTAAAATTAGTGTGCTAGGAGACCAAATTCATGTGAAGTTTTGAATTTTGCTTGTTATAACAGATTTAAAAATTTTAACATTCTAACATAAAAGAAATAGCGTTGAGTCAGTTGTTATCATTTGCAAATTCCTAGACGTACACTTCGATGTAATCAAATTAGGATAATTAAATAAATACCTAATTGGAACTTGAAAATAGATGGATAAAGGATGGATAAAGGAAAACGTCTGAACGAGGACAATTTTCAATCTTGTTATAAAAATTAAAAAGAGCACGGTTGAATAATACACTTACAAATCAATAACCTCAACATAATAAGCGAGAATCGCGAAAATAAGCATCTTGAGAAACAGCGATAACGAGGTAGCGAGACGCTCGAGGAAGTCGCAGATCAACGATTCGTACGAAGCGACCACCGTCAGGTTAACAAACGAAGAAGACGTCGAGCGTGGGGGAGTGGGGGGTGTTAGGTGCGCGTTGGACCACGGGCGACAAAGAAAAGCGGAATTCGAGGCGGAGAGATCGCACGGCGAGCAGCCGCGAATCCTTTAGATCGGGAGGCGGTAATCAAGAGGCGAGCCTCGAAAACGAGAAAATTCCCTCCTCCTCGTTATCACGTGCGCAGGTACCCCGGGAGATCGAGGCGTGGGACGGGTACGGGCGAGGGGGTGGGGGTCTTGTTTTCATTATATTGCCGGGCTCGCGCGGAACGCGTTTCTGGCGGAAGTAACAATAGCGACAAATCCAATGGCGCTATATCCGGGGCGCAACGGCCGATGCTATCTCCAGCGGAGTTGGTGGCTCCGCGCGGCGATGACGGGGGAGGGGGGTGCAGGAGGGGGGCAAGGGCGTCTTCGGAGGAAACTCATTGCTGCATACGGAACAAGCCGAGCGGAATCTTCTTTGGAATGCCAGACAGACGACAACAATGGATTGCTTTCGCCGGAATTCTATCTCTCTTTCTCGGGGAGGAGAGGGGAGACGAGGGGAAAGGGCTCGAGAGCCCTCGCTCTGACTTTACTCTGACGTTGCGAGAATGGGAAATACCGCGGATTGCTTATAGCTTCTTTCGCGGCTTCTTTTTCAGATGCGAGCACCGGTGATTCGAGAAAAATGTGGGGGATGCTTTTTCTCTGGACTTTAACCGATCGCTGTGCGCCACGGCTTCCCGATGATTATCGTCGAATAACGGAAAATCTTTTTTAACTTTCTTTAATAAACTGTAATGCTGCAGGTGAAGCGAGAGCAGTAAATATGAAAACTTATTTAATTAAAAATTTTTCTACTATTATGTTTAACTTATAAAAGAATTATTAAAAGTTACTTTATATGTAGTTTTTGGATGATTTCGAAATTTTCACAAACTAGAAGATGATAGATATCCAGAACTTTCTTTTTTAATTTATTTGAATAATATCAAGTGCAAACAACATAGAATCACTTTAGTAGTTGTTGATGCTGCGATCAGATAAAAAAATAAATTGCGCTGTCCAATAACAGATATTTTAGGAGTATAGGAATTCCATATCCTCACTCAAAAATGAAAGAAAAAAATCAAAACCAAATTTTTTTTATTCTGTCGGCTAGTGCAATTTTGAATATAGTCTCTTTGATTGCGAATTTATCCTGTTCCTGGCATTCAGAAAAGCAATTTCGGCGTAACCTATCGTCGTGTAGTACGAATACAAAATTGAACCATTTTCTATTTCTTTTTACAAACCCCTCGCAAAATAGTCGACTAAATTTTTTCTCCACACGAAGATCTATGACTAAGGGTTATATTTACACTCAATGTAAAATATATCAGAAAATGATTTATTTAATAATAAAAGTTCTCAATATGATTTGTCTTTAAAAATATTACTTCTCGTCCTGTCACAAATTTAAAATTTAAATAGAATAAACCGAGTTTAGTCAGATATGTCAATCTGATACAAAGTTAATATGTAAGTAGTATAAATCGAGTTTAGTCAGACATATAAATTTAATACAAATTTAACGTATAAGTAGAATAAATTGAGTTTAATCAGAAATGTCAATGTAAAATATATCAACTGTTTAATTTATTAATTCCATTATCCGCCTTTTATATTATTCAAGAAATTCTTTAAGTTCAAAAATCACACCATTATACGAGACATAAAAAACAAAAGTAATAAAGTTCAGAAATGTAACACATTCAAAATCTAAGCATATCAATTCGACCGTAAAACGTAATAAAATCATAGATGTAACTGCCCATCGAAGAAAAAAAAACACCGATTCAAAACTCCTCCAGCTCGTGTATCCGGACAACAAACTCGCCGTCTGGTGCGCGGCGGGTAGGAAGCGGGGAGAGCTGATTAAGAAAACTAAAACCATAACGGAGCTGCCCCCGAAATATCGAGAGCCCGGGATCCCGGGAAGGCGCGAGCAAACAAAAGCCGAGAGGGACTTTGGCCGTCCAACTTTTACCCCTCCGCGATGTAACGGCGAGCGCGGGGAATTCAAAGGGCGCAGTCCCGCCTCGACAAACCTCGCGATTAAGCCATTTTAGAGCTGGCTAGGTGGGAGGATATCCTTTCTCGCCCCCTCCCCACACCCACCCCCGCCTCCGACAGATGCGGAAATGCGAGTTTCTCTCGGCGGGGAGGCGAGCGCGCCACTTCTTTGCCATTAAGCGTCCTTCCGCGTGCTCGTTGAGAAGCGGCCCGCCATTAAGATGCTCGTTCGCCTGTAAAACGGAGGGGTCGCTCCCCCCCCCGGGTTAAGGAGAGAGCGCGAGCCGACGGGAGAGGGATGTTTTTAATTTCGCGAGCCGCGCGAGCTAATCGCCGCTTTAAGTGTGTCGCCTCGCGCTCCCGAACTTTCGATTGGGTGTTGCGAATTTCGTCCAATGCGCACGAGCCTGCGCGCTTTTTGATCGCTTTCCTCTTATTCGGCGTTGAGTTCTAATTGAAACGGTGCGTTGGGATATTTCAAAATTACCTTTTCGTGAGCGTCGATTGCGTTCCTTGAGATTTTCATTCGATTCCAAACTTTAGTACTTAAATTCTTTTCTTATTAGGTAATAAGGAGAAAAGAGAGTAGAAATGTAAAAATTATTGTTATTGTTTAGCAATTATAATCAGATAATATTTAAAAAAACAAGTAAGGAAATGAAGAGAAAGTTGAGGACATATGGATACCATTTACTAAAATAAGTAGAAAAACCAAGATTTCATGCGGCATTCAGTAGTAATAATTGCAAAAAAATTGTGTTGATAAATCTTAATTTCTTTAACCAGTTTTTTTTATCAAAGGTGTCAAAGGACATCCTCTTTTACCTATTCTTCATAGGTAAATTTATCACTGATGCTACGTAGGTATAGCACACATATCTCGAATACAAGAATGAGTAACTATAAGAGGAAACTCTCACCCTCAAGAATTGATCTTTCATTTAATGTGGATTTTTATTTTTGACTATTTCGAATTTGATTTCTTATAGTATAAAAAAATTATTGACTTACCTTCATAGACTGTGAGTGTAGCAGTAGCGGACACCGCATCGCCAACGCCATTCTCCGCGAGGCATTCGTACTCGATATTGTCGCGATTTGTCCTCACAGGTTCAATGCGCAGTAGCGTCCCATTTTCGTACTGCTGTACCATGAATCGTGATTGCGTTGCTGTAAACAATCGATATTTATGAAGCACTTAATTATCGACATTACAATTACATCGATTTTATTTATTTATACTAAAATATTGATTATCAATAAAGAAAAGGATTAATGTCAGTATTTGGAATAAAGAATTTAGCTGAATTTAAATGCGAATGAATCAGTAATATACAGCAGAGAGTAAACGTAATGGGTCATGAGTTAAAATTGACTGCGTAAGAATAAAGCACTAAAAAAGAAATTTATAAAAAATACAAGAAAAAAATTAATTTTTAATTCTTTTTCTCCTTCCTTAAAACACTTTGCAGTACCACAATAGCGTTAAATCGATAAAAAGTCTTTCGCTGTTCTAAAATCAACGTCAGCAAAATTAAACTTTTGATTAAATAAAATAATGTTACATTTATGAAGTAAATACAAAAAGTTTTGAACGCTTAAACGTTAACGGCAATTCTTACGCTTCTATAATTTTTAACCGTACTTATATTATACTTCGGTTAATCCAATTTTTTTCTCGTCCACGGGGAGGGATAGCCGTATTATTGTGGTCGCAAAAAAAAGTGAGCGAACCAAGAGAGGAAGAGAAGAACCAATATAACTCGCTTCATTTTTAGACGGATGTTAGCCTCGGTAATCCTAACGGTCTGTTTAACCCTTTAATTGGCAAATACCACGATCCACTTTAACGACGTCGGTTTTAAAGCTCCCCATCTCTCCCTCTCTTGTATATTTTTGTTGAACCGATGGCGCGACGAACTTCTCATTTTGTCACTCATATTTTCCGTTCGGCTGCCCGTTTAAATAATGAGTTCTCCCACTGACGTTTTTATCAGTCGCGAAGTTAATATTTTTTCCAACGTCAATTTAACATTTCCGAATCGCGGCCGATTTTAATTTGAAAAAGGAAACGCGCGAGGGCCGGCGGGAGAGCTTTTGCAAGATTGACAATGGCCATTCGAGCCCGCGCGTCCCGAATCGATAAAAGTTAATAAAGGAGCGATTAAAATTATCGCTCGCTCAATTCAATCGATTACGAGCCATTAATAACAATGTGCCCGACAAGTAGGCGCGATAAATTATCGAGTGCAATTTTTCCCAATGACATTGTCGCGTCGGCCGGCCGGCCCCCACCGGCGCGATAACACCGGAAGCTTTTTATTCGCATGACGCGACGTGTTTTTACATTTAATTATGCCTTAATTCGGCTAATGCCCGTATCGCCGATTTCGCGAGATCGGTTCTTTTAACCGTGGCGAGCGAAACGAGGCGAGATAACGAAGCGACCAAATTAACGCCCGCGCGGAAACTTTCCTTTTAAAAAGGAAAACAACGAAAAAAAATGGCACAAAGCCACGAGAACCGATCGTTACGCGTCGACTGCGTATGCTTTTTTCCTGCTTTCATTTTTCCGTATTCAGAAATAGGAAGGTCATATTGGTTTTATTCACTTTTATTTTGCGCGCGTCACGCCCTACTTGAATAAATAACGACGCGAACGATTTGTTGTGTGCATTAAAAATTTAGCGTCAAATGTGTGGGAATTAAAACTGAAAGCTCCCCCCCACGCAGAGAAAAGTTACAGAGGAATATTAAATCCCGACAAGCTTTGAGTATTGCATTCCTTTAGCTCTTATAAAAAAGAGAAGATATGAAAGATTTTTTCGCGGGGGATGAAAAAGGCGCTTTTTTATGATTCCCTTTGCAAATAAATAACGAAGAAAGAATAGACGCGCGTCGGCCGGAGTGCGAATGAATTTTTTAAAAAGCGGTTTAAAAATGCACATATTAAAACCGCAGCGAATTTCCGAGCGCAAAGATGACATTTCAATGAAAATAACGTAAAGCGCTTAAATTTTTCAACATAGAATGAGGGGAATTAAATATTTTTTTCGACACTTGCTATAACACTGAGCCTCAATGCGCGCTCGCCATGAAAAACTCTTTTTAAATGCGTCGGACTCGCTTTAAATTAATATCTTCATACAATTTTATTTTTTTAAATTATAAAGCAATTTTTCCAGTCCATGTCAATTATTTTATGAAAGTGTCATAAAATTGAAAAAGTCACAATTTAAACGAAAATCTTATTTTCGTATGCTATTTAATTGATTAAATTATTCAATATTCATTCTAATCTCATATTTGTCAATTTTTTCAAAAATCCTTTGTAATTAATTTAACTGCGTCACGTTGAAAACAATTAGAAATTTTTACTCACCAGTGATCTTTCTGCCATTCTTTCGCCAATGGATTTGCGGCGGTGGCGAGCCTGAAGCGCTGCAGAAGAAGCTGGCGATCCCATTGGATTTCACCGTCTGCGACTGCGGTTTGACTAGGAACCTCGGCGGGCCTATTAACATAGAAAAAAAGGAAAATCCAACGTTAATTAAATATGTAACTGTTTTTTTAATATTTTAATGTAATCATTGTTGGTTCAATACACACAGATCATGGGATATTTTATAGGTACATAAAATAAAATAATAATATATTTATAGTTTATATTTATAGTAATCAATTTCATCTTCCAATCGAATGTTGTTTTCATTCGTGTAGAAAGCAGTCGATAATTTTCCAAAATTCTGCAACAAACTCCAATAGTTACAACATTTCTAAATCAATCGACAGCTTTCTCCTCGTAAACGTAAACATTCATTCGAGCTCAGCGTACAGCGTATACAAGTGCACCCTTACAAGCAATATTTCGCTCTTTTATAGAAGCTATTTCGTTCAGATAAATGCCGACTGGAGAGAAAAAAAACGAAGACGCGGAGACTGCAGGGGTCGGACGCTACGAAGGATCTCCAGCGCGGTAAAAGCGTAAAGTATCTAAAGCTCGACTAGCTGCAAAATTGATCTCAAAATTTTGTTATCGCCCGTTTATGGGTATTTTTGCGCGCAAGACGAGGACCGTTTAAGTGCCATTCGCGCTCGTAAAGCGACTTTTACGACTGCGGCCTCGGGAGGTGTCCGGGGCTATCTGATATACGGCCACGAATAATCATCAATCAGGGACGGCCACGACGTAGCCGGCCGACGGCGCACAAAGCGCGTCGGTCAAACACTTCGGGCACGACAAACACTTTGAGCGCTTTGTGCGCTGATTATACGGAAATATTATCACTTTGTGGATTGCCGTAAATGTCGACCGTTTCCCTCGTTTGTCTTCGACAAACAATTCCTTTTATTGATAAAAAATGCTACTTACTATGTTTACCTCGCTGCTATATTATCGCTTGAAATGAAGTCATTGAGAACTTCGTTCACTTAAATTAATATAGTAATCACTATTTTCACCTACACCTTTATCTAAATTGTTAACATCTGTAAGATGAAGCTTTATTATGGTGCAAGAGGAGGTGAAAAAGTTAAAATTTTATTTTTCATGAGAAAAGCATAAAATCCGAGTGCGCTGTGAAAACCTCTTTTCTCAAATAAAAGAGTAAAATAAAATTTCTTCCTTAAAAACCCCAGAAGGAAAATCGTAAAGCCCGACGCTCTATCCCTTCGAAGTCTCCAGCATTTTTTCACCGCATCGGGAGAGCAGGATAAACTTAAATTTTTTCCCCTCAAAATCCAAGTCACTTCGTTCGAGTCAACTTGTAAAAAGGTAGTATATCGAATCGAGAGCGTCGCGGGCAGCGAGCCGCCAAAGCGGTATCGTTTACAGATAAAATATTCGGCCGGCCGAGCGATCACACGGTCATTAACCCGGCGAAGAAACAATTACGCGCGGCGGGCGTGATGAATCGCCGGGCCCGATTAAAAAGTTAAACCGCTCCGTTAAGCGCGACCGCAAAAACGCGCTCCGTCCCGGCTACTCCGCGCGCATAATGACGATTATTAATTAGGGAACTTTCGGGGGGCGGTGCCCGTTAATTTACACTTTTGCGCGCGCGGGAAAAGTACGAGAGCCGTCCATGCATCAGCGGCGAACAATAGCCCCCCCCTCCGGCGGGAGTAGGCGGCTTTTTCCCCGAAGTCGAAGAGGGGCCTCGAAAGTTGCGCCGCCGGCCGCGGGATAATGTTTTGTCGAACGCGCGCTGCGCGTTTTAATGGCGCCCCGGGAAATTAAGTGCCGCTCTTTTCCTCGCGCGCCGCGGGGGGGCGGGGAGGCGGGCATTCGGACGCGCGAGAGCGTGCACACGCGGTCGGAATATAATGCGAGGCGGCGGCGCGCGTTTAGAGCCCGGGCGAGGGAAATTTTATTAATTAGCTTTAGCGCAAATTCTGCTCTATTGAATAGCCAAAAAGGATTTTCGGCTTTGCATAATTTATGCCGGTTATTGTTATTAATTTTACGGGCTTACGTGACGCAACCAGCGCATTTAAAGCGACGCGCTGCAGCCGGACATTTTTAGCTGCGCGCGTTATTAATCATAACGCACCTTGCCGGAGGTATTAAAAGTCAATTGAAAATAGCATCTGCGGACGATTGATATTTTACGATTTTTAATTGCATTTAGTCGGGCGCGATTTGAATTTCAAATGCCATTATAAATTATAAATTTAATTTCAGTTTTAGAAGTTGCATTGGGTATGCAGTTAATGTAAAATGGTTATGTTGGAGCAAATCTGGTTAAAGTGGAAAAGCAAGTTAAATTTCAATGATAGTGACTAATTTTAAACAAACATTAAAACGCGGCTGGTTCGAGATTACACTTTAATACGAAGCATTGAAAACTACTGTATTAATCGATTTACTATTATTCAATATTCACATTTATTTAATAATAAAAGTTCTCAATTATGAGTTGACTTTAAAAATATTGCTTCTCGTCCTGTCCTCTAACAAAGTTAACATTTAAGTAGAATAAATTGAGTTTAGTCAGTCAGACGAATCTGGTATATAAAGTTATCGTATAAGTAGAACAAGCAGAGTTTAGTCATACATGCCTATCTGGCATAATTTTAAGGTATAAGTAGAACAAACCGAGTTTAGTCAGTCATGTCAATCTTGTATACAGTTATCATATAAGTAGGACAAGCAGAGTTTAGACAGGCATATCAATCAGGTACAAATTTTATATATAGTAGAATAAACAAAGCTTAGTCAGACATGTCAACCTGTACAAAGTTATCATATAAGTAGAATAAGTAGAGTTTTGTCAGACATGTAAATCTGGTACAAATTTAAATTATCAGTAGAATTGACCAAGTATGATCAGCCATAGTTATTTAAACATCGTTTTTTTTAAAGTACATTTAATTTATACGCCATGTAATAGTTTACAATAGCGAAGCGTTTTGCCGTCAATTTAATTCGATCATTCCAAAATAACGACCGGGGAGCACCCTTAAAACAGCCGTTCGAAATTTTCGCCCGTACCCGCCCGATGCATTTTCCCAGAAGGATCTCACAATATGGGCTGGCATAATAACGGCCGAAAGTATGAATAAACAGGAAACGGTGTTTTGCGGGGGGTGGGGTGGCGGAGGCGGGGCAGAAGGAAAAAAGTGGGCAACGAGTTTGGTGACCGCGGAAAGCAGTTGATGGGCCGGCGATAAAATTCGTTTTAGGAACTGCCTCGCCGTATCCGTATAGTTATGCGCGCATGCAGCCGCCGCGAGGCCGCCTAAATAGTCTTTCCATTAAAGCGCCATTATCCGCACGGTTCGACGCGCCACTTTTTCGAGGGGGAGAAAAGCCGAGGTGGCAATAAACGGCGCGTGAAAGGCTACGCCGCTATTTTCCGCGGACGACGATGTGCGTGCGAGGATAATCTATTTCTTTTGTACCCTTTTATGTCTACGTTGCTTCGCTTTAGCGCCGTTTTCCGTCCCCGCTGGAGATCTACCCCGGGAAGAAGCTTTCGCTTGAAAGAAAAAAAAGAAAAAAAAAATTAAAGACCCCGACTTTCTTGATATGAAGTAATGGACCAACAATCCGTGTCTTTGTTCGGCTTAATGAGAAGATTCTCCCCTCTCAATTTGCTTTTTATTTCTCGCTGTTTAACCAAAATTGTCTCGGGAGTATACGAAATGCAAGGGCAGTCCTCTCAGTTTCTCCTAATTACTTAGAGAACCGAGGCGGGGTGCAGCCTCTTATCCGCATCCGGTTTTTTCATCTCGACTCTCGGCCCCGCGTTGCATATTGCCCTCGTTTCCCTCGAAATTCCGCAAACTTCCTTTTCTTTTTTTTAATTTAACGAAGGAGAGGGAAGAGCAAGTTGTCGGCGCTTACGTCGCGACGTTACGGCGGGGGTAAACGATATCGGCGGCGGCGGCGCGATCGGCCGTAATTTTCTTCTTACCCCCACCGACGACGGCTAATATCGTCGGTTTTTCGCGGCGCAGGAGATTTAGCCCGCGCGCCATCCTCAGTTTTCCTCGTAATACCCCGCGTAGGCTTTTCCGATGCGCGTGACGAGCTTACCCAATGCCACGAACGAAGACATAATGGCCGCGGTAGCCGCACCCGCATTCAAAATCGCTCGGTCGACCCCTCTAAAAAAAAAGAGGAGGTCGGAGGGCACGAGGAAATTCAAAATTGCCAGTTATTGAGCGTCGAATAACGTCATCAGTTAGAGGCATATTTTTCTCTACGGTTAGGTACAGATAAATTCCTTCTGATTCTTTACCTATTTTTTTTTAAACTATTTGACGAAAGTTTTTTCGAACTTTAATTTGAGACTCGAAGTAAAATGGTGTAACTGAAAAAACTTTTGTACTAACGAAATATAGTTGCACATTCAAAATGAAAAGTCACCGGTTAACTCGGTTACAGCGAAAGAAAGGGCTTGTTGGAGGAAAGTCAGGCCGGTATAATAACGACATTAAAAGAAGGAGCCGGCGACGAGGGTCGGGGGAGATTAAAAGTCCAAAGCTGAAAATCAGATAGGCAGGGGCGCGATGAGTGACGCGAAAAAGAAAAGAAGAGAAGGGTATGAAAGGGGCGAAAGGACGAAAAGGGTAGTAAGGAAGAAAGGTTGACGGGGAAGAATGCGGGCTTTTTACAACCCGCGCTCGCGGACTCTGATATCTGGCCGCCCGAGTGAGGGCGAGGACTGCGCGCGAACTCCAGCGAGAACGAGCTGTTTTATTAACCCTTTTGAGCTCGCCCGTGAGAGGCTTAGCTCCCCGGCAGGGCAAGGAAAGTTCATCTCTCTCGACGGGAATTTTATAGCCACGGCGCATTAAACGACAGATCCGGCGATTGCAAAAATTGTAACCGTCTATACGCTACCCTCTCGCCTCCGCCAGGAATCAAACTAATCCATTTGAATGTAAAGTCCGACTCTCGAGAAATTAAAATTCAAGAGATTACGGGGAAGCGGTGATACCAACTTAATGAAAATTGTACGAAAATGGAGAAGTAGATTAAGGAATTTCGTTCCTGCGATTCAGGTTGTTTTAAACGTGCTACTGTTTTATTTTAGTGATTCCCGTCCAACTTACATAACGAAATCGCTGTTAACTGAATTAGCAACACGTTTCTCAGAGATTTCGAAGTAAAGATAAAGTATTTTTCCAATATTTCAAGTGCTTTTCCTGACGTTAAATGACAGCAGAGAGTAAAAACTTCTACAGAAATAAATTTAAAAAAGTAGATAAATTCTACAGACATGATGATCGATGAATAAACCTAATCTTCATTTTATAATTACTCGATGATTTTTCATGGAATGAAAAAAATGCCGTAACAAAATGTGCTTCACATTTTATGAAATTTAAGCTTCTTTGACTCAAATTTTGTACCGTTAAAATTAAGTTTTCTCTTAAGAATCAAAATACTGTATTAAAAGAATTTAGAGATTTATTGAAAGAAAAACTTGAAAACTACCCTAGCGACACTGCGAGAATCGAAATTATAATTTTTCGCGACAATCCACCGTGCCAACAGCGACAGTCGTTAATCGAATAAAAAAAAATCGTCCCGGAAAAAAATGTGTATCGCATTCGCTCGGGTAAACACGGGACATCGGCGAAAAGACTAGCACGCGGGGGGCGTCGGCACCGGTCGCGCGCGGCTGCCGCGCGAAAGAGCGTGGCGCAGTATCGACGAGCAAACAAGCCCCAGTCCCATTTAAATTAAATTAAATTAATATTTGTCCCGCGTCGGGCCGGTGCCCGCGGGCATTTACATAGGCTGCGCGCCTGCGTATCGCTAAAATGCGAATAAGGTCCGTGCAATTATTTATGATAAACTCGTTGTGTGTGTACCGCGAGAGAGATAGCTAGATAGATAGATAGATATATAGATAGATAATACCTTTGAGAGAGAGAGAGAGAGAGAGACGCGCGGGAAATGCGTCCGGTGTGCGCAATCAGCGCGATGCGCGCTCGACCCGATGACTTTTCTTCAGATGAGGATTTTTTCGGACGACATGGTCAATCGTCGTCCGGAAATTGTCGGTGTTGGAAACCACGGGATCGAGTCGATTGATTCTGTACGGTTTACGGACACCGTTGATGGATCGTCTTTTTTACTGTTAGGGGTTGATCATAGACTGTCATCGACAATCGTGAAGTAGAAATAAATTTTTAATTGAAGAGATTTTTACGATTTTTATTTCAGAATTTATTTGTTGATTTTAATATTGTTGACTTATTTCCAATTGGAAAATTGAATAGATTTGGAATTAGTTATAAATATACATTTACAAGGAAAAAGATAGATGCGGCATAGGTATGCGTTACAGTTGCTGAACCGCAAGCCTCAAAAGGTTTATTAGAATTGTGACGACGGAAGATAGTGGAAAATTCGTCATTAAAATCCCGTGAACTATCATCATTACCTCGCAAATGAAAAGCATTAGACTCAATTTGAAAAGCGACGCGACGACGTAGCGGAATCATTTCAATTCGCCCGGTGAATCTGAAAGCCCGAGCGGGGTTTCGAAAGAAAAGGGCAGATTATTACTGTATTGATAAAAATCCGCGCGCTTCGCGTCGATGAAAAGCGGCGCGCGCCTGCGCACAAACTCTCGGCAATATATCATTTATGATAAACTGCTGGAAATTACAAGCGAATGGGACGGGCACGCGCGCGAGCGCGAGAGAGAGAAATTCGATATGCGATACGACAATATTCATAACATTTCTGACACACGTTCTGATAATATTAATGACGTAGCTTCTCGTGTTCCACGTGCGTGGGAGTAGGGGGTGACGAATACGTTCGGATTTGTTTTTTTTTTCTTTTGGCTAGGGTATTCGCCGATGAATGGCTTGGGAAAAAAGCGCTAAAAGTGACGACACATTGGCTAATGAGCTCAAAGCGCCCGCTAATGAATCTACGGTATAGAAATTATTCAGCGTTACGTGATAGTAATGCTGACATAATGGGATTGCGTTTGAGAGCGAGGGAATTTATTTTGATAAATTTGACAATTTTTGTGATAATATTTGAACATTTCACTTGTTTCAATCAAAGTTTACGCTCGAAAGCAAATGGGTATGACATAAATTAATCAACAATAATTTAACGTGTCACAATGGAAATTTAAATGAATTTACTATTCAAATATTTCATTTTAAATTTGTCGGAAATTTCAATTATGCCACCAATAATGAAGAAAGAATTAACGGACTTTTAATAATTTAATCGGATTGCCTGGCGGTAATGAGATCAACTATATACTGCAATCACATCTAAAATTGATATAACAGTGAAAAAAGTGTGCTTTCAGGCTCACCAGAATCGAACGTATTTATCCCCCGAAAAAGCAACGTCGACAATTAAACTCGGAGTTGTAGGGAAGCCGGGGAAACTCGGCGGACATTGACGGACAAATAGGCATGCGGCCGTGAACCGTTTAGGGCGTGACTGGGCGCATCTCGAAACTCGCGGGACTTGGGAGTTCGGCGCGTCCGGTTGTTGTCCACGGTGACTTGGCGCTTCCCGGCCGGGACTCTAAAAACGGGCCGCGTGTACCTCTCGGCGGTCCTCGATACGTATGCAAAGCGATTGTGTTTAACCAACTTCTCGTTGGAGAATTTCCATTAGTCCGAGGCGCCGCTCCGTTTTGCCCGCGCCGGCGACGCGTCGAATGATTTCGAATCAGCGCGCCTGGTAGCGCGGATAATTCAATTTGAATATGTATTTCAATCCCCTGACCCGGCGCGCTTTGTGTCCGCTATTTTCGACCCTCGCGCCTGCTTTCTTTTTCGATCGATTTTCGCGCCCCCTCTCTCTCATTTTTTTCAACCCTGCTGCGGGAAAACTGGAATGCGGAGCAGATTGCGGTTATTTTATTGTTTTTTTTTCTCGCGTGGAAGGAGGGAAAATCCGGGGGATTATTTATTAAAACCGGCCATTGAGTTAATGGAATGCGCTATAACCCGTTTCATTCTTTTGGCTTTTTGGGAGCGGAAGCCGACGTAGTCGCGCTCGTTTTCGCCAGCACGCGCGAAAGATGCGTTCGGGTTGTACCCACGCGCTTTATACCCATATTCCGAGGACGTTATCGCGGCTGGTGCAATGCCAAGCTGTCAGCGAATATTACTGGAAAATTCGTAAAATTATGCTGATGAAGCTGGATGGAGGGGATTTTTTTGCGAAATTTATCCTGGAATTCAGATAAAAAAATCCTCCCCGGCTTTTAACAGAAAGTCGCGTCATTTTATTCTACATATTCATCTGAATTTATAATGTAAAACTTTATTAATTAGTTATTAATTATAAAATTTGAAAAAAATAAAGTATGCAGAACCCACTCCCGGATAAAAATTCTCTTTCCGAATACGTAATAATTTCTGCAAAAGATTGATGGAGAAGCGATGGAAAAAATTCTGACAGATCGTAAAATTTCACTATTTATACCGAACATTTAACTTTTAATTTCTCTTCTCTCGTTCGCGACGTGTGCACTTCACCTTTCACGAGCGTTCATAAGTTCGGACTTCGCTCTTCGAAATTTTACGAAAAAAAAAAAAAAAAAAAATTCCTCTCGGAAGCTTCCAATGAAAAAGAATAATAATCCATCGCAATTACAGTAACACGGGAGTTCCTAAGGAGCGAAACTCGCACGCTTAATGAGAATTCTTTCCTCCGCTTCTCCCCGGAGCAGATTGGAATTCTCCGGGAGCGGACGCGCGGCCGGGGCACTTTCCATTAAATATTCTTCGCGATCCCGGTAAACGTCTCGGGGATAGGCAAAAAGGGGGCGGGTACACAAGGGCGACGTGGAACAGCGCGGAGATAACCGGAAAAAAGGGGGCCAGGTAGGAGTGGGGAAGTAAAAAAAAAAAAGAAGGAAACAAACGATCTCGGTGGCAAAAGATTGTTTTGGCCGGGCGCCACGGCGGCCGCGATGAATCGAGATACAGAAAGTTTTCGAGTTAATCATACCATTAGATTTCGCCGGGCAACCAGACGAACGGAGAGCTGCTCTCTGTCTTTCTCTTTCTCTTTCTCTCTCTATCTTTCTCTTTCTCACTCTCTTTCGCTCTCCCTCGCTCTCGCGTCCCGGCGACGACAGTAATTGTGACGGTGAATGAGACTGCGGAAGTTGTACCGCGCCGGAGTCTATTCTGTCGGGGGGGTGGTGAACTAGCACTGTATAATGCTCCGCGGGCTCGAGCGCGAGAGCCTGCGCCAAATTTATGCAGATGTATGCCGCCGATATTCTAAATAAGTAGGTTCAGCCGCCCACCCCCGTCACGGCCGCACTTCGCTCTCCTCCCCGCCCCTCGCCTCTGTGTCTCGGGCTGCGCGCGAGGAATTCACGAGGTGCGCCCAAGAAGTCGGCGGGTGCGGTCTGCGTCTCTCGCCGGGAGCTGCGTCGCGCCGAGGAGACAAGACTCATTACGCCGCGAGGAAAAAGTTTTTCCACGGGAGCTAGCGGTTACCCTCTGGGCTATTGAAATCGAACGAGCCCGGGCTTTCTTCTTTAGCTTTGTGTTTCTTATGAATGAATATTAAGGACTTCCGTTTGCGGATGCTAAGATCCACCCCGCACTGACGAACTTTCGTTGCTTCGCTTGAAAATCAAGTGTGACTGGGAGAATTTAAGATATTGTATTTTTCCAAAGTTTCTGGAGCTTGTTTACGCTTGTTTTTAAACATTATTTTGATGCCTCATTTAAATGTTTATTCCCAACAATTTTCATGAAAAAACTTTGCACGTGCCGTAGTAGCTAGTGAAATTGCGAAATGTTCTTTGCCTCGACTTCATTTTCTCTTCTGATAAAGTGCTTCTTCGGATAGTATTCTTCCATTTTATATGTGAATAATTAACTCTGTCTAATGCGGAAATACTAGTTTTAATCGAAACACAGTCTTGTTAGAAGAGGTTGCTTTTATTTTAAGATTTTTAACCGTTTTCATTGTCTAAAAAAAAGTTTCTAATGCCGTTTGTAGCTAGTATTTAGCTAATTAGTGAAAACTCTTATCTAGCAAATGGATAAATAATTTTATGGGCAAAAAACGTTTGAACGATGTACAAACATGATCCATTTAACTTAGTAATTAAGTAAAATTTTGTCCATTTCTAATGTCTTAATTACTACCATCAGGGCGTTTGTGTAGAATTGGACTTTGTACGTTGCCATTATCACTTTTATGTGAAAAATTACGTGCTCGGCACATAAATAAATTCTTCGCCGAAGGAGAAATTAACGTGTTGAATGAAACAAGTATAGTGCCGGTATTTAGCCATTCACGGGAAATTACCTCCAATTCTTAGGGGTGCTCTGGTACGCCCTTCGAAATTCGCCTCTAATTAGCGTTAAACTTCGCGAGTAAAAGAAAAAAAAAAGAAAACGACTGAGCAGAGGACACTGCTGTGCTTAAAACACAGTCATTGCGTGTTTCACGTCCCCTCAAGGACCTGCGAAGTTATAGCGTGAAATTATCCCCGGGATTTTTTCAGTGCTCGCCCTATTCTCAGACTTTCGACCATGTCAAAGAGTCAACGTGTCCCTAAATTGGTCGGGCTCAGATTAGAAGGTATCCTCGCCGTTAGAGACTACCGTCTCTGCTCTTCTTTCCCCCGATACTTAGTCTTTTAAAGAGACTAATTATAGAGCATTTATTCTCTTCCTCTTCTATCAAGTCGAGTGAACCTCTTGAATTTTGTAAAGGACACAATCCGCTAAATAAATTAGTCAAAATTTTGACCTTTATTGTTATCTGCATATTTCAACAACATTTACAGTGTTTAACTAAAGTACTTTTGAAAAGATTTTACATTCACATTTATCTTTTTTCGATAATCATTTCAAAGTGTTTCAATGCACGGGTTTTTGTCGCTTTGCCAGTGTAGGTTTAAAAGAACTGAAGTGACTACTTCACTTGCGAGCTGAAAGGGAAGAGGAAAAAGAAACAAAAAGCGCGAGGGAGACATTTTCATTTGCGACAATAGGGGAGAGAAGAGTCACGGACGCATTACACACTGGAAATTACGCGCAAGAGTAGAATCTGGCTAATGGACGACAAAACAAGGCAAACCAAGCGCGATGCTTCGATTTCAGTTAGGTATACCTTGGATGGGAGACTGAATATGCATATTTAGTTCCCCTTCACACACACGAACGCATCCTGGCGCAAATTGAAATTTTCTGGAAAATTGAGTGTATTGAGAACATAAAAAAAAAATTTTGTGGAAAGGCTTCATGGATTGCTTTCATTCGTGAACAATATTGGATTACATAATTGACCACGACCCAGTTTTCCGCATGGAATTTTCAAAGATTAAATTGCAAGGGATCGAAGCTTCGTATATTAAAAGCATATGGAGTCACTCTGCGGGAAAAACATTTGATTAGCAGTGGTTTTATTTTACTTGCAATATGATAACAGAAAAGGACAAAAATTTTGTATTCTACCCACAATAATATTCTGAAAGATTTAGCATTGATTCGTCGAATTAAATTAAAAGTAGAATAGAATAGCTTGGTCTTCAAAATAGAAGTTGCACAAAATAATGAAATTACTATCCAAAAATTTGACCTGCACAACCAGATTCATTGAATTTGTCTAAAACCAATAGATTTTTTTTACGACGGAATAACAAAATAACAAACGAAGCAAAAGTCAAATAATTTAAGAACACACTATCGACCTCACAGAGTTTTACATCATCATCAATTTCTCTTCTACCATTCTCCCTTTTTCCTCGAAATCTGCATTTCCAGTACAACCCCTCAACCCACTACAGCAAATACTACCCTCGCGCAAAGGCTACACACACGTAAAAAAAGATTATTGCGCGTTACAGAATTCGCGAGAATGAGCAAAAAAGATCGTCTCCCGTAGTTTGTAAACAAACAGTATACACAGCAGAAAAATAAAGCAGCAGCGCTGGCGATGGAGTTGCTGTTCGTCAAAGCCGGCGAAAAACGGCGCGATCGCTCGCCTCGGCAGCGGCGGCGGCGGGCACGAAACGAATGGCATAATCAATTCTGTCGGCTCGCGCTCGCCCGGAGACCGCCATAAATAAAAGCCGAATCCGTTCGTACAAAGTGGCGGCATGGCGCCACCCGCGTTACACGGGCTGCAACACTGCGCGCGTATACCCGGAGAGCAGCGGCGAAGTTTAGGCTCTCTCGCGCTCGCGTGGCGCCGGCAAAAATTTGAAATTCAATGCAGCCGGGCCAACGATAAGGCCGAGAGGGGGAGGGAGGGAGATAGGGATACGGCAAAAATACACATTAGCGAATTTAAAATTTAGATTCGCCGGCGGCCACGCGAAATCGAGTGTGCCACTGGCTCTCTCTCCCTTTCTCTGCCGCGACCCTGGGAAAAAGTGTCGCGCTCGATTTCTTCGATTCGGTGCGCTGACCGGACCGCTGCCCCGGAAAAATTCGACGGTCTTGCTTTATTTTGGATTTTCAGGCTCACGCTATTGTTTACTCCTTGGTTCAGGGGTACGCAGCCGTAAGTTTGCTTTCAAACTGGAGTTATTTTGAAAACAGACTACTACTGCACTTCGTTACATATACACATCATTAGATTGTAATATACATGTATAATAAATAATATGATAATAAAGTAATGTACATTTTGTGTAAATATATTTCATAAAATTTTAACATTTTATAATGATAATAAAATATATATTAAATATGATATACATTATGTGGCTAATCGCCTCCACTTACTTGACAGGTACGTTATGAATCCTGAGCTACTGATGTTTTCTGGAAAGAGCAACGATGAGTAAAATGCTTCTTGAGGAATTGCAGCACGAGAGTCCGGGACGCTACGCGCGGCCGCGCGCTTTCGCCGCGTCTATTTTTTTTCGCCGCGATTTTCGTTCCGCGAGCGAGCTCCTCTTTTATTTTTCGTCGAAGGAGAGATAGCGCGGAGCCGAAAAAAAGGGGAGCAGAACTAAAGTATGAGGTGGCAGTTAGAATCCGTGTTATCGTTGCTTGAAAAAGTTGTTGTAGGGGAGTTAAACTCGCGTCGAGGAAAAAAAAAACGGGCTGCATTCTCTCCATTTTTCTGCGGCTCCTGGAGGGGGTGGGGGTCTTAAAACTAAGATTGACGGAATGGCTTGTCGGACTTTTCATCGGGGACGTACGATATCGTAAATTCAGGAAATGGGAGTTTATGCTAGTTTATGATAATAATGCGGCACCAGAAATTTGCGATATTGGAATCCGCATTACAAGCCCTGGAAATTTATAATTTCGCTAATTACAACGGTGATTATGCCACATTGGATGCCAACGTTATTATGATTATTGCTTAATAAATAAGCGTTATATGTTGCTTTATTTAAAATGGTTTTAAATTTCACCTGAAGGTTCTTTACAGATGAATAAAATTTTCATTTACAAGAAGATAAAAAAATAAAATAAAACAAAAATAATCCCCTTGTCTGAAAGGAAGGTTAAACAAATTTATATTTAAAATCTGTCTGTGTACATTCATCTGTTTTTTCTTTAACATAAACATAGAACATCATTAAAACTGTCTTTTCATAAAAACTTCCTTTCACGTCAGGGGGTTAAACTTTTTAAAAACTAAATGACAAGGTCTAATACGTTTAATTTGTAATCGCCTCTCAAAATATATTGTTAGTGTTAATTTGTTCATTCCAATTATATTTATTTTTTTCCCAATTCTTAAAATTATATTCCTTTTTAGTTGTTATAAATTTTATAGACTGTACAACGCTGCAGGTAATTACATTCTACTTACAAAGAAAAATCCAATAAAACACGGTAACCATTCTCTTTTGTTTTAAAAGTTTCTTTCTTGAAGCTCAGTATTGTCCAGCAATTCAATAACTTTGAAATTAATTTAACCAGACATTTTTCCAGTTCAATTCTTGCAATTTTCAAGAAAAATACCGCAAAACCTTGAAATGCACCGGAATTACAGAGGCATCTCGTTAAATAAACATTTCGCCTTTCCGCGCAAGGAGATATTGGCAGCGAGAGTCGTTTTCCGTGTCGGCGACTAACACACTTCGCGCCTCGGCCCGATTTTTCCATAGCCGCACGGCCGCTCCACTCCGTTTGCCCAGGCGCTCGGCGAAAATCCCGTTTGGCGTCTCCGCCGCAAATCTTGTTTGCGGAATCCTCGCCCGTTCGGCCCAATAGCGACGGCCGGGGGGGTGGGAGGGACACACACCGGAACGTGCGGACGACACGAGCCCCCGCGACGCTGCGGGAGCCGGATGCCCGCCGCTCGGCCGCGCGAAAAACCTCGGACTGCGAAAACGAAGTAAGCAAAGCCGCGTCGGAGTGCATTTGCGCAGGGACGAGGAGGGGAGGGGCGAGCCTCGCGGCGCATTCGGTATATACCAGTGGCCTCGAGATTTTATTTCTCTCCGGCGCGGAGGACGTCTTTCACTGTCAATGAAATTTCGACGAAGCCGGTCCCTCCGTCGTCCCGGCTCTCCGCGACTCCTTTCCGCCGCTCTATACCGCGACGGGACAATTTTATCAAGGATTTTTATGGAATTTTCATGTTCATTCGAGTTGCTATTGTTCCTGCGAGCTTGAAATACCCAGAAATGTAACGTACTCTTTTTTCGTTCCTTTTACTTTGAAGATTAAATTTTATCAGTAGTATAGTTTTAGAAATCCGATAAGGTTTTTAAATCTTTGACTGATTTCTTTAAAGATTCCTTTACAGTAATAAAAAAAAGACAACGCGTTCGAAATCCAATCACACCAGATTAGTGGCCGGGACTCGTCGGTGAGAAATCGCTGCACAAACACCCGCCAAAAAAGTCCCCGGGCGCTGAAAAATTTCGGCCGAGTAAAGCGTGAAATTCGAGGAGCGTCGGCACTCCACCGACGCGCGGGAGGGGAGGGCGAACGAAAAAAAAAAAGCTCGCCGCGCGCCTATCGGCACGTGCAGTCAACGAGGAGGGATCAGACGGCGCGCGGCGAGGCATGCGATATTTATCTCGCGCCTCGCCGTGAAAAACGAACGTCCATTCCCATCGAACCGTTGATAAATGGGGGCGCGCGCCCGGGCTATCGCTCAACATCGCGAGCGTCGTTCGATTGAAAAATTTCGTCTTGCGCGCCAGCCCCGCCGCCTCCCCCCACCTGCTAAATTCGCGTCGGCGTAAGGAGTTCGATAATGAATTTATTTACGAGCTCCCGCCGTTGAATAATTATTTAGGCTCCGATGGCCCGTTCGTCGGCTTCGTTAAGCGACGGCCCGAGGAGGCGGTGTTATTAATTTGAGCATGAATTTTTAAAGCGTACGGGCGATTGCTAATGGACGCGGAGCGCATTCATCTTGGTGATTTCTGTGAATTTTTTTTCTTCGCTCGTCGATTTAATTAAGTGTAATATTTTTGGGCACTAATGAGGTGTACATTGTAAGCGATAAAACCCTCATCTTTTAAGCAATACGTATATTAGCGAAGCGGAATTTATTATCGCTGCGTAGTTCATTCAACGTGTAATGCATTCCTTTCATAATTTATTTACCGAGTGCGTTAGTTATAATGAACAGGCGAATTAAACTTTTAATCGTCATTGCGCGGAGCAAGATTGACGGTTAAATAAACAATGCGCACACTGAGAAAAAAAGCTTATTGTTACTAAATAAATTTTATTTGTTTTAAGTAAATTTCTGTTGATTCACGTAAATATTACTTTAATTCAAGTAAATGTTGCTTGAATCAAGTAATAACATTTCTTTAGTAACAACAATTTTTTTCTCAGTGCATATACATAACATCGTTACTTTATTAATTCTCCGTGCGTTTGCTTTAAAACTGCCAACCGCTCGGTTCGATAATTAAATTCTCCCGTTAAAAAGCGTCAACAGTTTCGTCAAAAAAGAAGGGAAAAAAATGAATCACCGGCGAGGCGAGAGACAACGGCGCCGGGGAGAAAAAGGCCAATAACTCAGCGCGGCCTTCTGTCCGAGGAGGAGGAGTAGCGCCCTGGCAGTATCTTTCGGCTTATCCGGGGCTCGGGGTCCAGCGCGGAATTGGCCGCAACCGACCCCCCGCGCCCCTCTCCCCGGGCATTAAATTAGCCCGTGACCGCGGCCAAATGAACGAACGGCCGGGCGCGCGTCTGACGTGGACGTGGCGGGCTAAGTGCAATGCGTCACGTGGACTCCGGGGCCTCCGGGGCTCTGACGTAGCATAATGCGAATCTATTACTCAGGCCGGCGGCGCGTCTCATTATCGCGCGCCCCCGACGTCTTGCCTGCGTCCATTACAATTAACGCGGCCGACTTTTTTTTCCTCCCCTTTTGCCGGGAGATTTAAAGATGGATCGCTGCTGTTGCCTTCGGAGAGCGCGGGTACACGCGCGGGTTTTATGTCGGACTTTATTAATCAATTATTATTGTGTAGTTTAATTATTAATTGGTCATATTTAAATCCTCCCGAATCAAGCTTCGGTGTTCATTACTGATTGAATTATTGAGTCTCGTAATAATGCACTAATACATGCATTGCACACATGCAGTATTAAGCGCATTAAGTGTCGAATCGAATTAACTAACCAAAGTATTAAAATTGTGAATAATGCTATTTTAAATTTTAATAAACAGATTAGGCAATTTTCTTATAGAAGGGAAATTGGACTGTAAAAGTTTATAACAAAATGCTTTTTCTAGGAATCTCATTTTTAGATATTTTCGTTGCATTGATTGCCTATGAAACCAGTAAACTCTATTTTCGGCAGTTTTTCTGGTAACGAGATATATGCGTTTTCTCACCGTCGAGTAGGAATGCGTGTGTCATGACCTGACGCTGCGGCTGTTAGCAGTCCTTGTGTATACCCGTGGACCACAGAGTGTGCGGCTTTCCGAGCTAACTGCCGGCAGTGTTGTGCAAATGTATACCTTTTTTGGCTTTACAAATAATACGACTTTTTCCCATATTATGCTATCAAGCCGAATTTCATTTTCATATTGAAATATTTTTTTTAATAACTTAATGGCTTCAATATTTACAATGTGACTATATTAACACTTTTGGTTCTTTTTTGGAAATATGTAATTAAAATTCGATTAAATTATATTTAAAAGTTTATACGTTTAAATAAATTTTTGAATTTAAAACTGCATTTCATTTTTACTTGAATATATGCGAATGAAAAATTCTGAATATGATTGAGAATTGTACGCCAGCTGTTTTAAAAGAAAAATTTCACAGTACAGTTCCTACAAAAAATCGCTGTTTGCGTCAAAATTTCTATGCACCCTATTCAAAGTTGTTTTGCTTTTATAGCCTCGTTTCGTTCGGAGTAGCTTTTATTTATAGGTGATAAAAAACGATCGACGGTGCAGCGCAAAAAGGAAAATCGGGGCCTCTCAATTTAACATTATTTTCCCCGCGGGTAGCGCAAACGCATTATAAATCCAATTAAAGCGATCCGATTATTGTTGAAATCTCCCAACAATTAACAGAGGAGACGCTAGCCAATCCAGAATTCCGCGGCGATAAGGATCCTTCCACGCGAGGCTCGAGCGAGCTGCGAGTGCAGGGCACGAAGTCATCGCGGGGGCCTCGAGGAGCCGTAAAAATTGCCTCTCTGATGGGGTTCGGAGGCCGGCGCGGTGATTGCTTCATAAAAACGCCCCCCCCCTGCTTTCCTCCCCCTTCCTCTCGATTGCGATCGCGCTCACCTGCAGAGAAAAGGTGTATCGATCGGCTCTCGATAGGCGGGGGGCGGGGGAGGAGCTTTTCATTTTCCGCGGAGAGAGGCTCGAGCGCTCTGTGTTTCTTCCCCGGCTCTTTATTTTCTCGGGTGATAAATCGAAAGAGTCTCGCTGATCGAGTTGGCGAGGCTTCCCCTTTCAACGGAGCCGCCCCGATATTTCCCTTAGACTCCGTTTGTAATTTCAAAAGCGAACGAGTGTAAAGGGAGACATTGTTTGCTTACTGGGTCAGCATTCTCCGTTTAATATTTTCTACCATTTCAGCGGTAAATCTTTTTTATTCCCTTTGCCAAGCTTTAAATGATAATTTTTATTATTTTTTTTTTCATGATAAACGATACTTTTTTATATGATTTTTCGAACAAAGCTACAGATTGGTCAGGATATCCTTTATAGTTTTTAAAGGAATTTTTTTGTGTTTTCAATATTTACGTTTTTTGATCAATCTACTCCGATCGTTTTAATAAAATTCAGAAAAATACTCACTTGTCAGCGCATAGTTTTCACTTCGTAAGTGCAATTCTATATTTAATTTGAATTGTTTGTCAGGAAGCTACATAATTTGCTATTTTAAACTTTGATGATATACATTTAAATGCTAAATTCGCGTGAAAATATTTTAAATTTCGGCGCCATTCAACCGGATATTTATCCATTAATCAATCAAAATACTTCTTTCATTAAGTACTTCGCAACATCCTGTCATCGGTTTTTAAAGAGAAGAACCAACATAAATTTTTATTAACTTAAAGCACATACTCACTGATTTACTTAAGTATCGCGAAATAGACATCAATATTCAATCTGTAAAGTCCATACGTTAATAAAATCACGATGGTCTTTTGAAAATTTAATTAGTTCGATTTAATTTGTCGAACTGGTCTCGGATTTATTGAATTTCCGGTATACCGACTGCATACGTCAATTTTTAGCGAATCCTCGTGGACTTCCGTTACGAATTTTTATATCTAATTGTTTGCGGTCGCGTCCCCCTTTTCAGTTCGAGCGCTCGTTTACTTCGAAACGGATCAAAGCCATCCGGCGTGACCAGCAATTTCGTCCTCGGTCACCTCCACCGGGCTGTAGTGACCACCCACCCACTTTTTTCTTGGGCGATATTTCGTACCTCGACGTCGGCTCCGTATCCTCCCGTCGATTCTCAACTTTACTGCCGACGCCCTCCCCAACATTCGCGTAATTTTTCGAAATGTTCGAATTCTCCAGGAGTTTGGATTTTCGCGCGGTAATTCCTTCGATACTGAGGTTACCATCAAATTAAGAAGGGATTTAATAACGTGGCGAAATATTAGTTTTGAGGTGAACTAGGACCGTCTAAAAGAAGAATTCGCAGTCGAGAATTTAATTAAAAATGTTGATAATTAAATTACACTGTACAACTTAAATTACCTTAATGCAAAAAAGTAACTTCTTGCTCTACTTTCTTCTTTCGCAGTATAAACTACTTAACTAATTATCTTGACAAAAATAATTTTATTCGCGGGAAAAACACGAGCTTTTTCTTCCTTCCTTACTTCAATGGACTTTAATTAAACTGCGAGCTAAATTTTGCTTAATCAAAGAAACTCGTTAAAAAAGCCACGAAGCTCGCGCCCGGGACCTATTTACATCGTAAACTCCATCTCCCGCATTCGTACTAATTTTGCAAGTATTACCGATACGCGGCGGTGGTCGCGCGACGTCGGGATTAGTTCACCCCTAGTCCTCCGGCTTAAAATTCCGAGCATAATTTCGACCGGCACCACTGGCCGCGGATTAACTTTAAAGGGCTCACGTCGTGGTTTCTTAAAATATATAAATTTTAGGCTACCCATTTTATGCTTAAATTTGAAATTACGCTTTTTCGTATGCATTGTAGTGACTCTTTTTCTTCTAATTGTACGTGAACAAGGATAGACAGAATAAATTAAATAAAAGAACTGTACGAAAAAATTTAGTGAATTCTTCAAGGTGAGGGAAAGTTTGGAAACATTATTTTTGTAAAAATTATAGATTTCAATAAATAATTGCTATAATTATTCAAAATTATACTATAAAAAACCATAATTTTTTCATGATTCAAATATGTCCTCTACCTCAAGAAATTAATAAGATTAAATTTTCCTTTGCTCTCTTTTACGTAGTGCAGAAATTATAACTGCATCTACAAATGAAAATTTGTCGATTCTATGATTTATTTGTGTCAACTTGATGATAAATTTATACTCACTAAATATTCATATCTTAAATTTTTTATTTAAATTCATTGATTTTTAATAAGACTTACATTAGTGTTATAAGGATTAGTGTTTAAGTATTTAAAAGATTTGAATGAATTTAATGGTAAGAGAAATATGCTGAAAAATTAGAGGATCGTAGCGGTTTCCACTAAATAATAAAATTAATCAAAGCGAACTGTTTTCTCATCTTTGCACTTTCCAATCCTCCCCGAGATAAACGCCGCGATAAATATTCGCCGCGGCGGGCCCTAAAACCTTCATAAATTGAAAGTAACGCGATTCTCGCTCTCTCAGCGGCGAGTCTAAAAGCGTCCCGTGTCGGGGCGGCGCGCGGGCAATTCCCAGGGACCACGACGGCGTTTTCCCATTCCCGAAAGCGGCCGCGCGCATAAGGGCCGCCCGGCGAAGAGTCGTAGAATCGGGCGCAATTTCGCCCGCTCGCGCGCGCGCGCGCGAGATTTCAATTGTCGTGCACGGGCGGATACGGTCCGCGGCTCCGGCTCCCCGGACTCCTCTCCTCCCCCTCCTCCCCCGGCCCCACCCTCCTCGGCAACCGCTAAGAGAGTGGAATTGATTAAATAATTGGCCCTTCGAATTGGGCGCTAGTTTCCCGCGGCTCGGAATGAATACGCCGGGCTCTCCTGGCCGCGTGCCAGCCGCCCGGTACGAAGTAGCGCCGGAGACGCTAGACCGAGGGGACAGTACCAGACGGCTTAATAATGGCTCTGATTGGGTCGTCGGAGTGGGGGCGGAGGGGCGACGGGGTGGCGGACGCGCCGGCGCCGATTGCATATGCATGACTTTTTAATTTTTCAAAGGTCTCGCCACCGGCCGAGTTTTTCCGCGCCCCCGAGAGCGCTAATGATATTTCCCGGTTGCATTACGCGTTACTACGGCTTCCTGCGATGAATTACTGCGCTACGTCGCGTCCTTTTCGCCTGCGAATTATTCGGAATATTTATGACCCGCACGAAGCAATGGTTTGCATTCTTTTGCAAGTTCCGTGTAGCGTAGAATTTTTTTTACAAGATTAAAGTTCAGGTTAAAAATTAAAAATAATTAAAGTAATTTGATATTTGTACGTGGATGATATTGCGACTTAGATGATTCAAGAAATGTTTGTCATTATAGTGTACGATGAGAAAGATAAAAAAATTATTTCAACAAAACACTCTTCATTTCGTCGGAGAGAGCTTCTTTCTTCGTTAGTCTGCCAACAAACTTTCAGAATTTTTTTTTGTCAAAAAAAAATGTTAACCAATGCACATGTTGAAAAATATACTATTTTTAAAACAGTTTTAACATAAATTAATAATACAAAGAATAAATAAAGTAAATTAATTTATAATTTTTTAAAAATCATGTCAAATTAATCAAGATACCATGTAATTTCATCATATCAACGAAAAAGTCACGATTGAAAAAATTGTAATATTTTCTTGTACAATTTACTTTAGTTTCATTTAATTTACTCGAAAATATGCATATTTAGTGAATATTTCAAGAAATAATTATAATTTTCCTAATTAAACAAAATATTTTTCTTCGCATACGAGAATTAAATTAAATTTTATCGATATATAAGAACCTAAATATCCATCAGTCTTGTTATAAGAACACCATTACATTGAATGCGTTAAATTAATTTCATCCAAATACCGAATAAATTACCCAGAAAAAATCGATCAATAATCCTCGGAAGGCATCAAGAGCCATAACGACCGGTTCGGCCGTTTTCAATCAACGAGTTTCGACAGCATCAGTAACGCCGTCACCTTCCAGAAAATGATTTCTGGCGAAGCGGCGCACACACGCGCCCGCGCGCCGATCCGCGGGCTCTAAAGCGAAAGGTACACCCGAGTCTCGCGTGCTATCCCTTTTCCATGAACTCGTTACACATGATAATAGGCATGCGATCACACAACGATCGCGAGCATACTAATTAGACTTTGCTTTCCTGACGTGCAATTCCGCGCGCGCGCGGCAAGTTCAGCGTGTGCGCGCGCGGGGAAACACGTACGTATATTTCGCAGGCAAACAAGAGGGGGCGCCCCCTAACACGCGCCTCGGGTAATGAGCCTCTCTCGGCTGCGCCGGGGGGAGAGAGGCCGGCGCGAAGGCCTCGGTATTTATTGAATATCAGGCTAATGGCTGCCGCTTACGCCGCTGACCCGCTTCTTTTATTATTCCCGCCCGCCGGACGGCGGGTTTTCAGCGCCGACGCACGCGGCTTTTGTTCGGGCGACTTTTTGAATGGATAATGTTGCGACTAATCGCTCGGGGGTGTACTGATTTCACGTCCGAGGATTATAATGGCGGCGGAATGCTTGTAAAGTGGGATGCGCCAGGAGAGCCTTGGGACCCTTTCAGTCACTGCAGGTATACTACATTTGATGAAACTTTCTAAACTACTTTTTTTTATTTAAAAAAAATATATTTACATACTTCTGATTCAGTTTATCGTACGCACTGTAGAGAAGCTATTTTGTAAGGCATCAAATAATTGAACAAAAAAAAAGCGCACGGTGAAAGGAACGAACGAAAGTACTTCAGTTGCAAGTGAAACAAATCGAGTTCGGTCAGCCGGAATGATGCGAATACTCCATGTTCCATAAAAATTTTTAATTACCGAGCGTCGATGAATTCGAATAACCAAAAAAAAATACCACCGGTAAAAATGTTATCCGTTACAAGAAACGATTTCGAAATGGCTTCAAAATTATTTCCGCGGATTTAAAAAAAAAAGTAGCCGCGAAATAAATGCCTTTAAAAGCGCGGAACGCGCGGCATAGCGCGCGCAGATAATGGGCATAAATATCGTCGGGATTTGTGGATTTATATTTTGCGCTCTGCATACCGGCGCGCGTATCTGCGCTCCTCATTTGCATCGGGAATTTACCGCGACGTTGGGTTGAAAAAAAAAAGAGCGAGAGAGACGGGAGCCTCGCGCAAAGATTAAAACGTGAGTCTGCCGGGGAAAAGTCGAAGCGCTGAAGAAAAATGACGGCGGGGTACCTGCGAATGAAATATTATCACTTCGTATTACCGCGGATAGGTGGATATTCGCTTTTTCGCCCTGCCGTCGATAATAAGTGTGTTTCGTGAAAATTCGAGGGAAAATTCTTCGGAGATACTAAACGGGACTGGACGAACCCGGAAGTTTGAATGTCAGTACGTTAAAAATCACTTTTATTAAAGTGTAAGAGTACACTCTCTGATTAAATCCATCATAAAATTAAAATAATTTTTTTTAATTTATAATGAAGCTCGTTCTGTGAAAAATAGATTAAAGATAGAAACCATGCTAATCAAGATTTCGTATGTTTAAATAATTATTTGCCAATGATGGATCCACATGTAGGAGGTTTTATAATCAATCTAATATTACTGTCAGTATCAAATTTGATGATCAAATGATCAAATTGATCATTTGACCATCAGGAGATTGATTACATATCAAATAAAAGCTTTATTAATTCAAAGTTCTTTGAAATTACATGATACGTAATTAATCTTAAAATAACAAGAGTTGCACAATCATACGATCAAGTTACATTAAAATTACTAAAAATTTCAGAAAACATAACCTTTTCTTTTATTTTACAAAAAATAAGATAAAATCCAAGTAGGAGGAAATCAAATGCGAAAACATTTCCTGTATGAATGTCAAGCCGAAATTAGATGGTCCTCCAGAGCAGGATGCCTGCAAGAGAGTGTGAGAGAGACGGAAGAATAGAGCGAGTGGGAGGAGAAAGAAGGCATCGTCGCACTGGAAATCGAAGGGGGTGAGAGGATCCGCGGATCTCGTCGGATTTTTATTGGAGTTTTATGATTTAAATCGCACACTCCGCATATTCTCTCTCTCTTCTCGCGGCGGCGGCTCGAGCGCAATCGAGTCAGCAGCTGATTTTATGCTTTATTTTTACGGCCCTACGTGCGGTCTGTCGTTCCCTGATCCTCCGCGTGTACCCCCGGTGATACGCGGATCCTTCGACTTCTGTTTTAGAACAGTCGTTCTTACCGCCTTACTTCCCGCCGCGACTTTTAATGACGATCGCTTGTAAACTCGACGGCGGATTTTACTCATCGCTCCCTCGCGATTTTCAACAGCGGGAGAAATATTCAATTGCCTCGATCGAGCGTACAGCGAATTAATCAGTAATGGACGTTTGAGAGCGATCAATTTGAGTGTAAAAGTCGCCGTGATTTTAAAGTAAATAAGGTAAATGAGCGACTGCGCGGTGGACTAGTGAAAGTACCACTCGACAAATTCCGTTAATTAATGTTTATTATTAAACGCTGGTCAAACCTCGCAAGCCTCTAATGAATTGGATAAAATTAATAGCGCATAATTTGCATTGATTTTGCTTATATACCATTATTAAGTTTACCGAGCGGCGTTTATTAACATCTTGCAAATAGGACACGCGCGTAAAACGCTATCAATTATTTCGATTGCGCTCGTCCACTTCGTTAGCGCATTATAAAAAAAATCCTTAAACACACTGCAAAACTAATTCATTTAATGATCGCAACGCCAATTTAACGTCGTATTGATCCGCCGAAGCTCGCGGCGGTAGGCCAGCGGATAAATTACAAACGATTTAGCGGAGCAAACTGTTAAAAGATCGTAACGACGTCGCGCTTCCATTAATAAAGCCCCGAACGAGCGGCGAAGGATTTCCAGGCTTCCTCCACTCTATCGCTTTCGCAAGCGCCGCGACTGTTTTTCTTCGGCGATACGCATCGCCGGATAGTCACGCCCCGGCGTATCTGCCAGTGGGAATCGTAACGAGCCGATAATTGCGATCGAACGGATAAATAAGCGGCCGTGTGCGCATCGACTCGCGGAGGCCGGGGAGTCGGGACTGCGGGGGAGGGGAGGGGAAAGGCAATATCGCATTTTAACCTCCCCGCTAATTTATGGCGCGGCGCTTATGGCAATATAACGCTCTCGAGGGTTTCCACTCTCGGAGGGTAATCTCGCGAGGAATCTCACGGCGGGAGGAAGACGCGACACGCGCGCTCGGGGTGGGAGGGGAGGCGCAGGCGCGATTGTGCGCCTCGTTACAAAGCGGGGCGAGCTTCTTCGCGGCGCCTCCGCGCAATTTCCCGCTGCGCCGGAGACGGGGAAATAGATTGTTGATGTAATTCCCCGATCCGCGGGAGTTATTGGTCCGAGAGCGCGGCGTCGCGCGTTTTAACCGCCGGGATTCGCTCGCCGCGAGTTTGACGGCGATAAGGAGATAAGGCGCGACGACGAAGCGCAACCCACCGAGATGCCTGATTACCCGCTGACTCTAATGTGGCCGCTGTTTTGTCGAGATACAGACTGATGCGCCTTTAATGTCGACGGATTTTCGAGGAGCTACTTTTTCGGCGTAAATAATAAATTACAGTGAAATTATAAGAAAACAAGTTTTTTTTATGGATATTTGTTGGGCAAAATGGAAATAAATAAACGAAAATATAAAAATAATACTACAGAATTTTGTCGGTTATTTAAAAAAATTTTCTTTTTAGTAGTAGGATACAGTTTTTTTCTATTAAAAAAAAGAATCCACTGCAATAAATTTAGTTTCTGTGATTGCATTCTACTTTAGTGACAAATTAATCCGATAATTTATTAATTGCCATAAAAATTAAAAAATTCATCTCGGCTTGAAATCTTCTTTACTTTCTTAATTTATTTTATTAATAACGTCACTTATTTACGGATTAAATTGAATCAAGAAAAATTTAACTTTCCGAAATAATCCAATCAATATTATATTTATAACTAAAGATCGATAGACATACGTTTTTTTGGGTCAAAAGGACATTCATTTCCAATGTTCAATGCAGGTTTAATCTTAACTTTTCATTAATCTCTTTTTGCAAAATTTCTAATTAGTTTTACTGACACAAACGGCAAAAAATTAGCGGAAGCTAGCAAATGAAAAGTAAAAAAAATGTAATTAATACCCTAACGAGTAAGTAAGTGCTTAACTCAGGTGGCAGTGTATTTTACCGGCCGCAAAATCGCATCGGCGATAATCCAGCGGAGTCCGCGCGAGCGGAGGGTTATAGAGCGGGTAGCGCGTGTGTCCCTTATTCATAAGATCGTTTGTTCGGCAAACAAGCGGCGCGGATAATTATGCGAGTCCCTGCCAAAACAGGCGGCGGCGTCGGCGGCCGCGGGTAACGAGATAAACCTCGCCCCCAAAGAAAATAGAGCCAGTTCCAGAAACAACAAAGACGAGGACGTCGCTCCTGCGTGGCCGAGCGGGGAAATGAGGATTTCCCGCGGGACGGCCGCGCGGCTCCCGGCGCATTTTCGCGGGAGAGAGCGCGAAGGGATTCCGGCAATTTTCTTCCTCGCCCGCGGATGTCCTGCGTCCGGCGTGCCTTTTTGGCGCGTCGCTGCGCCGGCCCCCCGCACTCGATCCCGGCGCGACCGAGCATTAGCGTACGCGCGCGAAGGAAAATAGAGATTTTAACGGAGCGAGCTGGGCCTTCGGGGCTATTTGCCTTTCGCAAGCTGTTTGCGAATTATTATACGGGCGAGGTAACGTTTAATTAGGTGAACAAGTGCCTTCTGTTTGTCTTGCTTTCGCGACGTGTGGTTGGCTTCGGTTATAAATTCTTCCGTCTTTTTTTTCATGAAGAATGGTGGGAAAATGTCGATTAATGCGGAATGTTTTATTTGCTTTATGAACAGTGGGACAGGTAATTCAAAAACTGTTTCTTTTTACACGTAAATGTTGAATTCTGTGCAAGTGGTACTAGGTCGCTTGTTCATTATCGAATGACTGCCAGTCTAAGGTGACAAATTTAAATTCAATTGAACTATTCAATAATTTAAGTAGTAACTTTATTACTTTAACGAGCTAATGGAATTGGAGTTATTTTCAGATTATTAATATTTAAAAATGACATTCAATAATACTTTTTCATTAAATGTTTCAATGCTTCAAAGAGCATCTATTTTTTGCTGACACTTATTCAATTTCAATTTATCACTAAAATTATCTTACTTAATAAAATAAACTTACTTCTGCAAATACCTCCTGTCAGAACGTTTTTTTCGATAAAACTTAAAATTTATAATAGAAAATAAAATAAATCTAGAATAAACCTTCGTGGGTATGATATTTCAGTCCTCTCCTTCAACTATAAAGTATAACCTTAGACGGACCCGGAATCAATAAAGTAAGCACAATGTGACTGAAAAACCCGTCACTTACGCGAACCATACGACCGACTACTTCAACTCAAACACGAGGTTGCACTTTTGTCGTGGTATTGCGTCGTTCCGCGGCGGCGAGCCCGTTGAAAAAAAAGAAAGCGCGAGGTCGGCGGCTCGTAGGTCAGTCGCCCATTAGGCATCCAGAAATCGCGGCCCCCGCGCCGTACGGCGCAGTTTCATTTTTCAGAAAAGCCGCGGGCGTGCGTGTCGCGCAATTGCTGCCCGACGCCGATCGATGGGGCCGCACGCGAGGCGCTGGTGCCGCGGGATCGAGTGCGCACCACCGAAAGAATCGAACCCTCCCCCGGCCTTTGGCTCTCGTAATTTTTCGCGAACTCGCGTGTCCGCATCGCCTTTAATTGTTTTTTACTCATCCGCCCGCGAGAAATCGATGTCCTGCGTGTTTGCCGTCGGCCCGTACATTTGCCTTATGCGAATTGGAAAAATGAAAGCAACGAGCTTAGAAATTTTACGGAATTTAAAAAAAAACTTAGATTATTGGTGGTGATGATTTTTCTAATAAAATTAATAACATTTTTGATTCTTATAAAGCTTATCATCTATGTTAAAAAAAGCACGCGTTAAAAAAATGTTAATGGAAATCTAACGAATCTTTGGAAGAAAACGTCAAAGGAACTATTGAAATTTTTAATAGAGCTTTTTTACCTCCTTGCTCATTTTGAGAAATTTGATGCTCAATGAAGGATCTAATTAACTAGATTTCTGGAAATATGCTTTTCTGAGCTGTTAATTCTCGGAAGTGATCTACTTAAAAGCGGAAGTTTCAAAAAGGCTTTTCTTCAAAGGATATTTTAGTCGTGGAGATGCTGAAATAAGCTTTCAGTAATAAGAGAAACATGCTTATTAATAATTTAATATAATAGATAATTAGAAGTGTCACAATTCAAGAAAACGTTTCCCCAAATTCCAAATAATGAACTGCATTTTACCTTATCGTGAACTCTTTTTACTTAGCGGTTTCAACCGAGACACTGAATAAATGAAGTGTGCATACGTTTGGCTACAGGACCTAATCTGGTAATTTTAACCTTTTAGTAGAATGATTCAGCAGATATTCTCGGCATGACCAGGTCAGCTAAATTACTTTTAATTAGATTATCAGAGACAGTTATATAGAAACCAGTTCAATGTATTCTCTGACTTAAAAATAAACCTGTCAATTATTGCAATATTTTCATACCCAGAAGAAAAAACTTTACGAAACTTTGATTTTAAGACTAAATAACTTTTCGAGAAAAAAACGCTAGCTACCGTAAGGGGAAAAAATTCCGAGAAAAATTCTCATTCAGAGGCGCTTCATTCTACCATTACTGTTTCACGCAAAAACGAACTCGTTAAGGGTTATTTTAGCTTAGCGAATTCGCCGCTCTTAATTGGCACACTCGAAACGTACGTCGAGAGGAGTCGATCGTTCGCAAAGGCTGATGAATTCCGGGAGGTCGACGCTTCATTCTTGTATTTCAATCGCAGATTAAATATTCACGTCGAAGCAGAAGAGTGTACGCCGGTGTAAACTGATAGTAACCTACTTTTGAACCGGCACAAATAATTTATAAAACATCGTCTTTTACTTTTAGCGCATCTATTCGCAGACTACCAATTCCGAACGATTAATAACGATTTTCTTTGCACTCGCAATAAAAAAGGACACTAAACGCACGAATAATTGATTTTCGAAATCCCGAACAATTCACGCAGAAAAAAAGCCTTGAATAAATCGCGAGGTCTGCCTAAAATGCGGTTAAAAATTGAGCCCCGGCCAAACCATTTAATCCAAAGCTAAACCGGCGTAACGGAATATCTGGCGCACAACCAATTTCGAAAAGCAAACTCTGCGCCTGCCGCCAGCGTGGTCCGCAACGTGGGGGCAGCGCAAACAAAACGCCAAGTCCGGCCAGTGTGGGTAAAAAAAAAAATCCCCCCCCTCCCCTCGGCAAGTAGCTCCCCGTATTATGAGCCAGGGCGATAATTACACCGCGGCTAATCGCGTTAAAGCGCGCCGGGCGGAACGGCACCCGATGGACGCGGCCAACTTTTTGCCGTAAATACGCGTTTGCGTCGGGGCGGCGGCCGGGAGTTGGCCGATGACGAAGGGCACCTGCGGGAGCGGCCTCGCAATTTCCTCGCGCCGCCCGTCAGAGCCGCTTCACGCCTGGCGCGCGGATTTGCGAGCGTGTACGTGCGCCCCGGCTCTCTCCGCCCTACGGCCGAGACCCGTCTCCGGATCCTTTTTCGTCCCTCGGAACATTCCCGGGCGCTACGTGCATGCATGCCTGCGGAGCGCGCGCCCCTCGGCGCATAGCTGCGGCCGGCCCTCTCCCGTCTCGGACGACGTAAAAATTTTCCACCCCGATTTTGCGGGCTGGATTACGCTTTTCACCTTTCCCTTCTCTTTGTTATCTCCGCGGATAAATTTTCGTGTCGGCGTGCTATTTCGAAATTGTATTTTTCCGTTTTTAAATAAGTAGTAAAGCTGGACGAAACATGTGATTTAACAGTGTAGGTAATAAAAGTTACCACGCGATAACATTAAGTAGAAACGGAGAAAATTCGAGATACGATGTCTGAAATTTCTGATAAGTGAAATTACCCGCGCTAAAGAGGAAAACTTAACTTAATATACTGTTTAATGAAGAAATTATTTTCAAGTGGTTAACCTCGAGATAAGTCAGACACGAAACACTGGATAATCTTGCATTGGATAAAAGTTTTCGAATCGTGTATTTTTCCACAAAACCGCTAGGCACTTTCGATTAGCATACGTAAAAAAAATCTCTGAAAAGCAGATGAAATTCGAGATTGTCGCGACTCGTACGATTTATAGCCGGGAATACTGATTAATTCCTTAAAAAAAAATTTGAATATTCAATGTAGCACCGAGCGATCCTGCCAGATACCACTCAACACGTGTAACTTACAAAAAGTTCGTGATTAAGAGCGTTGACTTTTTATCCCCCCGAGAAAGAGAGAGAGAGAGGCGGGCTGTACGAGCAAGAATTCGAGGCGCGCAGTATATACGAAAGTGAAGAAAAATAGCCGGCGCAGAAAAAAAGCGGGACGCGGAATTGCACGAGCGGAGTAATCACAACATCGGCGATGTTTGTTTACAGCGGCTGGTCATTACATCCTCCCGGCAATTTTTCCCCGTTCCACCCGGAGGGGGCTGGAGTGCACCCGAGCGAGAGGAAGAAAAGAAAGCCGCGGGCGACGGAGGAATCGCCGATTCTTTTCCCTTTTTTTTCGGTAATTTTTCCTCGGGACTTTTCTTCCTCGGCGTGAGTTTGCATAAGCGCGCGTGTGTCGTGGCTTCGGATCGTTACTGGAATCGCCGTAATAGCACTCGAACGCCGCGGCGCGCAAAGGAGAGAAAGAAGGGAGAGAGAGAGAGAGACGGCCGAGATCGAGGGTAGATAGGAAGTAGGTGAAGGTGAAGCGGCGGGCGCGGGAATAAAATTTACTTTGTCGGCGAGTAAAATCGAAGTAGGTGAGAGATCTCGGCTTTTCTATCGAGACCCCGCCTCGCGAGCTCGCAAGCGCGCACGGTTAAGCCGGCAAAGTGTCCCGGCGAACCGGGGGATTTCCAGGAGCGATTTTCCACTCTTATGCTCGCGCGCCGCGGCAGATAGCATCTCCTCCCTCCCCCTTCCCCTCTTTCTCTCGTTCCTTCTCGGCCCCACACACACATACACACATGCGAGGGTGGGGCCGAGCGAGCGGAGATCCCTGTGATAAGACTCGGTTTCAGCTCCTCTTTAAGCGGCACCGGGGAGTCGCAGGAAGGAAGAGGAAACACGAGTCTTGTTAGTGGAGGGCACGTTTCTGCGATCATTATTGAAGCCGCGCCCGCTGGTCGCTCGTCGCGTATAAACCAATCGGGAAAGAGAATCAACGAAGTCTTTATTTTCCTTCGTTTGAAGCGTTCGAGATTGTCGCGCGCTTCTAAAGTGTTTCAAAGAACTTACATGATCACCCAAAGGATTTTCTTCCCATCCTTTTTACTGAACAAAAGTACAGAACCAGTCCAACTTGATTTATTATTATATATAACGTCGATCTTAATGAAAAAAGCACATTTCAATTTACTGATGAAAATTAGAAAATTTCAAGCTCTTCGCAAAAGCTAGCCTTTTTCAAAAGATTGTAACGAAAAAAAGCAGATTTTAAGCTCTCTGGGAAAACAAATCTTTTCATAAGGTTTTTTTAATTAAGATTCCCGCGAAAAAGCATATTTTGTGACCTTTTTCCTACACAGAATACATGTTTATAAAACGATTGATAGACTTCCTTATAATAATATGTGCTACGAGGGCCGGAACAAAAAAATACGTTTTACGAAATCCCCATGAAAAAAACGACAAGACTCCCAAGTGTGCAAGCATGCTTGCCCTTTTTTCTTGGTCAAAGCTTCGAAAAGAGCTTTTTGCATATACAGACAAGTTTATTTTATTTCTGAGGGTATCATTTCAACGGACCAGAGATTTTAAAAGTGATGTCACATCCTCATTTAAAAGCAAAAAAAAATTGCGCCGGTCGGGTTTCCTTGAATAGGCACGTAAGCGAGGGTTTAAGCGCTAAAAAATAAAGGCGTAACGCGCGCGTTCACAGTTCAACTGGTGTTTAATTGCTCCGGGACGGGCGTTAAAAAAGCCCGCCGCTCGTAAAACGATCCCGAACTCGAGCAACTCGCTCCCCCCTCCTACCGCCCGGCATAGTTCCTCCAATTACAAAGAGCAGCGTCGGCGCGTCTAATTAAAAGTGGCACGCGACTCCCTCGCGCAGGAGACGAAAAAAAAGAAGCGCAGGGGAGGGCGGGCGAAGACAGGCCGCGAAGATGCTCCGGCGTGTCGCGCCTGCGAAATCGCGTTTTCCCGCGGGGCCGAGCGTCGCGGCTGCCGGGCCGCCTGAAAGGCCGGGACAAGTTTATTCAGAGACGCGGAATTGCGTCCCATGCATAATCCAGCGATCGTCCGTTTCTTCTCCTTTTTTTTTCCTCTCCTGCGAGTGTCGTTTGCCCCGAGACGACGCGGGGGAACGCTTTCCGCGCGCGGCGCGTGTTTTTTTTTTTTTTATCTGCAAGTTTCGTCGCGCGTGAAAGGCGAGATTTCGCGGCGCGAGATAAGCGCCCGAGCGTCGCCTCGGACGATTAACCTGTACTCGAATGGAGAGACGCTCGGTCGGAGGCGACGACTGTCTTCGCTGCGTACGTGCTGTAGTTACTTTTAGATTGCGACGCGGTTACTATCCGGCAGGTTCGTTTGAAGCATGTCTGACCGAACTCGGGTTTTTCTACTTGTTACTTTGGCGCGTGCTGCACTTGACGAATTCGCGTGTAGGAAAAGCGATGAGAAATTTTTTTTTTTAATTTTCTATTCGCAAAAGGTACATTTTTACACTAATTGACGATTATGAAGGCAAACAGATATAAAAGTGTGCGAGGACATTTTAATGTAAGCTTTTCCAAAAGCTTGCTAAATATTTTTTTTCAAACTTGGCGAAAGGACACAGATTTGGAAAATTTGCTTAAAAGATTAACGAAAATTCAAAGTCGAAAATTTTTACGGACTAAAAGAGCATATTTTATCCAACAAAATTCACAAAAAAAGTTTTACTCTTCGCACAGTTCATTCGTTACTTCATTAACATTGCACGAAAAGAGTAACTTTTTGCCCTTTCCATTTGGGAACAGTCGGAGTCCATATTACTATTTAAGCAGTCGGAATTTCAAATACGATACAGCGCCGGTGGAAAAATGAAAGAATTTAAAAAGATAGTTAAAATTTTCATTGAGACCGAGGACGCAGGGTAAACATAATTTTTGCAATAAAAGAATCGCTTCAAATTAAGTGATTCACATTTTTGATGAGCGCAGAAACGCACGCTGAAAAGAAAAAAAAAATTTCATTTACTCGAAAGGACAACAACACTGCAGCCGAATTTATAGAACTCAAAATTCGTGCTAGATAATAGCAATAAACTATTTATATCCCTTCTACAAACGTTAATTGTGTTATAAAATATTCACTTACAGGAAAAAAAATTTAATAAAAAAACGTATTTAATTGGCAGACTATTTATTCGCCCGGCACAAGTGGAAGTTAGCGAGAAAGAAATGTCAGGAATTAGGCGCGGAAAAAAATTCTATTGGATTTGATTGTGACGGGTCCAGAGGACAATGAACGGAGGGACAATTTATTAGCCGGTCCGAGACGGATGTAGAGGGCGAAGGAGAATTTTTTTTCATCTTTTTTGTAAGTGACAGATGCGGCGATCCCTTTTGTAAAATAATACACTGGAAATATCGAACCATATTTGAATTGTAATAAGGCTTAACAACGATCGTTTGTTATTTATGACTTAACTAATTAGCATCGTTAAAAATATGGCAAAAATAATTTCAATGCATTATTATAATATAATTATTATTTAAGCCGCGTAAAATTAATTACCAGATTTGTTCATACTTAAATATTATGTTTATTAGATAAATTAATCAGATTAAACGAGAAAGATATTAAATATTTAAATTAATAATGGAGCTCAGCCGAAGAATTAAATGTGATAAAGCATACGTTGATACCCTTCGTAATAAACACATCAGTTCCGACGGGATTCTCTAGCAATTAAATCATAAAAAGCAAACTCTGTTATCCTCAGGCAATGAAAGCCCAACAAAGCCAACGAAAATCGTGAATATTTATCAAAGCTCCACGTCGTGCCCGTAAACACGAGCTGATTCACTGCTCGTTTACAGCCTATTCCAGATAATTAATATCTTTTTTATCCCGCTCTGCCTCGTGGAAAAAAGTGGAAGGGGGTTGGAGTTTTCTCGGCCGGGTAGAAGTCGGGCTCGCTCACGCGAGGCTTAATTTTGGAGAAATTTGGCATAATTTTTGTGTCTTAATTAAATGTGTGGGCGGAAGTGTCAGCGGGAGAAATTTATTGTGGCTAGTTTTTCGGGGATCGCGCGGGGGTTAACGGGTCGCATTAATGCGTCCGTGGGCAAAAAAGAAAATACAGCGGTGAGCGTAATCGCGGCCACTCATCGATACGTCCCCCGGCGAGGCATGCGATCGCCCAGGCCCGAAGCGCGCGGATAAGTCAAGAAATACTTCCGACCGGCCCTTATCCGGCCGGGATCGCGAGCCCGAACTTTCGGCTGCCCCTTTTTTTTCGAGGGGATTTCAAGGTTGTTTATAGACTTTTTCTCCGCGTTCTCGAAAGGTGCTTTTAGATGCTACTTTACGACGTTGAAGATATTTTCGATTAGTAAATAAATTCATTGCTTTTCTGAGGAAAAAATATTTTTATGAGAATCCGTTAGTAATAAAATACGTGATCATTTTGACAATCTTTTTTTTGGTAATATTAAAAAGAAATAAATATCTTCTTTAGAAAACAAGCAAACTTTAACTTATAATTTTATGATAAAACGTAATCCTTTAATTTAAATAGTAAGTATAATAATAAACAAAAGCTGAATGTTGTAAAGTATTTGAAGAAGCAATTTGATGTGTTAATGGATAGGTATCCAGTGAAAAAAGGCCCCAACGTATAAAACATTTAATATTTTTGTAAATTTTATACTTATTCTGAAGTTTTTTTTTTAATAAATGCAGTTTAGAAATCCGTGTATTAGCCTTGCTTTTAAAGCAAATATAACCCGTCAAAACGGCTAATTTAACTTTCAATTTTTTTCCTAGTACAAAGTGTCTACAATTTCGTATTAATAATAGCCGTCGTAAATTTGTAAAACAAAAAAGACAAATGTACCCTTTTTTTTGTAAAAAATGGTAAATGTTTCCAGTATTTACCCCTTATTATTACAAATCGCTCCTCAGCAATTTATAAAACGATGAGTAGCTTGAAAATATGAATGCGTGACGGGCAGCGACAGTAAAGAATTCCACGAGCAGGCTCGTATCGCAATTACGCATAACTCCTTATCGAGGCTCGCTATACAGTCGCATTATGTCCGTCGCGATGGGATCATTGGTAAATACGGGAGAGAGAGAAAGAGAGAGCCGGCGGCGACGATCCGTGGGGTCCGATTAGGCCGGCGGGCTTTACGAAGAAAATAATATCCCTAACGAGGGAAAGTAATTACGCAATGGCGTGCACGAAATACCGTCGCCCTCTCCTCGTTTCGCTCCTTCCGTCCCTCTCCTCCTTGTCGTCGAGTCGTCGAATTCGCCTTTTTCCTCGCGCCTTCGCGGCGGGTCACGTGACGCCGACACCCGCTCTGTAATTTGCGCGTCGCGAATTTCTCCGGGCGGTTCTCCGAGTGTCCGGCCATTTTTCAAGCGCGTCGGAATTTTCGAGGGCGCACGGCCCGGCCGTTTTTCTCTTCGAATGCGCCGGAGGAAATCTGATGGGGCGATTATTTATGCGATCGCGACGAGTAATTTTCTCGTTGGCTAATACGCGCCTGGGATTCAATTTTGAACCTACTCTTTTCGCTTTTAATCGGAGCTTTTTTTCTCCTGCGCTCGTGCTATTTTTGTAATTGCAACTTTGCATGCTTTTCTCGTTGGGAGATGTAATTGATAAATTCAGAAGAGAACCCTTCATAAATCTTGCGAATTCTACAGTATGTCGGTGAATGCAGAAATCCTAAGAACATTTAAGTTATTGAACATTGGATTATCGATTAATGAATCCGAGAAATCCAATATCCTTTATCCATAATCCATCAATCAATTGAGTCTGGAAAAGTTGAAAAGTTCAAGTAAAGCTTGCAAAAGCCAATTTCAATAATGCATAAAGGTAGTTAATTCCTAAAACGCTTAAAAATTAACACAGCTACATTCACGAAAGGTAAGCGAACGACAAACGAAATTTCCGAACGAATTACCGGCTCCGATAAGGCGAGCTCGTCCAGTGGAAGGGCAAAAATCCGTCGGAAGCCCGCGAAGCTCGTAGTCTCTCGCGCGGCGAGGGCGAGAGGCGGACTATTAGGAAAAGAGACTCGTAGCGCTCTTAAATCGAAATATAGCTGTAAGGGATGCACGTAGAGAGCACGAGAGCTCGAGAAGCGGTAAGACAAGGAAGGCAGTCGAACGGGGTGGGGGAGGGCAGAGCGGAGGAGGATCTCTCTCCGGCGGGCGAGCATATGGTTAAGCCATAATGGTGGAAGTGATATATTTAAAGCCGGGGCGAAGTTTGGCGCGGGCGTGCCCCGCATAAGTTTACATTATCTCGCCGACCGATAGCGCGCGGCGCTCCCCGGGCCGGGGGCCCCGTGAGCGCCGCGGCTCTTTCGAGAGGCCATTCGGGAAAGAGCGAGAGGGGCCACGAGCGCGGAATGAAAATGAGACGGAGATTGATTTATTTATTTATGCCCTCTCGGCGAAGTCGCCCCGGCGACTTTTAATTTCGAGCGCCTCATATCGGAGATTAAATCTCGGACCAGAGAGGCATCCCGCGGGGCCGTCTCCCCGCTCGTTTCTGCCTCTTCCGTGCGATTCGCGTTTTTTTTTTTTTGGCCGGCTCGCCGATTAACGAGGGCTGAATTTTTATGGTCTTTTGATAAACGACGTTTGATAAATTAACCTGCTTCGCAGATAACGGTGTATTACATTTATATTTACTAACCTTTTGTATCCTTTTGCAAAAACAGTCGAGAAGATATTTCGGGGGTGGAAATCGATTGGCTATTTGTCAGTCATTTAAAGTAGGATTTTATTTGCAAGAGTTCGTTGCAAAATGAAGCTTAATATCTTAACAAGTACAATTTTATTATATGGAGTATGCATCATGTTACTACAGTTTGAACAGAAGGTAATCTAGAAGAGTTCTGGCACAGTAGAACAAGTCCGACATGGTAAGCCAGATTGGAGTAGATGAATTCAAACGCAGTAGAACAAGGCCCTTTTTGGGACAACCAAGCATGAACCAATACTACTGATTTATAACTTTACCCTCTCCGGCAGTTGTCTGACCTTATACTGACCAATACGTGCAGTAGAAACCATTATTCCTTCCTTGTCTGACCACACAGGGACTTATGCTACTGCACCTTATCCCCTTATTATCGCACAGGCTGACCATACCTGACTTATTCTACTGCATTGAACTCTACTATAGCTTACCTACCAGTATTAAAAAAAGGATCAAGGATAAATAATTGACAAGGATTCGAGGAAACGCAAAATTTTCGCAGTGAATAAAGGTGGAATCCCATATTTTTCATTCCGCGTGGAAAATTCCGTCGAAACTCGGCCGCGGCAAATCTCATTAAGTTAAAATGCGAGCGCGGACTCGCCGCCGAGCGTAAACAAGCAGTATCCCGGGGCTAATCCGCGCAGCGGAATTTAGCCGATCGCCCGGCTGGACACGAATGTGTCCGACGCGCGGCTCGTCCCAATTGGGCATCTCCGGCGGCATCAGCGCCGCGCGGATTTACGGCTCGGAGTCTCGGCACCATTTCACCGGCGGAAGCTTTTGTTTGTGAATAAGTGCCAGCCGCGCGAGGCTTTTAAACTCCGGCGTCGCCTTTCGCGCTCCGCTCGCGCAGGCCTTGCCAGGCGACGCCCCGACGTTTTGACGGCGGACGGCCGTTTCATCGCGCTGGGTTTAAATAAAAAAGTAAAGGGCGAAAATAAAAAGTATAGTACCTTTGGTGTCTGTGTGTATTGTACCTCGCTGTAATACTGTGTAATAATTGTGTTATGAACCAAAGCTTACCTGAAAAATAAAGTCAAGAAAAACATTAGCAAACGTTGAAGAAATAAATAGTAAGACATAAATAATAAATAAATAATAAATAAAGGAAAGTAAAATGCGTAAATCAAAGGGGAAAATAATGCACAGATAATGAAAGGGGAAAATTGTAAAATGTGGAAATTTACAACTTCATTAACGGCTGAACTTATGGATCTCGTACAAAGGAGCACGTGCGGGAGGGGAAACAGAATGCGAGGCGCACGTTCGCGCGTGAAAAGAGGTCAGCTCGCTTATCCGCGTGCCTTTTCGCTACTTTCGTGATCTCGAGCCGCTAACCGAGCCGCAATTGCTGAACATAATAAGGTCGAATTAGCGCCGCGCGACCCGCTCTTTCGGCCTTCGTCGATTTACTTGAAAAAAGCTTTTGCCTTCGAACGACCCCAGGTATTTAAATATATATGGAAGTATGAGTATGCGAATTTTTTCTGTATATTCATTAGTTTACAGTCGTGATATCTGATGTTTAATTTAATCATACCTATCTTTTCTGAAATTGGACCATTTCATTGCTGATGTATCTAAAGTTTAGTGTTAGCGACAAACGTGAAACATTTTAATTTATACTTTACTTACATTTATAAATAAATTTTATGAAAAAATACATTATTTCTAAGGTCATTATTTATTATTATCGATGATAATAATTTTTAGTAATTAAATGTTGTTTTTTTAAAGTTTGTCAAATGTGTCTGACCAAACTTGTCTGTTTCTACTGAAATTGTACAATAACCGAGTGAAATGTAAAGTTTAGCTGTTTGTACGAAATCGAGCTGAATCGGCGATGGTTTCACATACGATGGAACCACCTTAACGCAAGAACTGGAATACTCAATTACCATGCTGATTGTTATGTTCTGACATTGCATTACGTAAACTATGAGATAAAATTTTACAGCGTTTTCAACGAATTTTTAAAAAGCTCTCCGGCTTTTTCTCTCTCAAGACAAAAGTAGCATACAAACAAAAGAAAGGCGAGCTGGAAGCGTCGATTTCGGCATGTACGAAGTAATCGAGGCGGAGGTACGACGAGCCATTAGCAAGACGCGCTTCGGCAAGAGGCATACAGTCCCCATCCCACCCGCCCCGAGGCTATTAGCCGTTATCTTTGTATTACGATCAATTCTTACCCAACGGTAATTGCGCGGAAAACTGCCTCGCCTTAGTCTTCCCCCCCATCCTCCGCGAGAGCCCCGCAAACATTCCTCTCGGCTTTCTCTCTTCATTCTCCAATCGCCGCGGTTTTACAGGGATGCCGAAGCCTCGCCTCGCGCCGATCAAAGGTAAAAATGATTTTCGCGCATTAACGAAATACTTAACTCCCGTGGCTCGCGGCTTTCTCCCGGCGCTTGGAAACCTCGATTCTTTTTTTTTATCATTAAATTTAAAGGGCTTTCGTCGCTCCCGCGGCGAGCCCCCGGCAAAGCCGTAAATTACTCAAAACGAAGAAAAGTCCGCGCGGCGCGGGGCGCAATCCTCACTGGCCGGGCAAAACTAATCCCGTCCGAGGAAAAAAAGCCCGTCGTAAAAGGAAAGAATTAAAAGAGTCGAGCTTCGGCTTAATCTTCGCCCGCCCCCCTCCCCACCTCGCCCCCCGGCCTGTGGTAAACTCTGTTATCCTTTCCGCGGGAGAACATTACCCCCTTCAGCCTTAAAACTCGCGAGTCGCTATCGCGCGGGCGAGCGCGCGCGCGAAGGAGCGGAATTTTATATCGGCGCACGGCCGCGAAATCTTTAGGGGGGTCGCGGCTTGCTTTTTAACGGCACCTCGTAAAAGCTCGGCGTGCGGACCACCCCCGATAAGTTTTTGACGTGGAGCCAGAGGGCCCGCGTACCAGTAAGGGGGTACTGCCCGACGGTGCGGGCGTAAAGGCTGTATCGACTTTCGGTTGTAATCTGTGATGACGGATTTTTTTTTTTAACGACTGTGACATTGAAGCGGATAGCATGTTCTTTGTTATTTTAACTAAATGTGGGTCAGTACATTTCTTTCGTTTTTAAATGTACGGGCGCGGGCATTAAGATTTGAATTAAAATTATTGCTTATTCATGGGTAAATGTCACGATTTCTGATGTACAGTAGAAAATATGAATATTTTATTTCGTTAATTTTTTAAAGTATGTAATTAAACATTTGCTTGATTGAAAGATTATTGGCCATTTTTAATTGTTAAAGTGAATATTAATGTTTTAATGCTTTCGAACGAGTACCTGGCGCAGTTAATTAATAATTTTTAAGTTATTATTAAATTATCTTTTTATTTTGCTGAAAAATACGGTGGAAATGGGCTAACATATTTCAGTGAGATTTATGCATAATTAACTCTTCATTTACCCTTATTACGAATTCATTATCATTACCTAGTGAGCGTAATGACGTTAAACCAGCTAAAAGCTGTAAAATTTTTTATAATTATACTCGCGAACCCTTGAGATAATAAAAACTGCGATAAATTCTAATTCAATATCTGCCGTGAAAATTGCAAAGTGCAAAATTAACCAAGAACCTTTTCGACAATTGAATGTAGGTAGGAAAACTTTCTGGAAGCGGGGACCAAAAACGAGGAGAGGCAGACGCGAACTTCGTGTCGAGTTTCGAGGGCGGACTTTAATAAATAAACAAAAGAGGCCGCCGCGTCGGGAGGCAAGAGGTCGGGAGTCCACATTCAGCCTCTTCCTCGTTTCCTTTCTTCTCGAGAATTAGGTCTGCCGCGCTCTCGAAAGCAATTTCGCCCCGTCGCCAATTCAACCGCAGGAAAAAAAAACATTTTTCGATCCCCCCCGAAAAAAATTTGCCGGGGAAAAGAGTCCCCGGGAAAAAAAGGAGATCGAATTAACTCGTCCCTCAGTCCCGGAGTCTTGTCCCTCTCTCGGGTCTTTCTAATCTCCCTTTTAAAGCGGGTATTATCTCGGGCAGCGCGACAGTCACGTTATTTCGTATCTGTCTACGGCTTCGTTTGTTTGACGATTACAGCGCTCGAGGAATGATTTATGAAGCGCGGCGTTTTTTTGCTCCAGTTTATCCTGTACCGTTTAAAATATCCGTTTATTTTGGAAATTTGTTAAATCGAATCGATTGTACCAATTTCCGCAAAAAAGTCTCACTTTATTTTGGAAAGAGAGTCGCAACGTATTAAGTCTGCCTTACTTTTTACTCACATCCGCTTACTTTCCATTATTTTCCATATTTAGCAGGGTATTTTATTTATATAAAGATAGCATCGTTAAGATAAATTTTCGTACTTTATAATCGCGTTTACGCTCGCTTAAAAGATAAAATCAATTGTATGTTAATTATATCCAGAATCTAATTTAAGAATCACTTACGAACCGAGATTTTTAGCAAGAATTCCACATTATCGCAGCGAAGCGGTTAAAAATATCTTACGCGCCGTGCGAAACCGCGCAGAGTCGCGGGTAAAGCGAATTACGTTCTCTCGCGCGTTTTTCTTCCCCTCGGTTGTGTCGCGGCTGCGATTGAACCCCGGCCGATGTTTGCCCTAGCTAATGGATTTAGCCGGGGCGACGCGTGCGCCCCACGCGTAATCCAGTCGGATTCCTCGCTATTGCGCGTCTGATTGCTTTCGATTGCCGTCGCCGGGTTTCTTGCGCCTTTTTTTCCGTCGCCCTCGACGAGGCCGCCGCGAGCTTTAATGTATTCCGGCTTTATGCGAAATTAACGGGACCGCGATGTTTTCTCGGCTAAGCGCCGGGATCGCGCGCCAGCTTGAAAACTGGAATGAGGCTTCGCTCGCATGAATTACGGAGACTCGAAAATTGAGTCCGTAACGCGACGCATACTATCGGCAAATTTTTACGAACCCCTTTTTGCATCGAAATTTAGCGACTTTAAGGATTATCGGCGGTGAAAAGTTCAGCGCTTCATTTTTTAGTGGACAGTATTTTCAAGTATTCAAACGTTGTATTTATAAAAATGGTATAGTACTATCTTGTAAATATTTACTGCAATTAAAATAAATCGAGGTTAGGAAAATTTAAAATAGAATGAAGCTTGCAATTCTGCGGAGGCGAAAATAAATAAATAAAGGATTTCGCCGACATTCTCGTTAAAATTTTATTCCACGGCTAATCCGCTTACCGCGAATATGAAAAAAATGCATCGCTCGTCGCGGGTGAACGTTCGTTTTGTGATCAAAGAAAAAAAAAGGCTCCGAAAAAGCAATATAATTATAATACGGAATGAGTAATGAGAGCAGATAAGGACTCGAAGGTGTTACAACCTAATGTTGGCGTTAATACGAAGAAGGATATTAAAGTGTCTTAAGCCTTGGGCAAAACAGGGAAGAGACGAAGTTTTAGAAGCTGGAAAGCGGCCTTCTAACCGAGCGAGTCAAAGGAGCTTTGTTCCGCCGAGGCGCGCGCACTTCGTTTGTGTTTTCTTTGAAAGGAGGGGACGAGAGAGGGAAGGATTTTATGAAGTTTGCCCGAGAGTTTCCGAGGTTATGGATTCAATTGTTTTCGCGAGCGCGAAAGTCGACGTGCCGCGAGGGTTCCACCCGGCTCCGGTTATTGCAGCCGACATACACTGATTACATTATAATTTAAATAGTTATTTTTTTCGTCTCGATATTCCCTCTATTCGCTGTGAATATTTTTCGGAAAAAAATCCACGAGCTTCCCAACGAACTCCGCATTCTCTGCGCTGAATACACTGAAATTAAAAAAAAGCGCAAAAATGGGTTCAACCGAGTTCAAATTGAATGAACAAAAATGTACGCTCGCACAAAAGCAAGTGCAAGGGAGGCGTGCATTTTTCACGAATCCCCGGTGTTTCGTGCCGGCGAGGGAGAAAAAAGCGGCGCGCCGTCGTTCCTTGGAAGAGAAAAAAAAAGAAGAAGCGCAGGAGGACCCGGAAAAACGTGTAAATCTGCTTACAAAGTAGACAAGCGAGACGCGGGGCCGGGCGGGCGAGGGGGGTGGAACTGGAAAAAGCGAGCGCCCGGGGGAAGAAGAAACAATAACCAAAGTTCCCTTTATTCGTAACGCGGGGCTCTCTCTCTCCCGGGAGTCTTGCCGGCTGTGGCTTTCATTCGCGACGTTAAATCCGACGTCCATTAAAAGATCGTAAAGCCGCGGGCGGCGCATCGCGGCGCAATAATAAAAAGGGCGGCCCAGGGCGCAGCCGCGGCAAGACGTACGAACTCGCCTCCGAGTCGAGATTGCGCGAAAAATGCTCGCGCTGATGACCGGCCGCTTAACGAGCTTTCGATACCGCGGTAATTGGGTTGCACCTCGCTTCTTTTACGTACCCCCCATTCGAGCCGCTGTAACGACATTTTGATTTCGGCCGTAAGAATTGAAATTTTTCCTCGGTCTGGTAAGCGTACGAACTTCATGGCGATGACTGGCGGCGAGGAGCGAATAAATGAAGTAGACTGTTAAATTGAGAGTTGGCCAGTGGTCGTTGTAGAGAGGTACTATTATTAAATGGAAAATTTTATCATTTAGCTTAAATTGAATTAATTACGAATAATGCATCTGATCACTTTTCGAAAGTCTAGAGAGAGAATAAATAAATAATCTCTTACTATTGAAAATGCATTATTTTCATTATCACTAGTATTTCTTGGATTGTGTTAGTTAGTATTAGTTAGTATTAGACTAGTATTTGTGGATTGGTTATGACTTTAATTTCTGTGAGCAATAAAGTTTTCTCGCATTATGCACCTGTTTTAAATAAACTTAAAAAAAATTGACCACTTTACTACTCTTAATGCTTTCTAGGCTAACTAATATACGTAAGTAGAAACAGATGGATGCCCTAAGACATCTTTCTAAAAATACCAAAACTGACCCTTGCCTATTTTACAACAAAGCACTCAAATCGTTTGGACTTCGATGAGGCCTCGCGTGAGTAGAAACAGACGGGTACCGCAAGACACTTTTCTAAAAATATCAAAGCTGACACTTGCACACTTTAGAACAAAACTCACAAACTATTCGTAATAAAATCAATGTTCCGATGAGGCCTCGCAGGTCTACAAACAGCGCACAGCCGTAAGATCGTTTTATCGCCTCGAAGGCGCAGCTTTATTAGCCCCCGGTCCGATTAAGCGGCGAAGACGCGGCGTCGTAAATATGGGAAATGCCGGGCGCGAGGTCCCGAATTAATTATACGCGGACGCATGTGCGCGGCAGAGCCAAGACGCGCGCGATCGTCCTCGTTAGTTTACGGGCGCCCGATAAATCAGCCGCGCGAATCGACAGCCGCCCGCGGAGGGGGGGGACGCGCGCGGCGTCGCGCTGAAACAATGGCCGGGCGCGGCTGGCAATCAGCGGAGTTGGCCCGGGGCTCGCCCCGTCCTTTTTCTACTGATTCAGCGCGGAGGATGACGCGCCGGCTGGATTGCGAAACAGCCGACGAGGCTTCCCTTCTGCACGGAGGAATTGACTGCGCCGCGCGCGAAGATGCCGCGAGAATATTAATTTAGCGCCCCGCTAAGGTAGAGGAGAGGCGATTTCTTTTATATATATGCGCAATGAATAACTTAGCATTTGCTTATCTACTTTAATACTTGACTTTGCTTTAAAATTTCATAACTAAAAGGAAGAAGCAGCGGATAGGACTATTCTTAGACAATCGCATAAAAGAAATGAGAAATGAAATAATTAAAACAGCTACTTTGGGAGAATGTTCTTGTCTAAGATATGGTGATCAAGCTCACTATAAAAATAAAGTGAAAAAACGTGTTTTTTTACCGACTCAAGGAAAACTTCGTAATTTTTTCAAAAAAGCTCCTTAATTATTATGAAAACAGCTTTTCACATCGTTTATGATTCAGGTTCAAAATTATAACAATTTTTACGATGAAAAAACTTCACCGCAATTTTAATATAAATACCCCCTAAAATACAGTCGTGTAGTAATATTAGTCGTGTTGTCTTAATAAAATTTCCACGGTATTTATTTTCACGTAAAAGGCAACAAATAATCCATCGTCGTTATTACAACAGTGACTAGATCAAATTAAAACTGAATCACAAAGGGGGGAAACTCCAGAAGCGTCGAAAAATTCGCCTAATCAAGAAATAATGATCCCGACAGCAGCGCGCGGGGGATTAACGTGGCGGCGTCGAGAGGGACGGCGAAGCCATATCGCGTTTTCGTTATTAGTCGGCGAGGGGAGGGGGCGGCTTGCGCTTTATTGTGGTTTCGCAATTACTCGTTCGCGGCGCGACGCGTCGAAACTAAAAGTCAACGTTAACTGTCCGGGGCAATCGCGTCCGCGCGCCTCCACTTGTCCCTCTCTCTCGTCTCTCCTTCGGCACAATGGACACCGCCGCAGCCATCGCTTGTATTGTAGTTTTGAGGTTAGCCCGTCTCTCTCTCTCCGGTTCGGCGCGGGCACACACGAGCGGCCGCGGTTATGGCCTCCGAGTGCTTTAGTGCCCGCCCGACCCAGCTTCCCCTCGTCCGCCCCTGTTTTTTTGCTCGTTCGCCGATGGATCGAGGGACGTTTTATCCGCGCAGTCGGGCCGCTTCCACGGAACCGAGCGATTAGATGTCGGTCGGGATAATAAAGAACAGCTGTTCTCTCTACTTGAGCCCCCGGACCACTCGATATCGCTTTCGACCCCCCGGCGCACAGCGACGGGGATATAGCCCCGGGAAGAGGCGGGAGAAAAGTGAAAAAGCGAGAGTGCCCGGTGATGAACAGAATGGCGGATTTCAGTTTTCAACTCATTCGCACGCCAACTGAATTCTTCTTTTGATACACTTTTTTTTCACTTTCATGTGCTGTGTACATTATTCTAGAAAAGTAGATTTATTCGAAACTTATTTAACTAAACGACCACCTTTATTCTGAAACAGTTTTCCGTGGCAAAAATGTATGGCATCTTTTAACGTAACATGTTTTTGCACCTCCGATCCCGTCGAATCTCCTTATTTTGAATGCAACATTTGGCGCGATTTTGAAAAATCTGAAAATGCGAAGCCCGGCATGACATTGTGGTGCGCAGGTGTTCGAAGATGTCGATACGTGCGACGTCAAGATGCGGTTGTCGCGTGTGCTCCGAGGCAGCTTGTCCAAATTCACCGCCCGAATATTCCGTAGTTTCTAGAAAACGGATTCAAGGGTCAATGCTCTCCGACGTCGTGATAATCTCCGATTCGAGCAGATGCCGCGGGGCTTCAGTAGGGGCAAAAAATGCAAAGCGATTTCCGGTTTCTTTAAAACACATTCAACTCCATCTTCATTTTATTGTTTATTTTTGTAACGGAACATTTTTTTTCAGTATTGATGAAATTAAATAAAAAAAATTATAATAATTGTGTTCAATATCGTCGATATCCAAAGTCAATTATTCAAAAGCGATTATAAACACGAGGCTCTACCCCTAAATCTCAAGACGCTTGTCAAAGGCAGAGGATTATTGCCCGACGTTTGTAAGCCCGGAGTCAAATAAATATCGTAAAATAAACACCAGGATTAACCTAAGCCCGACGAAATCGCGTAAGACGTAGCGCCTCGAGCTCCGATCCATATCCGTTCGACGTCACGACTCACCGAAAGAAACAATATTGCTCGCTTCCGCGGATAATCCGGCAATGAAAAACGCGTTCCCGCGTCGAACTGAAATCAGCCCCGGAGTATCCGCGCGTCCCATAACCACCGATAAGGCTAAGTAGTCTGATAGACAGGGCGAGGGGGGGGGGGGCGTTCGCGGGGCTGTCTGCCGCAGAGAACCGCCCTAACCGCCGCCACCCCCGGCTGGAGCCACTTCATCTCCGGCGCGGCACTTACGGACTGACACGTCGGGGGGAGGGTAGATCTCTCGCGGGGCAAGTCAAACAAGTCGCCGAAGCTGTCTGCGGGATCGCGAGCGCCGATCTAGACGATGTCGCGCTTCCGCGTCTTCCGCGAATTTTGAGCAGCTGCCGTAACTGCCTTCGGAACGCCATCTTGGGTTGGTCCACTTTTTTTCGCAAGAAGATACTGTGTAATCAAGGATCGTTCGGTGTTTGATAATTTTAAGGAGATGCTTGAGAGGCAAACTGGAAAATTGAATAAGTGAAATTTATTTAAATACCGCAATTTAGCGTCAAAAGTATCTTCTATGATTGTAATACGCTGAGAAAAGTACTACTCACGACTTACTCGAGCTAGTATAATTTTTAGTAATAATTCTTAAAAAGTTGTAACATTCCGTAGAGGTAATTAAAAGTAGTAATTTTTCCTCACTCATTTTTTTGAAGGTAAGAACTTTCGACATTAAATAAGAATATTTTAGTCAATTACACTTATTCAACTTATTGTGCAAGACTTTAGTTTTATAAAAATTCATAAAATGAACACATGAACTCAGTATCAATAATTTGGGGTTTGATTTTTTCAAGTGGTAATTATTTTTTCAAATTACATTTTGCATTTTGATTTTAAAGAAGCACTTGTACATGTCCTTAAAGCAATAATTTGCGATCATTATAGAAACCGTCTAAACTAAACGTGAACAAAGGAAAAACGTACACCACAGGAGTGAAACCACACCGAGCGGAGTTTAACAAGCAATTTGCGTTATAGACTACAAAATGGCTACACCGAGGGAGGGAATTCTAGTTACTGCATCTTGACGGAGAAAAAGGCGGTCGGTTGAGCAAGGGTAAACGTCCAGATTGAAATTTAAATCCAAAGCAATCGGCGGCGGGAGCCGGGCGCGCGGCTTCTGCAATTCAAGCGGCGGCAAATCACGGCATTCTCTTCTAATTCAGATTAGTTTAAACTTTCGCAAAGTGAATCGTCTCCAGGCGTGCTCCGCGATAAAGCGCGCCCACCCCTTTGAAGGGGGAGCTCAGCCGGCCGAATAGAGCGAGCTATTTCTCGCGGGCGGGCGCGATTTCACGCCCCGACGACTCCGCATCCGCGCCCGCTCGTCCCCCCTGGGGAACTGAAAATTCGCGGACGATCGCCGCCCGTCCCCTTCCCCGGTGGCTTAATTAATAAATTCGCCGATAAGACGGGCCGGATCGATCGGTCAGCCCCTTCGGCTCCGCCTGGATTTTCGGTGGGGCCGGGCGCGGACGGGCGCAACTTTCGGGGGATGGGCCGAGCGCGCGGCCTCAATTAACGGCTGACGATGAAAAATGAGGGCCGAGGGAGCGAAAGCGGCTGTTGCCCGATACTTAGCGCTGGAGTTCACTGATTACTCTTCGATCTTCGCGCGGATCGTTTCTTGCGGCTCGCGGGTGTTTTTTTTTTTTAGTTTTTAGAGAGACTAGGCCCGAAACGTCAGGGGCTGTTTTTTGGAGAGTCAATGTGGTTCATACCATCTCGTGAAGTATGAACAGTCTGTGAAAATCAATTTTCCAAAACTGCGGTTTCATTTTAATGCCTTAAACCTTATTAAAATTGATCTGTACTGCTGGCTTATTAATATTTAAAAATGAATAATTAAATTGTGAATATGCGAATGTAAGAAAATCTTGCCTTAAATGACAACTCGCTCTCTTATTCAATAATTTGAAAATTTACGTCTTGCATAGTATGAATATTGAAAAGAATCGTTTTACCTTATTCTGATTTAATATCTTATATTATTCTATCCAATAATCTTAACTCACAGGGACCGTAAAAGTAATGCGGCCACTAACCCCTTGAAAGACAATTTAATAGCGAGTATTTCGGGACAGCGGCTGATGCGGCGTTAACGCGAGTCCATTAGGATCTTATTTCCAGCAAACTCAACGCCTTTTTTCAGTACTCGAATCGAACCCGACTAGCCGTCCGAGTATAGATTCCTGGGCAGTCCATCAGCGCCCGGGCCGTAAAGAAAAAGCCTAATTGGAGAACGCTGGAAAAACGTGGGGGGGCTGCGGCTCGAGTGCACGTAGGTATATACGTACGGCCGCGGGTGAGACCCTCGCGAATTTTATTTTCCGCTTCTCGCCTTTTTCCACCTTGTGGCGCGAGCCGTCGCCGCCAAGCGCCCTCCTGTACGCGCGCGCGCGATCTAATGAAAGAGAGAGACGGAGAAACGGGGCGGGAGAGGGAAAAGCACGAGGGGAATGCGCTCGTTTCGCGCGGCGGGCGCAAAAAGCCAGAGCTAAAGGGAGAAAGAGGGAGAGGGAAGATGAGGGCCAAAAGAAAGTGGAACACGAGAGGAAGACAGTGCGAAATGCAGAGCCCGAGGAAAACACGACGCGAGCCCATTTTCCGGGAGAATAGGGACGAATGAAAAAGGACGGGTCCGGCGCTTTTTTTTTTGCTTCTTTCTTCCCCCCCTCCTCTTAGCCTTGTAAGTGTAAAGTGTAAACCCCCCACTACCTGCTTTGGAATGGCGCTTGTACAAGGCCTCAGGATTATACGATTACACGGTTCTTTTCACAAAAAATAACGTTAAGGAGATTCTATTCTTGCATTGCCAATTATTCGTGAGCTGGTCGACCTTTTGATCGACTTTTTGATGGATACAATTCTTAATTTTTACTTAACGCGATTTCAGTTATTAAATAATTATAAAAGAATCAATGTCATTTTAAGATTTTAATTTAAATTTGAAATTATTATTTATTTATAAGTAACAGTATCACTCGAATTTTGATTGATTGTGCAGCTTATTATTAAACCACGAAAATTTTATAATAACGTCATATTCCACAGTTTTTTTAAAACTAAACTATATAACACTGTAATGTTACGATCATAGCAGAAATTGAGAAAAGCGTAGAACAGAAAATAACTGTATCAATGCGAGGTGCCAAAGCCAAACCAGAGATAGCGAAGCGCCCAGCCCGAAAAAAGAGCCCGGTAAATCCTGCAGGAAGAAGGGAAAAGGGGTGGCCGGAGGAAGGCAGGAAGAAAAGGATGGAGAGCAGAATCGGAGAATCGAGTTCTCGGCGGGGGACAGCGTAGAATCCGTGGCGGTCGTATTACGAATGGAATCGGCGCGGGTAAAATTAGTCCGTATTCAATTTCTCCCAGGGGTACGCCGGTGCGCGCCGGCAGCGACTCCCCAAGGCGCCTCATAATTAAATTCGGCCAAATTTCCCCCACCAGGCTCGGCCGCCGCCGCCGTTTGTGGTGGGGCGGGCCGCCCATTCTCCCGTAACTAGCTATTGTGCGCCGTTGCCCGGCGTCACCGGCCCCCGGGAAACTTTCGCGGGAGGCGAGATGCACGTCGCGGGAGACGTCGCCGATGGGAGGAGAAGAAACGCCCGGCGTCCGTCTACCTTCCTCTCCCTTTTTATCGAACTTTTCGTGTTTTTCGCCGCCTGAACGGGGAGTATATGTAACTTCTCGCGGCCACGTGGGGAGTTTTACACCGTGAAATTAGGATGTATGAGAGCCAGCGGGACAAAGTTATTCCTCGGTTGGGTTATTGAAGCGGGTGCCTACGAGAGGACTGAATGGTTTGCTCGGTCGCCTCGGACTTCGTTTAGTTGTACATTTCGCGAGCGAACTGTTTGAGTGAAATGTTTATGAGATATTATAGCGGAAGGGCAAGTGTTTCATGCGCGTGCATTACGTTTCCTGTTTCTGACTTTTGTGATTAAACAAGCGTGAAATGCCGTACGCGCTTACTTGGTGCATAAGGATACACTTACTTGTGTTCCCTTAATGAAGAATTAGATAATAGCGTTAAATCTAGACTGTGTATACTTTAACTTGAAAAATGATTTAAAACTGTGCGAATGTATTTTTGGTCCTGCTGATACGTAAATAGAAACCTCCTCTTTTTAAACTCATTAAAATCAATAATCAGATTTTATTGAAAATCTAAAGTAATCCTATAAATGATAATGACGTTTCCATAAACGGATACTGAATGATTTTTATTTCATTGAAATGCATACCCAAACGTTCAAGCTCCAATTGAGTTTTACCGTTTGCTTTGCGATCAGATTAAAAAAGCACACACACGAGCAAAAATAAATCGATAATAACACAAACGAGCGGAAAATATTTCCCACCTAGACCAAAAAGTAATTAAAAATGAAACAGCCGTTAAAAAAGAAGGCAACTAATTTGTCGCGCACGATCTAGGAGGAAAGAGCCAGATAACTTCGTCCATAAATTTAGCTCCCTGCTGGATTTCGTGTACGTGTGCGTTTGTCTTTAAGCCTCGCGCGCCGAAATCGAATAACGTCCCCGATCGACGAATTTAATTTTATTTTTGTTCTTCCATCGTGCCCCCCACCCTCTTTTATATATATATACCGAACGAGCCCCGGGGCGGGAGTCGAGCAAACAATTCGTACCTCGAGCCATTATTTCTCCGCTTCCTTTTATTTTTAGCGGGTCTCGTTTCGCGCGAGAAGACGCCGGAAGATTTCCGAGAGCGACGTAAATTACGCGCGCGCGTTTTAATCGAAATCCGAGCCGCGCGCCGCGGCAGATTTATCGCGCCTTATTGCCCGACGCGCCGGCGAAACTTTTTGAAAAATCACTCCCGCCGATATTGGACATCCGGACGCGGGAGTCGCGCGCGCGCGCCACTTGACCTTTATACGCGACTCCGAGGCGGGAGTTGAGTGGCTGCCCGGGCACGTACGGGGGGCAGGCGGCATGCTGCAGCCTCCCGAGCTTATATATCGTATTTATGCCGCATCGCTGAAAGATCTGCAGATTCGACTCTTTTCCATTCCACCCCTTGGTGTTTCGTCTCTTCCGGTTCCTACTGCCTCCCGTCGCGTCCTACGGCTTTTTGCTCTTATTGCGCGCGGGGCGGACGACTAGGAAACAGGGAACGAAATGAAGCTGAAAATAGGAGATCCTACATTGCCTTTTGCTCTGGGCCAGCATACTATTGGCGTAAGAATAAACGATTTGGACTTGGACGGCCAGCAGCATAAAATTTCTTTATTTTAGATTTTATTTTGATATAGACGTAATAAAGAATAAATTTTGTATAGCATTTGCTATTCGAACATCAAGGATTAAGTCAAAACTATTAATTGATTAATTGAAACCGTGCGATTAATAAATATAACTGTGTAAAAAGGAAAATCATTTCCAATTTATCCATTTTATTGGATCTATTTTATTTAAATTAAGGTACGTATAAAATTAAATACTTTCATTAGAATAAAAAACTTAACAGGGAAAACGCAAACTATAAAAACATTAGAATTTCTTTTTCTAATTAAAAAGCTTAACTTCTCCACATAAATGTTTCGCATTGATTTACTGTAAACAAATTTGAAAAGTATTTATAACAAACTGAAAATAGCGATTTCGCGGCACATAATCTATTTATACTAATTAATGATGATCTTCAATTCATTTTCGGTAATCCCGCATCCAGATTTCCTGCTCGAGCGACATTTCCGACAGCAAATTGACGCAAACTTTAAACAAAGTCATTAGAATATTGATGCAACTCGTAAAACTCCTCTTGGAAAGGGACAATGCAGAAATACACCGGATATAGAAAATCCAATTCATTACGAAATTCTTCCAATTCGCGCGCCCGGTCTCCTAAAATAACCCCGCTCATAGTCTCGATTTTTGAAACGAGGCGTCGCCGTAATGAAAATCAGAGAAAGGCGAGTAGCCAATCCCATTAGTCCCGTCACCTGTGGATCGAAGTCCCGGAATAATTTCGGCTCTGCGGCCGCGCGCGCGCGCCGCAGAGTCGGCCGTGCGTCGCGCGGCAATCTTACTAATGGCCGTTCCTCGTTCATCCGCTGCGGGGCCCGCGTTGACAAATACGAATCCGCGAGCGCAACGACCGCGCGGCCAATGATGCCCGCCGGAGATGGCGCACTTTCGCTTTATGACGGGGACGGGGACCGACTGCGTTGCGTTTGATCGCCCGCGCACTGCCGATTCATTATCGCGCGCGCCGAAATCCGCGCCTATCGCGGCGCGAAGTGTTTCGGGAAATCGGGCGCTAAAAAATCGGTGGATTTTTTCGTCGCGGTGCGCGGGGGAGTAATTGATTGGATGGGTCGTCGGTGCGACTACTTAGCGGAGTGGCCTGTCCGGAGTATCTGTTTCACGCGGTGCCGGGAGAGGCGAAAAATACAATCGAAAAAAAGGCTTTTAGCTCGCGCGGAGCCTCGGGCGGCTAGATTTCAATTCGATGTTTCTTGTCCCCCGGGCACTCCATCAAAGAGTTGCTGCGTTCGAGCGAGAGTGCCATCGGGGGGTTTGTTTGGATTTTTACTAATAACCTGGCTGCAGCGTTGTGAAATAAACCCAATGGCAGGTAAATGCATGCAGATGAAAATTTTTGATAAGGATGTTTTAATAAATGAAAAGGTAGACAATTTATTAACGTTTAATATGCGAGCTTTTGGTTCGAGTCACATAATCTGGATAATTGATACTTTTTGAGAGCTATCATGATTTTTATTTTTGTTTACATTCACAGGTCAGCTTCCCAGAAGCTTTTAAAAGCATTCACATTTCGAAAAAATGCTCTAACATATATGAAGTTTCTTTTTAAATATGAATTTAAAAAATATTATTCCAAAAGTCAACATATTTAAAAGCTTTTAATGGTTTTGGATAGCAATGACCCAGAAGATATTCAAATTTCCCATACAAAAAAAATAATATAATTTACAAATAAATATAAATCCATTAACATGCAGGTCTCATTTCTCAATCTAGCCAGCACCACCAGCGTCTGATCAAAGAAGCAATAGACACGTGGACAGCCAAAATCCAGCCCGTCGAGCGGGTGATGTAGAATCCCAGTGCGAGAGGGACAGTGCGACGTGGACAGGGGAAGAGCCGGGCGCGGGGAGGTTGGGCCACGATTTCGAGGTGCCAAGGGCTAAAACAATCGTCGTATTGTAAGCGTCGCAATTCCGCGCGGCGCCGCGGAGACAATGGCGCGGGGCCGTTCGCCACCCGCGCGCGCACACACGCCCAGACGTCCGGGATGGCCGAACCCCTTCCCCGCATCTTGGGCCGTTATCAAGGCAGGATGAATAATGAGACGGCGACAGGGCGAGGGACTCGGATGCTCTCTCTCGCAGATGCAGACCCCCACGCCCCGACGTTCGAGCGCGCATTTTCCACATTCCCCGATGCAAAAGCTCGGGACGTGTGCGGGAAAATTCCGAGCGCCGCGTCTTTTAAGGCAAATATATTGGCGAGGGGAATGCTGCATTCGTTGAGTGAATTAAGGGACCGCGTGTTCGCTTTGTCTTTAAAGAATTAGAGGTAGGAAATTTCGTTAAATTAATTAAGCGGTTTTTTTTTAGGAACAAAGTGATTCATTGCAAGCTTCGTCGCGACGGAAATTTATGGGACGCGCTTTTATTATCAATTTTTCCTCTTTCGTCGTTTCATTTATACCTCGGAGATATGAAGGAAATATTGAGTCAGTAGACACGGGGATAAGCCCCGGTAATCCGTTTCCTCGAAAATGATCAAGTTATGTAAGAAGTGGCGCGTGGAAAGAGAAAAGACCATTGTCTAATCTCGGATTCGAGAGGCGGATAAGAAAACTCGAGGCGCGCGCTCGCTCGCTCGCTTTCGACGGCGAGATTCGAGGCACGCGCTTTTTTCGAGGATTAACGGCTGTTTATCTCCGCGACGCGTATAAATGTATAAGGGCGCCTCCGCCTTGTCTGCGCGGAATTTCTCGCCTCTCACCGCCGTGGAACAGCTGCTTCCGAACAGATAAGGATTTCTCGAAAGAGCGGGGAAAGACGGAGGGGGGAGGGAAAAAAAAAGATACTCTCGGCGTCGCTGCTCTCCGCCACCCCCTCCTCCGATATATTTCAACGCTGTGCAAACTTTCATCGGCCGTATAAATATCGCGTGAATTACGGCCACCTCGATTTTTCAAATATTAACGGGCGACGCCGATGCCTAAGCCCGAGTTTTGCTTTATTAGCTTCCTCTTTTATATATCGAGTCGGGCGGAGATCGTCGTAAACTGTTTGGCGCATTATAAATCAGAATATCCGAGTCTCGCCCGTGCCGGGAATATCAAAGTTACAAATGCGTGTTTGATTTCTGTTAGGACCATGTTTAAAGATTAATACGATGTTGAGTGCGTTTACTTTTTCCCTCCCCGCTTCCGATAAATCACGATAACTTTCCCCCCCGCTAATACCTTTAGCCCCCAGGAAATTTTATTCCCGATAAAACGGATGAGTCCCCATCTGCGATATCTACCGAAGGCAATTTTTGTTCTTCGTCTTTAACATTGACAGTGTACTTAAAACATTACACCTAATTTTTTACTCTGTACTAATATTCCTCAACATTCATTGATTAATTTGGAATTTTCGCACCATTGAACCGAACACTCTGTCACTAACGAATTTAAATGCTTCGTAACATTCTACCGTCGTTTTTTAAAGAGAGGATAATAAAAAAAGTTAGAAAATAATCAGCGACCAAAGTAATCGTCGGAATCAACTTAGCGCAATTCCCCTTATCCACTTATTGGAGGGATGCATCTCGCGAGTGGCTTGAAAGCCTCTCGCATTTCTTAATTAGCTTTTAAAGCGACAAGTACGCGAGGGCACTTTACTGAAAAACAATTTAAGACGAGACGTGCTCTTATCGCACAATGCCGCGGCGCCGCCGCAGCGACGAAGTCGTCACGTAGGCCGACTCGTACCACTGGCTTACGACGCGCGCACCGCGGCGAACACGTGAGCAATTATACCCCGCCAGCGGCAGTGTCGACCGTAAAAATGACCGTAAATAAAGGCGCCTGGAGCCCGGCCAACCTTATGAGTGCTCCTCGTCGATCCCGACGGAAGGGCGACTTGCTTAATCTTGCTTTATTTAGCGGCGAGAATTGCTTTTCGTACGAATTCAGCCGGAGGAAGACAGTAATAACACGGGATGCTATCAATTATTCTCTCGGAACTCCCGCGCTAAAATCCAAGACTCCATCAATTTTGCTCTAAACGCTCCGTTCGAGGAGCGAGTTGAAAAATAAATGAACACTCGAGTCGGGGAAAAAGGCGAGCTTTTTCAAAAGAACCACGGCGGAAGGGAATTTTTTTTTCTCGCTCTCCCCTCCGGAAAAAAGCTGCGAGAGCGATGCAAAGCGACATCCTCAAAGAGTAATTCCAGAAAATAAATTAAATTCCGGGCTAACGAATTCTCCCAAGCCCTTGAACGTCCCAAGATTCGAAGAGAGAGAGAGTCTGCGCATCGCGCGAGTAATTTGGCCTCCTTTTTTCGCGCTGCAGCGTAATTTTCATTTTCTTTCCATTTTTTTTTCCTTTTTTTTTGAAGAATACAAGCGCGCGCTCGCGGGAGCCGTGAGCGTTAAATTAACGCCGGGCCCGCGAGAAGTTGCAGCGGCGAACGAGCAGCGCGCGCGTCTCGAGCTCCGGCGCGGCGCATCAATCTCCCGCGCGTTTGCCCGGCGCGAAAAAATTTAGCCGGGCATGCGAGCTTTTAATTGAAAAGGATGCCGCGCGAAAATTACACGTCAGTCGGGCGGGGCGGCGTCGAGGGGCCGAGCCGTCGCCCCGTTAAGTGATACGAATGCTTCGGGTTTCGCGGCGGCCCGCGGCCTCCTCTCGTCTGGACTACCTATATTTAATGCGGGGACACGGCCCCCCGGGACGAGTTTATATCACTGCCGCCTCACGCGCCTCGAATAACGCCCGCGACGACCAGTCGAACCTAAGTGGACGAATCGCGCGAGCTCGCAAGCCAGACTCGTGTCGACTTGAGTTTTATAGCGTGCCTTTGTTTAGTAGAGGAAATTTTAATTTAACGAATTTATTATTCAGAAAAATTATACTTAAGTTAAATATTTAACAGACATATTTTTGACTTGACAAATACCGCACATTTTGAGGAGATATCTCGGCTTATTGTACAGGAAAGTTATTTGATTAAGTTGTAAACGTTTTAATTATTTAATATTGGTTTAATACAGAATATTCGAAACTTTTATCAAAATATTTTGCACATTTGACTGTTAAGCAAATATTGAATTAATTCTCAAAAAGGTTCAGATAAAACTGTTTTTAGTTCAACATTTATTTCTAAAAATGTAGATTTGATATAAAAAATATGACGGATCATAATAACGGGGAAGAAAGTAGTATCTCTAGGACAGAGATATACGTAAATGAGACATCGGCTAGTAGTGTCACTGCCGGATGACGTAAATTTTCCACGAGCAACGCCGTTTCTAGTTCCTCTGAAATAGGTGAACTGCGTCCTGAATTTTCAGGTAATAGATGAACTCGCATGGAAGGCCTCGGTCTGTCTCTCCGAGGTGCTGGAAATGCCAGCTGAAATTTGATTGATGCTTGTGTCTAGAATACAGCAGAAGGAACGGCAGCGCCGACTTGTATTTGAATTAAGATGGTGAATGGAATTGTCAATGACGCATTCGTCGTTTAAAGCACAGCCTGCACTATTTCATCTTCTGTCATTTGTTCAAGAAAGCTGCATTAATTGTTACCTTAACAAAATAAGGCGATACTAAACAAGTCAATTTGGTAGTCTTTTCACATCTTATTTAAATAGGTAGATCTAATTCAGACTACGGTAAGAATACATTTAGATGGTACTTTGGATTCGTAAGAATCTTAAAAGTGTAAGTGAGCAATTGGAAATGACTTCAAATCAAAATGTTTTTAACAATTTGTATTTATTTCTTTATCAATTCAATTTAAATCTCAAAAAATAATTATTACACTGAAAATTGAATCTTCATCTTTTTTAAGATTCTTCAGAATCTGAGACTTCATCTAAACGCATCCTAACTTCAGAATTAAGTTCCAAATGTTTACTTTTTATACGAACAAAATAGAAATGAGATTTCAAACAAAAAAGAGAGTACCGATTCAAGGTTAAAATCTTCTCCAATAAAAAGACGGACCGACGTAATCGAGCGGAGCAGAGACAGGGGACCGATGGCCGCCAGTATATCGCGGCGTACTCGGCTGGCTGCGCGAGCCTTGGAATTTGAATGGAGCGCCATCGAGTCTGCTGGGAGCGACGCCGGCTCTCACCGGGCGGCCAGCGACGACGCCGCCTTATCTACGGATGCACGTGCGCGTACGTGCGTATGAACGCGCGATTACACCTGGGTCGGGCGGCGCCGCCGAGGGGCTCACGCAACGATGCGCGCGCACACACCCTGAATTATGCGCGTGGACGCGCGAACCCTGCAGTGTCGAAGACGCGTCTTGGGAGAAGCGATCGGCTTTTCATTGCTGATTAATGACTTGCTATTCAGTTTGAAGGGTTTAGTCGTTATATCATAAGTTGCTTCGATTTTCGTTTGATCAAAAATTTTAATACCATCATAGATCGATAATTTAAAAAAATAAAGTTTTTTTTATCGAAAACGTTTTATTTCCAAAGATTTTTAAACGACGGATTATTTTAGATTAAAGTGTAATAATTAAAAGTCACTATTTAGTTAAAACTTTGTCTGCAAGTTTGACGAAGGTAAGAAGTAAGCATAAATTTCTAAAACGTAATTTTGAAAGGGTGTGCAAGATAGATTACACACGATCCGCGTAATCAAATTGCAGCTACATTTCTGAACTTGGCGCTTACGTCCGCCAGTGCACGTCCGACTCCGAGCAAATAAAGAATGCATCATCTTCCGCGAAGCTTGAAAACAAACATGTAGCGAGGGAATACAGTTCACGGGCGGCACGGGATGTTGATTTTGCTCAAGAATTTCCAGACCAAAGTGCTCGGTCTACGTACAGAAACTTTCATGTCAACTATTTTGAGGGAAGGCAAAAATTCGGGTATCAAAGAAATATTTAACAAGCGTTTTGGTAGACAGGAAATTCCTTAAGTCTTCCTAAACTTCCTAAAAAAATAATTTCAAAATATCGTTGTTAAACAAAATGTTATTACATTTAATAAAAGATATTAAAAATGAACAATCGATTAATCTCAAAAACCACGAAAAACAGTAAATAGTAGAAATGCTTAACAGGACCTATAGTAACACTGTCAAGTCAAGTACGTATCTGTAATGCGAGGCATTCTAGCGGCTTAAAGATAGAGAAGCATCTCCGGGAGAATCAAGAGTCGCGCGCAATGCAGCTTGCTCGGGGCACATGACTCATTTGTGGTCCCCGAGCGCGCGCAGGCATTCGTTAGAGAGCACCATCTGACCGTAATACAAGCAATGGCCTTTGTGTGTCGCGCCGAGTTTGCTCCGACTATGTGGCAGCGTTAATTAAGCACGTAACCGACGACGCGCCAAATCGGTGGACTCCGTTCCAGCTCGACTCGCGTCTTGCGCGCGGTCGAGCTTGCGGAAACCCGACGAAGCTAAAAAGACCGGTACTTCGGAAGAACTTCACTCGAATGGCAGTTGTACTCATACCAAACTGACGCTACACTATTAATCTGAAATTTGAGTTCCTAATTTAACTAAACTCTTGAAGACGCAATCGTATTTCCGCAAGTTTATTTATGAGCGAAGCAGGAGATGGAGTACGGACGGGATGATTTTTTTCAATTATTGCGACGCTAAGTAAACATCGAAGAGATTACCGATATTTACGCAATCGCACAATCTCATCGTATGCGTCGGCGGATGCGGTACCTACCGAGGGGGGGGAGCCGACTTTTATAGACGCAGCCGGCAGACGTCGCGCCGCTCCGCGGATTTGCAGGCGATTTAGCCGGCGTCCCTCCCCCCGCGCGCCTTGCGAAGTAAATTTCCAATTTAAGAGGCAGCATTCGCACGACAAACGCCTTAATCCTCTTTGCCGGATAGACGACGTGTATCCCCCCGGCTTGGCGCGCCGAGGGGGAAGATTTGCCGCGCGGAAAATTCGCGCGCGCGCGGCCCATTGTTCGGGGCGAACTCGATCAAATTCCTCTCCCGCGACCGTAGAGAAATTTGCTCTCGTAAACCGGGCTATCTCGGCCGGCCAAAATGGATTGAAAATAACCTTGCGGGGCGTTAAACGTCCGTCTCGGTCGTTATATCGGCGCCTTCGATCGGGAGCGTCGCGCGAGAGTGGATCGCGCTGAAAGAGTGCGTGAAGAACCAGTCGTAAAGTGAGCCCGGGAGCGTCGCTTCCGCGTTAAAGTTCGAAGTCGCGCGTAATGCGGTGCACTCCGCAAAACAGCCGGTTCGATGGTAATCACGAGAAATATTCCAGTTCGAAAACAGTCATAACGGCAATTTGCAAAAGTTTCGACGCCGGCGCGGCGACCGTGTTTACACGGGAATGCTCTCTCGAATTTCGAGGCGCAACTGTCCGGATAAATTTGATGGATAGCCGAGCGCGTAAAAAGCGGAGAACAGCGATAATAAATTCGGATCGAAGCCCGTAAGATTCGAGTTTGTCGGTGAGTCCGGAGCCCCTGCGAACTCATACATGCATTCAGCAGGGCAGCGCAGAGCCGACCTTTGAAATCCCTTCAGGAGACTTGTGCCCTCGCGTTTTCCTTTTACCCGCAAGTTAATCACGCGCCGAGCAAATTCTCGCGTGATTTCAGAGCACCGAAAGTTTATCCATCGACCCGATGCTTTTATAAGGAAGTTATGGGCAAATTTTGTAATTTTACATTTTTACCTTTCTTTTTAAGTTGCTTTTCCTTGATATTAACTTTTTCTTCTAAAAGTTTTATTTTATGTGAGTAACTGTAAAAGGCATCCTGGTTCTTTTTAAAAACAGTTTTTTATGTATATATTTTTTTACTTATTTTTAGTTACAAAAAATAAAAAATAAATAAAAGCTGTATCAGAATTGTTCTGCATCAGATTTTACTGTATTATTTCTGATCGGATCAATGAAGGAATTCAGAATTTGTACGTCAGAATAAAGTAACAAAAGAGTATTTAAGCGTAAACGTGGTCAAAATATACACTTTTCAGCACCTCTTAAATAAATGCTTGTCTATCCCCGGTATTTGCTACCCCGGTGTGCGACGTGGGTCAGTTATTAAATATCATATCGCGGCTCGGGCGGTCGGGGGTGCACTAAAATTCCCGGCAAAATTTCATGTCCCGCGCGCCGCTCTGGGAAAATATTCCGGGCGAGGGTCCTGTCCTTTTATGCGCGAAAACGACGGGCGTAAAAACCTCGGGGATTCTTCCGCTGCATTAGTACCTCGGCGCGCCTTTCCCTCTCACTCTCCCGCGCTTTCTCCGCGGGGCTAATTACGCGATAGTACTTTGACGTTTAATGAGTTTTTTCCGGAGAGGTTAATTTTCCCGCTCTTTCGAGTGAAAATTTCTCGCCTCGAGGGAGCGGCGCGAAGTCCCGGAATCCGCGGCCGTTGTTACGCGGAAATTCGCGGCCGATGTAGCGAATCCCTTTACACTCGGCGAGCTATTCGCAAATAATACCGGTGTATTTGTAATTGGCTCATTATGCGATGTAATCATCGCTAATGCTCTATAGGCTTAATTAATGCGAAACTACTATTTATCAGTAAGTAAGTATTGTGAAGTTTTGTATTACAGAAATTCCACGCGATACCTGCTGATTGCTTTATTCGCGAAGCAAAGTTTATTTTGTTTTATCTACCGGGCATCTCATTCATTTCATGCCGACTACAGATAATCGCATCAATTATGTAAAGAAGATAATAACCGTGTATGTTAATAAGTTTTTTTCGAAAGTAATAAATTGAAGTTTCCATTTCTTTTAAGAAAAATGTCTATCAGTAAATATAAATAATTAAAGATCCAGATTTCAGGTTCTACTATTAACTAGATAATAAAGTATGCAAAGAAGAATATAATTAAAAATAAAAAGGGTTTACGTATGGAATAATCTTTGTGTGAAATAATTCAAAGGTTACTTATAATTACAGTTTTCATTGTCTTCCCTCTGTACAACTACAGAAAAGAATACTATATGTGTGAACAGAGTCACAAATTAAAAATTTATTAAAATGAAATAATTCATTTTTAAATTATCTTCCATTTCATCCCCAAAGACATAAGAAATCTCCAATCAACAAAAATAAATAACTCAGGATCCGCGAAAACACAGGAGGTTAAGAGACACGGGAGAATAGATTGTAATCGGCTAAAATATGAAAGGAAAGCACCCGCGGGCTCAAAAGAAGACGAGTGCTCAATTCCGGCAAATGGTTTCCGCGGGCGCAAAAAGGAAGAAGAATCGCCGAGCTTTGGCTCTCGGCGCGCATTCGATCTGCCGTCGCGCACACAGCCAGCCACCGCCGCGCGTATACACACGTACGGCAGAGGAATCAGGCGCTCCCCCCTCGTAACTCACTCCTCGAGTCTCAACCCTTTGGCGCCGGGGCAACTGCGGCGGCAGCCCCGCGAGCATTAAATTATAAAGTCAAAACCGCTCCCGGGTCCGGGGGGCTCGAAAAAGAGATGAAGTGAGGCCGCCGCGAAGGTGATATAAATGCGACTGTTATGGCGGGGGGCCGAGCCGAGAGAAATGGAGTCGAAGGGATGGGAGGGACAATAAGTGCTTGAAATATTGAAAGCCTCGCGTCTATCGGATGCGGGCGCGCAAAGAAGGCATAATGCTGCCATTTACCTCGCGGCTGCGGCTCGTGGGGGGGAGGGGGGAGAAGTCGGATTAAAATTTATCATGCACTCTCCGCGGGTAAGGGGCTCGATGCGCAATGCGCGGGTGTAAATTTTCCCGGACGATGCGTCGTAAAATACTGGAGTGCCTCTCAATAAATCCCTCTTGATTGCTTAATATTTAAGCCCGGGTGTCCTTACCGCGCGGCGTGAAATTCACATCTCATTGGCTGCTTTTATAATAAGCTTTATAGTTCAATAAATAGCTTCTTTTATTATTGATTTAGAGTAGCTTTTCATGAGATAATTAACCTCTTTTATTTCCCCGCGTCATTATTCAGTAAAAATGATATTCATGAACATTAATTACGCTGAATCTAATTATAAAAATATATATATTGATTAAGGAGTTTCCGGCATTACCATTAACGATCCAATTTGGCTTCTGAAACGAGGCGAATCAATGAAATAGCAATTATTTTTCCTAATGATCCGCTTCACTTTAAAATTTATTTGAACGATAGCCGACGTTTGGTCCGTGCGGGTAAACCAGAAAGGAGCGAGGCAGAGAGGCGGAGGCTCGGAACACGAAGCGATCGTTCTGGGCATCAACGAGGACGGATCGCGGGCGTAGGCCCGCCAGCGGGATGGATAGCTGGGAATCCCCAAGCCACCGTGAAAACAAGCGGCGTATCAATCACTTTGCGAGGATTTGGCCAGCCGCTATTCCCGCACGGCCTCGCAAAGCCGCTGTCGCTTCGTGGAAACGGGCACCCGTGGCGCCCCCATTATCGCTCCCATCGTTCTAATCAGTCGCGTTTACCTCCTCCGGTTATTGAATCGATCGCTTCACCTCGGACTCTTCTGCTGAGTATTTGAATTTTCCTTAAACCTAGTAGTTCTTGTACTGCATGATCGCACGTTTAAAGTAAAGTGGGTAATAAAATATTCTAATATTCAAATTTTCACGATTAATTGTGATTGTTTTTTATTAAAATTCGTAAGAATAAAAGAATTTGTGCAAAATAGAGCATTTATTTACGAATGTATCTCTGTATAATAAAGGGAATACTGGAAAAGATATTACTACTGAATGTCGGATGAAATCTTGAGTTTTCTACTTATTTTAGCGATATTTCAATAATATTTCTTTTTACTTCCCCTCCACTTTCCGATACTAATTTTATTTTTAAAGATTATATTTCTACAAGTTCTAAACAATCTGAAAAGTTTTATAGGCCTCTACTTGCTCCTAAACCCTAACCTTTCTTTAAAAAACGAAAAGGAAATTCGTTAATAACTCGCATAATATAAACTCGCGTTTAAATTAGCTTAATTATAATTCAAAGTTCAGAAGAAAAATCGGTCGTTTCAGCCGCAACAAAATGCAAGCGCAAGATGCCGTCCGGAGAAGTTTCTGCCGGCTCGTTCGTTCGCAGAATTCCCCCCGGAGATGCGTGTGCACGTTCGCGGAAGCGGAAATACGACCACCCCGCACTGTGTTGCGTGGTTTAAGCCTTTTCAGCCGCGCGCACGAGAAATCACACACACGCGCGTCCCGCAACAAAAAGAGGCATGTGTAATTATCGTAATGGAAGTGCCTCGAAGCGTCTATGACCCGAGGGTTTTCCAATTACGTTAGAATGACACGAGTTTTCGGAACTTTTTCGGTTGATACGCTTCAAAGTGCAGGTGAAATCGTGACATCATTTAAGTATCAACGCAACTAATTACTTAGGTAATACAGCATTGATAATAAAAAAGTTTTCTTTGATTCTTTAATATTCATCCGGATTTTTAAAGGTACAATTACATCGGTACATCAGTGTGTTCTGTGAACAATGACGGAACGTGACAGAATGCTACGGAGGGAGCAAAAAAAAATGTGTCGCACTGGGAGTTAGGACTTGGCGGCAAAATTGAAACGAAGCAAATACCACCCCCAGTCATTTCACGCATGCGAAACCGAGAAGGAGGCTCCGCTCGCCGACTCTTTCTTCGCTCTTCGCGTTTTAATGGCGGGGCGACATTCAATATCGTTCTCACGGCGAACCCTCCGGAGGACTTTTTGCCGCGGCGCGAGGGACGGGCCAAGGAAAACAGATTCCGGACTCCGAAGTGAAAGCGGCGCGCCTCGGCTCGGAATACCAAGTGGCCGCGGGGATGCGGGAGATTATTCGACGGAGGAGCAATATTAAAAAGTTTGCCACGACAATACGTCAGTTGTGTATCTTTTTATGCGAGCCCGGGACTCCCCGAGTCACGGATTAGCGGTACGTAAATAATGGCCGCTACGCACTCGGAAATGTGATGCCGCTCCGGGGATGCATCACGTTAAAATGTAATGATGTAAACATTTCGGTAGACTGTTATTTTCACTCTTTGATATTCTGCGAGCGTAAGGATGACTTTTTTCAGTGACCGGAATGGAAAATGCACATTTACAAACTTAAGTATAAAAAATTCATAAATTTATAAATTTTTATATTCTGGTTCGTTGCGATCGCCGTACACCTGCGTATTTTTTCTAAAAATAACTTTTCTCTTAACTATCGCGATAACAAAATTCACACGTGACTCATACTATTTAATTATAAATAAGATAATTAATTAAAAACTAGTTTTTAAATTCATCCATTATTTCGCTCTCAGTCGGCACCATCTAAATCACTGATCGCCAACGAAATTGCGATCCTCGCGATACTGGCCTCCCTCCCTCCCGAAAAAAACGAGCAGTGCCAAAAGCTGCAAAAAAAAAGGACAGAGGGTCAAGCGCGTATCGAGCGCCGAACGAGGCGTCGCGCTGATTGCTACTAAATTGCGAGCGGCCGGTCCCCGGTAGCCTTCTTCGTGGCGCGGCCCACCGGGTTGCAGATCCATTTTCCGCCGTGGACAATTTCCAGGCCCGTCGGCAGCGCCATTTTTCAATCCAGCGCGACCGCAATGACCAGAGCCCAGGCCGGACTTATCGGCCCTGCCCCGCCTCTACCCCACCGCCCCTCCAGCGCGCGGCGGTGGAAGACTCGGACCCGCATCCGCTTAATTAATCTCCCACGCGCTGCGGTGTGTCGAGAATCTATCGCGTTGCGCTCAGTGAAAAATAAGCGAGCGGCATATGCGGCGGGGCCGCCCGGATTTCGCCGAGATGCGCCGCGGTTTTCGAATAGTTCGGTCGAGTGCGCAATTCACTCGGCCGCGCGGCCATTCATCCCGATGTTTTCTCGAATGGCCAAGTTTTTCAAGTGAATTTTTGAGGGTTTGCATTCTGCTGTCGTGGCCTCGAAAGATTTTTTTTTTTTTATTCATCGAACAAAGCCGGGATATTATAACGGCGCGCGGTTTTAAAGAGGGAACTGCTCGGTGCTCTCGAGAGGCGAGTGCAAAAGTTTGAAAAAGAAAAAGGAAGAATGGGTCCTAATCGATTTGAATAGGCTAGTACGGCTGTAAGGAGAAACTTGAGCTTCAATTTCCAGACGCACGGGAAAATTACTCGGCAGCGGTACAAAGTGATCGGCCGAACGGAGAGGGAGAGAGCCAGCGATACAATGGATAACCTTTTTTTTTCCTCTCGCTCCGCTACAAACTGACCTCAGGCGAGCGGAGAGAAGCCGGAAAAAGAGGAAGCTCGGAAGAGAGTTATCTGAAAGCTCGGGCTGCGAAACCCCGGGACGAATATACAGCCGCTCGCGGGGACGCCCCCTAGAGAGAGGCGGGCAAGGACGAAGTCCGCTTCCGACGGAATAAGCAAGTGGACCCTGGGCAATGTTGCAGCTACCCTTTGCCGAGGGGCGAAAGGACAGGCGAGTCGCCGGAGCCGCCGCTGCATCCTTCCAAAGAAAAAGAATCGGGCTACGGCAAAATTCACTTTCCGAAGGGCGATTCTCCTTCTACCTCCGCCCCGCTCCCCATTCAACCCCCACGCCCTCGCAGTTCGGCAGATTTACATCGGCAAATGAGCGGGCGCGAGTACACCAAAGCGAGGAGTGAGGGACGAGCGACTCCGGTATCTCGTCATTTTTATTGCCAGCCCTTTTACGGGCCCCGGGACCTCGAAATCGATCGTCAACTCCCGTCGTAAAGGAGAGACGCTCTCGGAGGTATAAGAAAAAGAAGGGGTGTGGACGCGGGAGTAAGTCGAGCGCATTTCGCCTCATCGCCGATGTATCGCCGTAAAGGCGCTCCCCGAACAAAAATTAAATATCTCGGGCGGTGGCGATAAAACGCGAAACTTTAGAGGGCAGATCGGCGGCGCGCGTAAAGACGGCCGACCGGAGCCTGGCTGTATCTACTGACGGCGAAACCGCAAATGCTCGATCTGCCGGCCGCCCTCGAGTAGATCCTTCTCCGGTTCGCTCGTGAAGCGATACGAGGGGGAATCAATTTCAGGGGAAATTTTTCTCTCTTTTATCCGCGAACGAGTTTTATTAACGACGGCGTTAATTCGATTGCGATCGATCGGACCGCCGATATTTTCGTCTCTGTCCGAGGGTTTTATTGAATTGCGCTATTTGTCAGTATACTTCTAGTTAAGTGCAAACTGTTTCGGTTAATTTTTGTCCTGACTTCTTCAATCATGGTAATTAAGCTCGTGCATCGACGTAAAATAGAGCAAATTTGTTTTTATTGTTAGACGGGTAGTATCAAATTTTGATAAAACCGTTCATTAGACATTCTATTAAACATAAACGAATTTCATTTTGGTCACTTCCTTTTTATGAAATAATATCCTCTACACTGAGTAATTTAAAATGCATTTTAATGAACTAAAATTAATAAAAAGGACCGTAAAAATAGAAAGAGTGCAATTAGAAAAGAAATAAACTAACACACTAATTGCTCGGCACTTAATTGCACGTATTAATTGTAAGTACTAATTACACAACAATGATTACTTGTAAAAGAACATTTAAATCGTCACCGATAAATCAAGAAAACTGGCAATGAGACTGCAAAAAAGTTTGTAAGTACATCTTTTTTTCAAGAGGTGGAAGTTGCAAGCTCGGCGACCGCCCCGGTGGAACAAAAATCCGATGGCTCGTCGCGCAGGAGAATCGAAACAAAAAGCCGAACGAGGGAAAGGGGGGGGGGCTTTAAATCTTGCAGGAGCGGCGCCTTCTTCCGAGGCGTCGATTTAAGAAGTTTTAATACTTGATAAAGGCGGCCGCTTCGGGATTCGCCGCGGCCGGGCGCATCGCTTTTATTTGTTGCGACTAACGAAGTTACGCTGAAAGAAAGTTCCGCGAGGCACTTTAATTTTAACTCGCGCGGGCTCCGTCCCACTCGCGCTCCTTTTCCTCCCTCGAGTATGAGATAATGTTTCTGGGCCCGCATTGTTTTTGCTCATTCCCCGACATTAGCCGGGCTAGCGGAAGAGAGACAGTTAGACGCGTTTTAGTATAACTACGTTTATAACTTATTTTTATTGCGCCGTTACGTTAATCATGTTTACGATCTTACTTTTCGCTCCGACACCTTTTAAGCCTCTCCTTCTTCGCTAGTTGTTTCTTTTTTACTCTAGCGCAGATGAAGAAGCGGCGCAGCTACCCCCTTTTTTAATGGTGGATTTGATTAAATAATGTGAGAAATAGACGTAAGTAACGAACCAAGTTCTTTAATAGAAAGGGAATTAGCTAATCTTTTGAGGGTTTTGCGAATTCAGTGAACTTCTGTTAAGCTTTTTTGCCGAAGTTGCAACTGGAAGCTGCAGGAGACGATGCCGCTTTCAAAACTTAAAAAGCACATTGGACTCGGCCCAATCAAGCAAATAAAAGGCTCGCATACGTGGGGCGCAACAACCGAAAAGAAGGCCGAAGTAAAAAGGAGGAGTAAAATTTCCGCAACTCCGGACCAAATAGTCGCTCTAACTAGGAAAGTTCGCGCGCAGCTGAAAGAAGCCCACTTGGCATCTCCAGCTCTCGCTAAAAGAACTTTAGCGCTCATAGAAATTTCGAAGCACCTAAAATACTCTTTCCTCCGGGAGCCGCCGGGATGGACACGAAATGGAGGCGTGAGAGAGAAAATAAAGGAGGACTGCACGCTACGACCGGGGCTTGAGGGGCGGAGGCGCAGCGGCAGAAAAGCGACCCTTTATTGGGAGTGAGAGGCGCGCGCGCGCAAGCCCCATCCCCCCACCCCCACCTCTGTTGCTCTTTTACCGGGACACGTCGAATAGCTCCGGGAATGCCGCACGTGCTAACACCTTCGTGAACTTGTCTTATGAGGTGTGTCACGAACTTTTGCTGGCTGTGTTCGTGGTGATTTAGAAAAAAATTTCTAGTTCAAAATTACGTAAAATCTATTTGTAAATTAATTAACAATTGCAAGGATCAATGTAAATATTTAAGATTGACATGTAGCTGTAAAAGTCTAATACCGATTTTATTAAGATTAACATCATAAATAAGAATTCAAGAACAACATGCTGTGTTTTGAAGTGTAATAAAATTGTTACTTTTTTACTTTCTCTTTTCGAGGATTTTAGAACATTTCCTATGTATTTTATGCGTTCAGATCTAACCTAGCAATATTTTCAAACTACACTTCAAAAGCATAAAGTAATCTGAATTCATTCTAATACGTATATTCCTGGGATGTCATTGTCCAACGTTAAAACAAAAAATTTCCTCGAAAATACGTGACAGTACGAGTGTTTGTTAGAGTAAAACAAAAGAAAAGCGTGGCGTTCGACGTTTTTGTGATTTTCACCAAGCTCGAATTGCTTAATCTCCCTAACGAATACAAACGTCCGCTGTCGGCCCCCTTTAATGCCCCCGTGAGAGATAAGCGAAGCGCGAAAGAGAAACGAGAGGGGAAGGTCGAATTGCCGAGCTGTTTGATGGGCGGAAGCAATATCTATTAGCAGCGATGCCGAAAAAACAATTCCGCCGCTCAAAGACGGCCCGAAAGACAGTAGAACCGGACGCCAGTTGAGCTTGAAGAGTTGAAGGCTCGAGTTTAGCTTGAAAGCTCCGTAAATATTTCTGACGATCCTACGAAAATTGAAAAAGTTTTTTTTTCCGTTTATTTAAAATTTCGCGAATTTAGTTTCATGGAAAGCTGTAATTGAATAATTATCTTACTTGTTTATTTATGCAGCGTAACAAATACATTACATTACAAAAGGTAAATAAATTTTCTATTCATCAGATTTTTCAATAAACATTTTTAATACGCATATGAATAATGTTTTAATTGCACGTAAAAGCATTGGTTTGATTACACACCAATTTTGGTTAAAAATTTCTTTTTATCAATCCGAATGATTTGTTTACATTTCATTAATTAAAAGAGGTGAAACTGTACAGATGTGTAGAGCAATAGAACGTGAAACGTATTTTAATTTTCTGCTTATTAAAAAAGTTACAATTAATAAGCTGAAGAATTATTCAATAAGTGTGTAATTAACTAAAAGATTTTGTAACTGACTGCAGAAAACCAGTTAAATGTTAAAACCGTCTTCGATATCGAGTGCGAAATAGAACAAAAAATTCTCGCAGAAAATTGCATTTTCTACTCTAGAAGCCGACGATCCATGAAATGAACAGACCATCCTGATCCCTTCGGAAACATCGACGCCTTGATCGACCTTCGAGTGGATTTTTAATTCGTCTTCTCATCGCCGCCCGTCTCGAAAGGAGCTACTATGCCCCCTTCGCTATTAGTGCGCACTTTATTTGCGAAGCGGCACTCGAAGCTACGTGTTATCGCGTCGATTTATTATGCGTCCGTGGCGTTGAGTGCAATTGACGTGTGCAAGCTTTACCGGCCACTTCCGCCTCGAGCTTTTAGAGGATTAACGTTCGATTGTGTTACACTATGGCGGCGTGTACCGATGCACTCGGCGTCGCTTGCCTTCCATCACGACAAGAGCATCGAGCGTTTTTAGCATTTACATTTTGTTTATTATACAAAGCGCAGCGACGAGTGCTTTCGAAAGAAGATTGATATTTGATCAACATTTATTGGAAATGCGGAGATCAGCGCCGATAAAAAGCACGTTAATGCCGTATCCTTACTCGGCGATTCGTTTATTCGCGAAAACCGAGTCCGATTTAATCGAGTTCACTCGTCGATAATCCGCATAATGGCCCCCGCGTGCTTTAAGGCCAAAGAGAGAGCCGGGGTAGGGGGGATGTTTCGCTGGCCGCGGCGCTAAGAGAAAAAGTGTACCGTGCGATTTTCTCGCGCGACGTGACCCGCCGCCGCAAAAACTCGTGTGTATCACGCTCGAGCGGAGTAAACTAACCGGCGGAAAAACTCGCTGACTCACTTTTTCCCCCGGCGAAACGGGGAAGATCATAGCCCGCTTCGCGGGGGGAATTAGGAAGGCCGGTGGTAAAAAGCCGGCGGAGAGAGGTTAGCGTATGGAGCGCGCGGCCGGGCGAAAAACTTCATTTTCTAATTAAAGCGCGCGGTACCAGCTGTGTTTGTTGTCGCTTAAGCCTCGGCGCGCGCCGGAATCTGGTAATGGACAAAAAATGGCCGGGGCGGTGCGCGCGCGCAGGGCAAAACGAGAAACAAACGGCCCTCGTCTTCTTGCTCGGGCGGGCGCGCGCGGTCGCATTACCGGGCGCAAAACCGTTGTCATAGTAAATACCCGGGCCGGCCGTTCCGGCAAATTACTGCGGCCGCGCCTATAAACGATACGTACTTGCCGCTAATTAAGCCTCTCTCTCTTCTACGCTTCGTTGGGAGAGGAGCGACCGTTTCGCCCGGACGTTTCGAAAATTGTCGGGGCCGCGCGGCGGCGCGGGGGAACAATGCGGCCGCGCGGGGCCGACCTGCCGTTAACGGCCGATTCACGAGCCCGGAGTACGTGCGACGGAGAGCTCGTGAGGATTCGAGTTTTATTCGAGTTGGCGACGTAAGCTTCTTAGACGGTGCTACGGGTGATACTTTTACTGTTGGCCGATTTAAACTAGGTACATTTCAATTGTTTCGCGTTTATTTATGGCTTAACAGAATTACTCGCTTGTCCGATTAACAAGTAATGATAGTTTTGAATTGCGTAACTGGAGTATCCTGAAATAACAGTAGTATGATCAAGTTTTGGTCAGACATATCTTGAACAGATGCAATCGTACATGCATCAACAATTTTTTACTGGTCCAAAATAATTATTTATACGTATGATTAATAAATCATGACTGTTATTCATGATGTAACTTTAAAATACTGAAATATCAGTAGTAAGGTCAAATTTTGGTCAGACATAACATAACTTGAAAATTGTTTACTTGTCCAACATGTCGGTAAATAAATTTGAAAAATTCATATGTTACTACGTTAAATTCGTAAATAATAATTGTAGTTTTGTGCTACGAAACTTCAAAACCCTGAAAATCAGTAGTAAAGTCAAATTTTGGTCAGACATAACATGATTTGAAAATGTTTTACTGGTCCATTACATATCGACAAATAAATTTGAAAAATATTAACTTTATCAACTTGTTTCTACGTATAATTCTCAAACAATGTAGTTTTGGGCTACGAAACTTCAAAATCCTGTAATATCAGTAGTAAGATCAAATTTTGGTCAGACATACTGTCAACATACTCAATCGCATGTAAATTTGAAAAATTTTTATAGGCCCAACATAATTTCTTCATATGAATAATAAATAACGACAGTAATAACTGAAGCAACTTTAAAATCCTACAATGTCAGTAGTAAGACCCGAATTTAGTCAGCCATACCGTTATAATTCTTCGAATTATAAGTATATGAACTGGCTCATTAGTTCAAAATAAATTATAAAAATATTATATTAGAAAAATTTAGTTACGCTTCTATTGTTGTACAATATTAGTAGTAAAATCAAGATTTAGTCGGACATGCAGAATTAATTTTGAATCATACACTAACATTCGTCCAATGAATAAAACCAGTGACATTCTACTTCAAGAAAATTTGGTTTATTATATTCCCATTTCTTAGTTAAAAACTTTCTAGTTATTGGATTAACCTCTCGGAACAATCGCAGGGCATAAAGTTTCAAATTCATTATGTAACCGGGCATACCTTTCATCCCATTTAGCCAGAATTTTCATGGAATGAAACACGGTCGTTTTTAATGAATCGCATAAACTTTTCACTCTCCACTCACAGTTCAAGTCACTCAATATCAAACGGCGATTTAATTGTAAAAGTTCAACGAAGCTCTTAAAACCGGTCAGCGAGTGCCCCTCAACTTCTTCAAAAATGGTTTAGCCCCCGTCGCCGGCGCAATAAACCACTCGACGTCGGCGCTTACAAGGGAACGAGCGAAAAAAAAATGGACGCAAAACACATCGATGGCGAGCGGTAATAATCTTATTAAGAAGACAGACGGGATCCGGGCGAGATCGGGAGATTGGACGGGCGCGGAAAGGACGGCGCGAGCCGGGGGGCGGGGGAATTCCAAAAGGAAAGATCGACACTGAAACTTTTCCAGGGGGCTACTTTCCGGTGACGTGAACACTCCGCCCCGGATGTTCGGATTCTCGCGCCCAAGTTCCTTTCCCCACGGCGGGCGCGCGTGAGGAATCGCCTCCTCCTTGTACTTTGTGCCCCCCCTGCCGCGCCCTCTCCCACCCTCGTGCGACGAACTTTCGTAAACTCGGCGAAAATTATCCGGAGCAAAGGAGGAACGTGCTTATTGAGCCGTGAGAGAAAAAGAAAGCGAGGGTCCCTCGCACGATAACGACGAGCCTGCACTTTGTACGTAATCGTTTTCAACTGGCTCCCTTTCGGATCTTCTTCTAGGGAGTGACTCGTATTCTGGCTTGTTTTTTGTTACTAATAGCGATTTAGTTCATCCTTCAGATTTACAATAATTAGTAAGTTTTGTATTTTTAATTTTTTACTTAAATCGTTTCAACAATTTGAGAGTAAATTACTTCTGAAATTTGCTTAAAATGTTGTTCGAAAAATGAGAGTAAAACCTATTTAAGCAAGATTTTAGCTTTAACTTCGTCATGCGCATTACTTTAAGCTACTCGTCCTCTACTCCCCTCTTACTTAACTCGTGAATTTTGTAGTTGAGCACAACCCAAGAATTCTCTGGCTGGCGTGCACACTAGGTACACGCTCGCGGAAGCCAGGTGAAATAAAGCGAGAAAAAAAGTAAAGGAGAAACTGAGAAAGAGAGAAGGAGAGATGCGAGGGGATGGAGTAGTAGATAGGGAGTAGAGAGCGCAAGAGGTAGGTAGGGGAGCGAAATCCGCATCTTCATTGTGTAACGATGTCCCCGAGGCAAGGATCCGGAGAAACTGCGCTCTCGAGCACCTAATTCAGCGTCTGAAGGAGGCCCGGGGAGCGAGTGGAGAAAGGCCGAAATAATGGCGCGAAAGATACGCGGGGGGGAGCGAGAGGGCGAGAGTCTCTTGAAACAAGCCGCATTGTGTTACTGTGTGTCTTTGTCGGAGTGCCGTCTCCCGCGCACTTCGTTTTCTCGAGATTCGTTTGCCGACCCCGCGGCCCGAAACTCATCGACTCCGGGGGCTGGTCTCCAGCCGCCGTCGAAGAACCCAGCCTGCAAATTGAATACGCCGCCCGTGGATACTTCATTTTACGCGCCGGGGCTCGCGTTAGATCCTCGCATAAATATTTGTCCTTCTTTTACCGAGCGATTACGCAGTTCGGCTACAAAGGCAGTATTTGTTCCTGCGGAGGAAGGCGAGAAGCGGGATTTGCATTTTTCATTGATGAACTGCCGGCGACGCTTCTGACTTCGCTTTTTATTCATCGAAAAAGTTTTCGCGAACTCGCGAATGCAAAGGCAGTTTTTTCTTCCCTCCTCGCGACCGTCAAAGTTCCTCCACGCGGCGACCTTTTCCATACGTCGCGCACTTGCAGCGACCAAAAAACCGGCGCGATAAATATTCCCACCGCGCAAAACCCTCTTTTTATATCTGCTTTAAAATACTATGTATATTCATTGACAATTTGCCCGCGATGACCTCCCACTGTTATCCCCGACTCCGCATAAGTACGCCGGGATATTTTTAGTTATTTTTTCAGTATCCTTTATATTTAGAAGTCCCTCCTAAATACATTCATAAAATATTTTCCAGGTATTACTCATTAATTTCTTGCGTGCGGCGTGGATCGTAATTTTAAGTGTGGCACTGGAGCCGCGGCGAGAAAAAACAACGTGACGTTCGTAATTCCGTTATAAAAATTCATAAGTCGAGGAGCAAAAAATCAGAAGCCCGGAGGGGTCAGCACTCGATCATCGGGCGTTCCGGGGATCGATTCCCTTCGCCCTCGTCTCTCTCTCTTTCTCTCTCCGTCTCGGCAATACCGGGGAAAATGAGCAACGCGCAAGCCCGGCAATTGGAAAGCCTCGGCGAACTTGTCACATCCGATGAAGGCGGACGCGCGTGATTGCGAATCAACACGCGCGATACCTGCCGCCGGAAAGATTTCGTTTATCTTTTATGAAGGTTGCCTCACCCCGTCCCCGTGCGCCGTGTCTATTTCACGTAGGTCACTCAATTTCCCGTCCTCATCCGTACTGGCATTATCCAAAATGTCGGGTCGCATATATATGTGCGCCTCGCGTCGATACTTGCGACGTAAGAAAAAAAAAGGAGAGAGACGGGGATAACGCAAGGGTGTACGTGGGGACGGGCTTTGCACGCGGAGGCGTGAGTGTCTTTCGGGAATAGCGATACCGGTTGTCGTCGGGGGGAGGCTTTGAAATTTCATGGAATTTTCAATTTTATCTGACATTTCCGCCCAGCATTATCGAACACCTGTATTAAACCGAGGACGCTTTTAACATAGCGGCGGCGTTCCTTTTGAGTTTTCTCGGAATTTTTTCAGTTACCGACGAAGCGGCACTTAAAAAAAATTAGCTTCGCATTTTTTTTCTACGCTGATCCCCAATAGCAGCCCTGAAAATCAAAATGTTCTCACCTGAGGAACTCGGTTGGAACGTCGGTATAAGTGAAAGGAACGAGCAGGACTAGTCCCTACCGGCCGCTGAGGAATGGCCGGTTCGTGCGCGCCTACTCGCACCCCGACCACCTGGACATTTTTACCAATTTAGCCGCGCGTCTCCATTTTCCCGAGTCTCCAGTCGGTAGTGAACGAGCCAGTGCAGTGCACTCAATCTTGGAGGACCGGAAAGGATCACGTACGCCGTGTAATGTTTTCGCTTAGACGCGCAGCGCGAAGTGGGCTAGAACTTTCCTGCCAGACACTTTCCACTGTGTGGAACACTCCCGAGAACTCCTGCTAAATTATCGGATAATTGAGAACAGCCTACGAGAAAGTTCGCGTTTTCGATCGTTGCGTAAAGGACGTTCAAAAATCTTAAATTTTAATAATATTCGAAAGCACGAAGAAGGTTTGCAAATCGTGTATAAACAGAGAAATATTTGATCTCGTTATAGTACCACATGTCGCATGAAATCTTGATTTTTCTACTTATTTTGACAAACTTTATCTTTATTTATCTCAATTTTTCGTATACTTCTTTTGATCAAATTTTATTTTAAATTTAACTATTTAAATAAATCAGATTAGATAAATTAGAAATAAATTAATTAAATCTGACATTTCATTACTTAGAAAAATAAAGATATTTTCAAAATTGCGATCGTCAAGCGAGAAGTAACTTATTATAAATTAGCACATCATCGAAGCTCCCCAAGGATTCCTCAACGGAGCAGCCGTTGGCAAGAAGAGACCGTGTGGCAGTTCTCGGGGCTTAGCGGATCTCCAAAATTATTGATAACTTTTCAGCGCGATAGGGAGCTGCGAGCGAGATCATCATCAATTCGCGCGGGAAATACCGTGTGGACCGGGGGGAGGTCTCTCCCTCTCGGCACCTCGAGGGCTGTTCCCTCCCAGTGAGCCCCGGCGGTTTTTCGTCAGATAAGACTCCGACGCGCCGGAGATACAGTAACCTCATCGCGGCAAAGTTGCAAGGGATTCTAGATCGTTCCAGGGGCCGCCGCCGACGCCGCTGCCGTCGCGATGGATAATGCAACGAGATAGACGCAGTCCTGGCCCCGCCACTGCGAGTGAGATTCCGAGGCGCGCGCTCGTGTGTACGTACGCGCATCAGATAGCAGCCACTCGTATATATATTTCGGAGGGCCCGTTATTATCGAGGGAAGGGGGTGGAGGAGTAGATTTCATCGTGAATATTTATGAGGGGGTTGGCGCAGAGCTACCGTTGCCTCCCTCCCCCGTCTCTCTCTCTCTCTCCGACTCGCCGGTTACTCGAGACTTCCCGCTGCGGAATAACACCCCTTCTCTTCCAGCTCTTGGCAGACGCCGACTGCCTGGGCTGCTGCTGCGCTGGTTGCCCCCTTTTTCCTCGAGCCAGATAGACGTCGCCGGGACGAGTCGCCGGGAAAAATATGATAAACGGAATTAATTTAAGCCCGGGAATAGTGAACAGCAGATAAGCCGTTGTAGCCGGTAGCAGCATATTTCGAGGTATAACTTTTGAAGCGAACTTAGCCCTAGCAGACGGCCTAATAAATCCCAGTCCCCGGGATATCTCGTCCCCGTGATCTCCGGCCAGATTAATCTTTCGCCGAAATTAATTAATCGAATTCCGCGCTCGCGGAGCTCCTTTCCGCGGTAATAAGCACGCGATACCCCGGGTTTATATTAGCAATCCGCCGTTGATAGAGTTTCGCCTCGTTTCGCCGTCCGACGGCGGCAATTGCGCATCGCGCCCCGGACAGCCCGGAGAAGCGGAAGAGCGATTTGCGGGCGCCGGGGCCGGGGGAGGGTTACGCAGCGGCCGACACTCGCTCGACGATTCCAGCGGATCAAAGTTCCGTCCGATAGCCGGACGAACTTGCCACTCGCGCGAGTTTACTCGGGCCCGTCCACCGCGAATCCGACGTCCCTGCGCCGCCCGCGCGCTCCGATCGATTCGCGCGATTAGAAGGGTACTCGGCTACTTCCGCGCGGCGCCACTCGCATAATGAGGCGATCCATCTTCGAATTAGGCGAAATTTGTCGTCGGCAAAACTCGCCGGCGGATTCGGATCATTACTCGCTCCAAGGAGTCTATGAACGATCCTTTACGATTTTTAAGAAGATTTAAGGCCAAAGGGAAGGTTGTTATCAAACATCAGTTAACTATAGAGGATTTTGTGATACTTCAGGCTCCTTCGAGTTTCTGGTATTTAAATCTCATTCAAATATACGTGAAATAGTTTAAAGTGTGATTTTAATGAAATCTCTTATCTAAACTGTCGACTTTAAATGTACATTTAACGTTCAAGTGTGTATCGCATTTCTAGTTCTACTTCAAACCCAATCTCGATTTCGAATTCTTGCGTGCGCGAGAATCGTACCTCAATTTCCTTGCCTTTGCCTTCAATTCGAGGTTCGATTCATCTCATCATCGATATCCGAATAATGAAATTTAAGAAAACCGAAATCTCATACTTCTATGGAATGCTGTAGTTGCATTGTGGATAAATAGCTTCTGACACCTCTAACCACTAGCATTGGCTTTAAACTGCTTTCCGACTACATCTCTTACTGAGGGTAGTTTCGCAACGGCGATTCGAACTAAGAGCGCAGCGAACAGGCGGGCATTCCTCGCCCGTTCAAATCCATGGAATTCAGAGCGCGCGTCATCTCGGCACTCTGAGGAATAGTTGGCCGAATCGTCCGCTAACGGGCTTCTCTCGGTATCTAATTGGCCTCCGAGCGCGCGACGACGGCGGAAATTACACCGAGGTCGCCCGCTTCTTTTATGAAGCTGTTTAACGTGCGACTTTCTCTACGGGCCTTTTTTTCGCCCCTCGCATTCGCGCGCGCGCGCGCGGAGAGGTCGGGGAGGCGGCGGGCACCCGACGGGGTCGCGGCATCACGCGAGCCTCGCGCCTCATAAATATGCATGAGCGCGTGGCATAATTTCGTGCGTACAAGCCCGAGTTACACGTCGGCGGGCCGGCAGTCGCGAAAAAACGCGAGGCTACCGTTCCTCGCTCTGTATAATTGGACGTAATTTAGCAGGGCCTTATCAAAAAGTACACAATGCCAGACGACTCGGACGCGCATTAGACTTTAATTGTCGTCCAGTATCGAAAGGTACTAAAGGGCGACTGCAAGTCAAAGGCACCGAAATGGTTGGAAGTTTAAAAAAAAAAAGAGGGTCAGCCGTACTCCAATATAGTCGAGGTAAGCGAATCGCAACTCGTACGAGTTTCACCTTTGATAGGGTCCAGTCGTTTAATGAAAGCCACGCGGGCAAACACGGAGGAAAGCCGTGAGCGAACCGCGCCCAAAGTCGATCTCCGCTCGTTTGCCTTTTCCCAGTTCCTTTTATTGAATGCCGCGACCTCCCTCTTCCCCTGACGCTCGCGCCCGGCCTTTCACCCTGGACAATATTAAGTCAAATTCGAGGGAGGACGCGAACTCGACCGGAAGAAGGGAGCACGTGCGCGGTCACTGGGACTCCGGCTGCGTGCAAACAGCCAGCTTCGGAATGAACGCCCGTGGCCTCTCCATTTCGCTCATCCCCCCCTCTCTCTTCTCTCTTTGTCTCTCTCTCTCTCCCTCTCTTCCTTTCTCACGTTGTTGCGCCGAGGAAGACTGCAAATTCCCGCGCGTCCGCTCGTATAAGAGTTTTCGCGTAAGTGCGAAACTTAAGGGGGCCTTGTTTATCTGTTTTCGTCGGATCTACGCGACGGACGCCACGCCCGAAGGTAAGTTTACGAGTGACTCAATGAAAACTGCCCCGGCGCTAGATTGTTCAACTGTTTGAGGGCAACTTTGTTGGCGGATGGTCGGGGCCACTTCCAAGTCATTTATTACGTGACGCGGTAAGCGCAAAATGCCCGTGGCGAGCGAGTTTGCCATAACTAAACTGCCTCTATAAACAGGCGCGCGTACGTTTATACAGAATCAAGATTTTTTTGCCAAAGAGTAGAAAAAAGAGGAGACGCCGCGACTTTTTCGTTATTTCGCAATTTGCTCGTCGCGTATTTTCAGAAGCGCGCAGATTGAGCGCGAATGAAAGGGCATTGCCGAAAGTGGAGAGCACTCGAAAACATTGGAGAAACCGTGGGAGAAGCGAGCTTCACATCGTATTAATTTGAAAAATCGATTTACGCTTAAAAGCAACGGGGGAAAAGGCTCTCGCGCGCGGCGCACGAGAGGCGAGCGCAAAAAAAAAAGGAAGAGAGAAAGGCGCGGTAAAGCGATTTAGAACGCGGAGGCAAAGAAAGAAAGCGGGGAAAGAGAAAAGGCGAGGCGATACGAGCGCGCGGGCATATAATTGTTACGGGCGGGCAACGGCGGCCGCCGCGTTATTCCAATACAGTTAGCGGAACAACCTGTGCAGTTTCAATACGACGCGGTCGGTCATTAGCTCGCCCGATGGTCCGCCAGATGCAATCTCGGCGCGCGCGCGCGCCCGCGCGTTTGCGTCGCTCGGCCGAAATTGCCGTCCTTATACGAAGAAACGAAGGATCGTTTTGCCTCGTCATAACGAGAAGGGGGTGAGAGGGGGGGAAAACAGCGCGAGCAGAAATGCCTTTTTCCTGACCCACCCACCCCTTGCCTTTTTCCCGGACGGGGCGCACAAATGGGGGATTTATCGTCAGGTCAAAAGTAGCGATTCCTCGTTGGATTTTTCATTTTAGCGCGCGGCTGCGAATTAGAAGGGAAATATAATTAACCGAGCGCCGGCGAGTCATTTGCCTGAATTCCTCATTAACTTAAAGTGCATTCAGCGCGTAATAAATTGCAAAGGCGAGCGATATTTTAAAAAGCCATGTGTGCGATTCATTACGGTTTTTATGCAACTTAAAATATGCAGTTACGTACCTAATTAGCGAATTAAGTATAATATGTTAATAAAACAGAATATTATTTCCATTACTAAATTTCAGTAATTTTAATTTAATCAGTATAGTGTTTTAAATCGAATATGCTTTTATCAAAAGTTCGTAAATTCCTGAAAGTGCATTTTAATTATTAATTTACCTATTAAACAGGTGATAAAATTATTTAATATACTGAAAATATCACATGACATATTTTTGAAAATCTAGGTTACTGTTTTTAAAATCAAACCACTCAATCTCCTAGATATCCGTAGCGAAAGAGACAAAGGCAGAACGCACTCCTCGTGCACCGAGGCAGGGCTACCTTTGTCGCGGGTCGGAAGTATAAGACCGCGAGCGGGGGTCGGTAAGCGGGGAGCCGACAGCACCGAGATGGAAATCGAGAGCGCGCGGGGGATCGAGCCGAGGAAATTGATCCGCTGCAAAGTTAACCTCTTCAATCTTGGAAGCCGTACGTCGCCTCGGTACGAGTTTGCAAACAAGACTCCCGACGTACACATTTTGTCGAGTCGATTCGTCGTCGGGCTAATTCCTCGGGCGATTAGAGCGACGAGATCGAACGCTAATACGTGGACTTGCGATTTCAGCGGCGGGGCGCCCTCGAAACTTTTAAATTACATTTCCGGGGATCGAGTTGCCGGAAAAACAAGTCATTACTTTTCTTTCTGCGATCGGAGTATACCGAAGATCGATGGGGCGGGAAACGCGAGGTAGGAGAGCAGAATTTTTTTCTTACTCAAATTTGAAACTTTGTATCATTTACGGTTTATTTCGAATGCTACTCTAGGTCTAAAGGAAGATGAGTATTCCGAGCTGTGGTCAGTCAGTTAGTTAACAAATTATTCAATGGACACTTCTGTTGAATTGAGGCAACTTCTGAAATGATTGACGCTATCAGAGCAACACTCGAGATATTTGACTCGTTAGGTCGCACTCGAGAAAATGGAATTCCCCACGCTGGAGCATTTCTCCTATTAATTATCGCGCCGATAGAGGTACACTGGGCTCACCTAGCTCCTTCGTTAAATCGTATTTCGCGGTTAATTATTGCATTCACGGGGCTTTGCCAAATCCGATGAGGAAGTGAAGTATTCGGGGGACAACGACCTAAGTTCGCAGATTGTAGCCAAGAGGGAATGACAGAGGGAGAGCGAAAGAGAGGCGGAGATCGTCTGCATATATATACGCCAAAGTTAACCCGTAGGAGGAGGCGACGAGGGGCAAAGATAGCTAGATCCAGATTAATTTTCGGTTTCCGTTTTTTCGCGTCCAAGGGATTTGGACCGATTTAGTCGTAATTGAATTTTTAATTAAAACCCATAATCGCGCCACCTGAATCTTTCTCCCGGTGCGAAAATTGAGGAGCGATGGTGCGAAATATTAAATTCCTAATTTCACGATCTCGCGTACCTTCCTTTTCGCAATCCAGGTTACAATTCTAATACTATGGCGTCAGGAGTAACGAAAACCCGTTACTTTTAAAACCTGTTTTTAAGCTTCTGATTGGTCTATGTTTCAACAAGAGATTGTAATTATGCACGGTAAACAAAAATGTATTTTAATTAGGCATTCATTTAGAGTAAAAGTAAAGAATTTTGAAAAATTCTGTTAAAATTTTTTACTCGTTTGGTTCGTTTTGTTTATAGATTCTTCAGAACCTAGAGGTTCAAAAAGGTACAGTAAAAATGGAAATCAAGCTCTGCTTGTAATTGTAATTTTTGTATTTTCAAATGGATGGTTTTTCCGAATCTAAATTTGATTCAAACATCGCCTGTATTTTTTATCGATTTTCTACTCCATGTCTGCTTCTAATAAGAATTTCTTCTCTTGTAGTCGTCACTCAACTGTACTTCTCTTTCGAATAGTCGAATCAAATATTAAAGAATGGAATAATTTAGATTTCGTACAGGTCACCTAAAATAAAGTTTACAGGAAAACTACATCACTAATTTCCCGTCAAATTCTCTTCGCTGCCGCATCTCAGCTATCTTTAGCTCTTTATCGACAAACCGAAAAACCGAATATACAAATTGCCGGCGACGCGCACGTAACGCGGGCCTCGTTAAAACAACGTTTCGCGCCTGTATAAATATCTAAAATGCAATTACAGGGAGAAACGAAAAGTTTCGATTCGGCGCTCGATTTACGCGCGGCGACGACACCGAACGAAAATATGCAGGGGATGCGGACGATCGACGGTATCACGCTCGGACGGCTGAATTATTTCGCTCGTTCCGCTGGGTGGGAGAGAGCAACGCTCGGCGGCGCAGCTTGCGCAAACCATCGCTCGCGTTCGCTTGCCCAGTCCATTGAAGACCGTACGTCGTGACTCTCTCCCACCCGCCGCCCCCACTCTTCTCGTCTTCCCTTGTTTCCTCGCTGGCGATGATACCCTTGATCGCTCGAAATCAAATGTTACCGTCCCGCCCCCTCCCCGGCGCCGTGTTTGCACAGCCGCGTGGCGTACCTTTTACCACGCTGTGGTCGCAGTATTTTTTCCCCCCGGAGTTAAATTTAAACAGCGGCGGACGATGGATTTGTTTGATTTCGCTTGGAAAATTCATCCGTTGGCTCAAATTTTTGAGGGCAAAGAGCTTGATTGAATTGATAATGTGGCGACTGCTCGAGAACGAAAAGCAATAACGTTTATAAATTCCATTTAAAAAAAAAGTGCTAGTTGAATTTGAATTGGTCAATCGGTGATTCTAAAGCTAAAACTAAAACAGGAGATCGCTTGCGAACGATCCTGAAAATTTCAGCTTAATGAGCCGAAAAAACGAACCGGGAGGTCCGGAATTTATTCGGTCGATCGTTGGGTGCGGGCAGCGCACGCGTTAAAACAGGAACTTAATGCGACCTCCCCACCGGCGAGGGGCGAGGGCGGAAGCGCAGCAGGAAAAAATGAAGGGAGACCGGGGGCACGCGGCGGAAACGCAGTTTCGTGCGCAGACCGTGCGTCGAAGGTGTGTATCCGACGCGTTTGGCATGTCTACAGTTTGGCCGCGCGCCAAATAACGTATGTGCGGTACGTCGCGTTTGTTTGCCTCCTCTCCCACGTTGCACTTTAACGAAAAAAAAAAAAAAAAAAAAAATCAGGAGAAGACGTAAAGAGGTCGAGGGATGCAGCGACGGACGAATTGCGCAATGATGAGAATCGCGCCGAACTGCGAGTACGAAGGTCTAACAGATTGGTACGTACACTCGTTTTGTTTCAAAGAAGGAGTCGCTAGCGTTGTCGATCGCGAGCTTATTATTTTCACTTGCAGGAGTACCTCGTTAAACAAATCGTCAAAAGAGACTTCGCCGGAATCACACAGCGTCAAAATAAAGGGAATCGGCAAGAAGCGGAAGGAGCGGAGGTTTTGTCCTTAAACAGTGTCCCTCTGTGTCTGATATATCGCCGAGCGATCAGACGAGAAGACTCGAGATCAGAGAGCGGCGGGCGATTTCTTTGTCGCGCGCTCAAAGGGGAAAGAAGGAGTCGCGATTACGCGCCGGATAAAAAAGATCCGCTCGGCTCGAGTGGACGGGGCGCGGGGTGGGGTGGGGTGGGGGGGCTTGAAAGAGCAGGGAAGGCCAGGGCTGCCTCAAAGCCAGAGATACAGAGACAATGCCGGCTCGTTAATCAATCCGCAAGCGCGCGAAAATTATGCCGGGCTGGATGCTGTTTATGCGAGAGCGTATACGCGCGCACGTATATATCCCCAGCGGCGCTTCAGTCAACCGAGCTAAAAGCGTCAACCGAACCCCGGCGGGACATCAATTTTGATTAGACCGCAAGAGAGACGTACGATATCAGAGACGATGCCGGCGTACCCCCCTCCCCCCGCGCCGTAGTTTCTCTCTCGCTCGCTCTGCCGGGCTCGGCTTTTGTGCAATATCGTGTACTCGCGCGATGACACCGATGACTCATATTTTATTATAATGGACACGTAGCGTCGCTTCGACTAATGCTTCCCGAAGGAAAGACTGTCTTGGTAAACGATTTCATGCGAATGGAGAGATAGAGCAATGACCCTCCAAAAATAACTATTACTTATTTCCTACGTATCGAAAAAAAGGGAATTAAGATTTTATAACGAAGCCGGATTTTTTGGTATAGTGATTAATTATTCTTTGCTACCAAAAATAATTGCTTGTCGATAAGCTATTTAGAGCCCAATGATCGGAAGGTTAATTAAGGCACGCGAGGAGTAGAAGCGAGTCAGCTGGGATCGATATATATGTACTCGCGAGGATAACGCGAGTACAAATGTGAGTTTTAAAAAGCTGTGATAGCGTTTTAAAATTAGCCATAAACTCAAGCTGATGCTAGACTTATGCAAATGGAAGAAAATTAACTTTTTATGACTGAGGAAAATGAAAATGCCTAAAAAAGGTAATGAACGACAGGCAGCATACTTTAGTAAGAGCATTCGGAAGTTTAACCGTGAATCATGAATGGCGAATGTTTAGTTGCCCTTTAATTGTATCAACAGTTTTTGGTGAACATCATCGTAGAGAATGTATAACAATATTGAATGGGGCATGAGTTTACGTAACACTAGAGATCATGTACTGACTGCATGATAGATAGATAAAATTAAATTGCAATTTTAACTGCACATTGCGAGAGTACGATCAAATTAACCCAGATTTCTCATGAAATCCAACATCGCAGTAGCTCAATTTCTAAGCACAATAATATTCGCTAATGGATTTGGCATACCCAGTGCGCGCGGACTCCGGATATCTCTAAACATTTACCGTACCAATCCATTCACGAAGATGTGAAGGGTCCATTATTTGTAATAGTTAAGAAGTAACGATGATAACGTTCGAACATTAGCAACCTATTTGATTTGAATAAAACAAGTATTTCATTAGAGAAAGGTGAGCTTAATTTAATTACACTTTCACGAAGACACAACAGAATCAGCAGGATTAAACAATTCTTTACCCTCGATTCCTCGAGGAGGTGAAGTAGAAGGGTTTGGACTGTCCGGAAGAAAAAAAGCTCTCAACGCAAGAGTCCAAATATTTGAGCTTCGCCTCGTCAAACACCTCCTCTAGCCGGTTGTAAAATAAGTGTCGACGTGAGAAAGGCAGCGAGGGGTCGTCTTGAAATGCGCCGAAGCGCCTCGGGGCAGTAAGGCGGCGGTGCGGAGCTCGCGGCGAATGCAATATTCCTCCCCCGACGAGCGCGTGGGTTTGCGCGGAAATGAGCCTCTTGACGCGGAATCACCGCTTATTGGACCCGTTAATAGTCGAGAGTGCGGCTGTATAACGCGATTGCATTAAGTAGCATAATTCAGTCTCGAAGCGGCTACAAACGGCTTTCATCTTGACAGAGTGTACGCGCGGGCGTTGTACCGCTATCGACGCCAAAGCTTCTTTCTGCGCTAATGGCGCACCGCGTTACTCACTTAACCTACTCCCCTGCCACAGTACTTTGATGCGTTATGAATTTGGTTTTAAGTCTATATAACGTATTTATGCCAAATAAGTAATTAGGTAATGAAATTACTTTGTTCTGCAGACTTTTCAGAAATGTTGAAGAAAGTTCATTGAGTTATCAAAAAATATTTTAGGTTTTCTTTGACTTAAAACATGCGGGAGTATAAAAATTAGTGAATCGTGCGCAAATCGAGATAAAAAGCAAGAATTAAATTTACAAAACGTAGAATCAAATGCATTGCAAAAACGTTTTTCTAATTAAACTTTTCTCTTCCATTAAAACGGTCCAGGGCCTGAAACGACAGGAAAGAAAGAAAGGAGAAGGAAGGGAGCTGGGCAAGGGTCGATGTAACCTTCGGCGCACGCGATATTCGTATAGTGGGAGGAATGGCGTGACGAAAAGCGGAGCCCCTTTACGCGTGCGTGTTTGTACTTGCGCTAACAGTAAGCAGTTCCTATACACCCGAGCCGCGATGTGTATACGCGCGGAGGCGTGTAGTTACGGCTATAAAACCGCCGCGTGTTTGCCGTAGCGCGCCATTAGGGTGACTCGAGAGCTGCCCCGGCTCGAAGTCACGTTGCCGCCGCCACTCAGTCGGATATTTTTTTTAATTAAGGACCGCTTGTGTCTGGTAAGAATTGTATTTAACCGCGACTGTTTTCGCCCCTTTCGACCAACCCGTTCCCTCTCTCCTTTTTTTTACATTCGTTACACTTGTTTCGCGATTTACAAGAAGGCATTAACCGTTTAATTGGGGCGAACCTTGCCTCTTTGTGGAATAAAGGTGTGCGTTCTACTTGGCGAGCCAATGAGATTTAAGTAAGGTAAAATGAATACATGCGTCGGACTTTCTGAAACGAACGCCCGCTCGTTAAACTAAATGTGCGATTCAATTACGAGGTGCTAGAGTTCCCTGCTGACTTTTACGGTTTGTTTGTTAGCTCTAGCTATTTTTTCTCGTTACTTTGTTGACTCTCCGGGCAAAGATTTTTGTTTCAAAAATATGTATTGTATTTCTTAATTGCACAGCTCGAGAACTCGTTTATTTATATTTTCCAGTCTGTGCACCGCAGTAATTACAATAATTAAACAAATTTTTTAAAAATACCAGAAGACGGTCATTCGAGTTAGCCTCAACAGGTAGACTGGAAGGAACGAGATTTCGATGACATTAGTCGGATACCCTTTGGATTCATTTCGCGCGTGTCAGAGGAATCAAGGGCGCCGGAGGGCAAAAGGCCCTCGCGCCGCTGATATAGAGTTCTTACAGTCTCGCGTCGCCGGATATCAGAACCGAGGCTCACCTCTCTGCGACAGGTAGAAAAGTTGCCCTCGCATTTCCGAGCAGACGAGGCGGCGGCAAAGTGGGAAACGCAATTGCGATATACGGGATAGACTGGGAAAAATATCGGAAGGATCGAAGAGAGGAGGTAAAAAGAGAGGAAGGGCGACAGGCAGAAGAGAGAGAGAGGGAGAGGTGACCCCCTGGGAAGCTGCGCCCGGAAATGCGGGCAGACGCGAGACAAAAGAACGAGTGCGGAAAAAAGAACGAGACGTCGCTCGTATATTTGTCCTTCTTTTTCCGTGTGGCTCTCGTGCCATCTCTCTCTATCCCTCTCTCTGCCTCTTTCCCTTTTCGTCTCTCTCTTTCCATTGCCGACTGGGAGAAATTGGCGATGACCGAGGGAAAGGGCGAGGTCGCGCTGCTTTTCGCGTCGATGAGAGAGTAACCCGCAAAAACCTGAATCGAACTATCGCTTTAAGGTCGATAACCGACAACGCACTCGGAGCTTTCCTGCCTGAGCGACGATTCACATTTAGCGAGCCTTTTAAAAATGAATGAGGAAATGGCAGTGGTGCATTCACACTTGAGGATAAATTCAGTTTTCCAATAGTTCAGCCGGTTCTACAAAAACGGAATTGTAATTTATTTACGAAAACTAGAAAATGAGTTGGTTATTTTACAAAGTCTTTAGCTTTCAAACGATTAAACATATTATATATCCGCGTAAAGTCTTAATTTGCGCAACCGAATGATTCAGTTCGCGCATTGCGACTCTTCAATTTTTTACGAGCGATCAAAAATTTTTCAAATTAAAGCCGACTCTTAATGCGCCCATTCATTGCCAGTGAATACCGTTTAATCGACAATATGAGACATCCGCAATTACGCGAGCGTTCGAATTTAGCGTCTCGTAAAACACTGCCGCTTAACAGCCGCGAGTTCGATCGTCCAAAAATATACGCTCATCCGTCCGTTTTCCGCTTTTATTTTTTCCCCGCTTTTTTTTTTTTAAAGCTCCGCGTTCATTTGGTTCGCGCGCCGTGACGATTCATTAGTCCCGCGCCGGGGAACTCATCATGACGACGGTAATTCTTATCGAATAACTCATAAAATACAAATCGAGGGATGAATTATTATTCGCCGCAGTTCGCCGTGGGTGTATACCCGCGGCGCCGCTGACTAACGGCCGGTATAAATCGCCGGCGAGTGTCAACCCGGGGAAAACAATAAAATCTATATTTTAATCTGCGCATCTCTCGAAATTCTCCGGAGAGGGCGAGGCCTTCGATCATTTGTCATGCGCGCGGCTGGGCGGGCGCCCGGCTTACGGCCCGTAAAGGATGAGACCGAGCAAAAAGCGCGGGTGGGGGAGAGCGAGGCGCCCGGCGAGGAGTTCATATATTCACGGAAATTCTATGAGTCGATGCGCGAGCTCCGCGGGGCTTATGAATGGGAGCGGGTTATTCGTCTTTTTCTTGCGACCCCGGGACTTTGGCCCGGGATATACATTAGCCCCTTTTTGCCGCGGCGGCGACTCTCGAAATTTTTACGCGAGGCGAAAATTTCGATCGACCCGCGTCACAATGGTGCTCGCGGGCCAAAAGATTTGCGACCGAGGATGGTACCGCGCGCGAGGGAAAAAGGAGCCGTTTTCTTCGCCCTAAATCTCAAGTCCTCGCAAAACAAAATGATAGCCGGCTGGCCTTAAACTCCTCTTGAAAGGGGCCTTTAGCGCCGGGGAAAGAGGGTAAGAGAAAAGCCGAGACGAACTATACATTCTCCGAAAAGAAGAAACACATTGTTTAAGTTGCAGATAAATTTGCTCGCTACCCCGAGTAGAGACAATGTAGATGGGCTGTTAAGATAGGGAAGTGACCTCGCCCCGGGAGGGAGTAGGGCGGTGAGCAAAAAGAGGACGAAGAAGGAAATCCGCGTAGGAGGAGGAACCAAAGCGGGAGCTGGTGGAGAGTTGGATGTACCGTGGGGTCAAGCTCTCGCGGTGAGCGAGCGGAACGTAATTCTCTCCTCCAGGTAAGTTTTCTCACCGCTGCGGTCTCTTCCTTCTTTCGGAGGCTGGCCCAGATAAGCCCACGAGGTTTTACCATCCGTTATATAAATGGCACCGACGGTCGATTAGAATTGACTTTGTATTCCCGGATAAAGGCGCATTATTATTTTCAAGAAGTTGGAATTTGTAGACAAAGAACTATACGGATTTTCCACGGCAAAGTGCAACGAATCTTTAAAGCAATCGAATAAAGCCAATCTTATGAAAGATAAACGTTATCCTTTCTTTTAATTGCATATTTTTCCACCCTAGCGTATTTGATAATCCAAGAAATTATTGCATTTTTGCAGATTCTGCGATATAGTACAGAAGTGGCGTCCAGATCGTTTATAACACTCAAAGGACTTTATTAAAGTTTACACCCCATGTATCCATTTTTGTCCCTTTTTTCCGTACTTCTCTTCTTCCTTATACCCGCTTTTTCCTTTTTTCAATAAACGCCGAGAGGATAAAAAAAGAGAGAGAGAGGGGCGCGCGTTCGCCGGAGCGTTTCGCTGGAAAGTGGAGAAGGAGAGAAATCGATTTGGTCTTAGGGGCACCTGGTTGTGCGAGACACGGGATTAATAGTTTTCAAAGCTTCGGCCCCAAAGTCACGCTAAGGATTCGCGCGCGGGGGGGTAATTGAAAGTTTTATCGCGCCAAGCAGCGAGCGAGCGATGATTTCTCTCGCCGTCCACGGGGCTGTCAACACATCGGCTGCCCCGCGACCGGTGCCCCTTCAGCGGTTCATTAGGGCCGATTGAAAATCTGCACCCCTTCATTTTCTCATCCTCCTAACTGCGATTGCAGCTCGCAATCTGTATTCCCGGCGTGTGAACTTTATCCTCGCGATGAGCACATCGCCGCGGCGAAATAAATATTAAGACACTTGGCATAAAAAAATAAAGGAGGTAGATTTAATAATGAGGTGGAGGGAGTGGAGCAGGCACCCGGTCCATTTCAAATATTTGACGTACGTGATTTATCTGCCGCGTCATTCAAGAGAAGTATCGCGCAATCGATAGATTGGATAAGTGGAAAAGTCGAAGCGCCCGTCGTTTTCGAGGGTTTTATCGACTTTGTTCGGCGGGGGTCTCGCGAGAGACAAAAGCGAACGCCACAGAGGGAGAACTCGCGGAAAATCAACGCTCGAGAGCCCGGGAGGTGAGCGGGCGGGCGAGGGAGGAAGAGAGAAGAACAAAAACGAATCGGTAGCACGTACCACGGCGGTTTAAAGCGCCGGGGCAGGCCACGCGCTCCCGGGCCGCTGCGAGCATAAGTGGAATGGAAGGAAAGAGCCGTGAAAAATAGTTTTGCGGGGGCAAAATTGAAAATGCGACTGGGGAATCGGGAAAGAGAGCCGGCGCTCTGAAAAGTGTTGATTTTTGACCGTGGATATGTATATAGGGGTGGAAAAAAACGAGAAGAGGGCTGGAGGAGAAAGGAGAGAGAGAGAGGAGGCGCGGAACTCTCATTTTATGCAAACGCGAACGAAATCCCCGTTTGAAGTCATCGATTTTTCAAAGGCTACCTCGAGCCCCCTTCCACGTCGCCCGCGTTCTTTTTTTATGCCTCCGCTTGCTTTTACGCGCGGTCTCTTTCCTCAGCGACGCGATGCACGAGCTGCCAATTTTTGGAAGTGAGATTTCATTCGGAATCTCGGTCGATCCCTTCTTCTCTCCCCCTTGCATTCGACAAGACACCGAGATTGCCCCGGTGCAATTGCACCGAAACGCTCCCTTCATATTAAAAAATGCGGGAGGAAGCGAAAACCGGCTGGAACAAGCGCGACCTCTCGGCGATATTTGAAAATATCGAAAGGGAGAAAATTCCTAGCCCCGCGCCTTTAACACTCGGCATTTGTCGTTCGAAAAAATAAGAAAGAGAGCGACGCGGAGGTTTTGATTTCACCATAAAGTAATCACGCCGTCTGGTGTGCCATACACACCCGCCGCAAAGTGCGATATCTCGGGATCGATCGAAAAGGGAAAAAGGGTCTGGAAAGCCCCCTTTTATACAGGTCGCACCGGTGCACCTTGCCGCCAGCCCGGATTCCATTATCGAGAACAGTAAGGAGGCACGGTTATTGGGCGGCGGTTATTGCAAATTATGGCCCCCCACCTCCCGGCCCCTCTCGCACCTCGCGCCCAGCTGAATATCGGTAATCGCGAGTGCAGAAGCGAGCGAGTGGGTTCAGATGCACCGCTGAGAGGCGGCCATCTACTCCGAGGCCCATTATAATAGTAATCGATAAGTAATCTGCCGTAATCGCACATGAAGGGGACATGATTTAAAATACCAGCTGCCAGCTGGCTTTGCGCTAATAGCACGGTAATTAAGGCTTTGTTTACCGTTATGCCACGATGGAGATAGTCTGCCGACGCTGTTGCACAAAAGGAGGATAAGCTCCTTACGGCCTACCCCACGGCTGCAATCCTACCGGGTTATGATTTTGCCTATTTTCGAGAACAACTTGGTGGTAACACCGGGACTTTTATTATTTCCACTGGTGATCGCCTAGAGCCACTATTGTTCCGACTGGCTAAAGCCCAGGCTTATGCAAAGGCGATTACAATGTAGATGCTACAAACGATTACGTGCTGATTTTACTGCGTGCCGTATATGAAATTTACAATTAAATAAACTGCTTTATAAAAAGTGCACTATGAAATTTTTCGAGTTTCAATCGTTTAGAGTTTTATTTGTACTGAAGAGTCTTGAACATTGCAGTTAACTTCGTTTAAAGAAGTAAACAGTAATGTCTTCAAAACGTTGGCATAAACAAGTCTCTGCACGATTGGAACTTGAACAATTTCATAAAAAAAATTACACAACTTTGTGAAAACCTTAAACAGAAAGTTACACTGTAACAACCTCAGAATTAGGTGTGGTCGTAGAAGATAATATCAATAACTATCATACAAATGCCATTTTTATTAAAAACAGGCTTGTTAAAATCTTCAGAGACAAATTAGTTTCTAGTTAGATTTTTCTTTTTTTTTTTGCACAATCCTAAGTACAATCAATTACTATAACTAAGGCAGCATTAATCAAATTAAGAAAAACTAACAGTCATACACCATCATAAAGATACTCTGCATGCTCGGCTAATGAAGTCCTAGCGTGGTATTTTTTTCATTAGTCCGAGCTTTCGCTGGGATTGAAAGTTCCGAACTTGAATGCGTACCTCGGCCGAATAAACTCCCAGCGGAGTATCTCTCCTCGCTTCTGGGACTGGCTCCGTACGCAGTGCGCAAGTTCGCCGGACCTCTCAGGACTTTCTCCGTGAGCCTCGAGCTCCACGTCGCAGGGGGCCGATTCATCATAAATTCGCCGGAAAATTTTCGCGGGTCCGTGGGCCATTTATTACGGCGGAACGATTAGCGGGCGTCCTCGCGCACGAGAAGAAGAAACATCCGGTTGTTCCTCGGAGTCGCCGCGGCGCGCGGGACGGGCGGGACGGAGTGACGTGATTAATTTGCGGTCCCGATGACGTCCGGCGATAAAACGGGTGATTGACGTAAATTCGAGCGACCGCGCTATCCACGGCGCGCGCGTCCTTTTTATGCCGGCTTCGTACCTTTCGGCCGGCCCGGCGAAACCTATACGTCAATTACGGACGAGCGAGGGTGAATGTCTGATGAGGGGTCAGTCAGTCGGAACAGCGAACTGCACTTTGAATGCCTATAAATTGCATACCCTCACCCTCTCTCCGCTCCTCTCCCCTTGTGAGAGAGCTGGGAAGCCCCCAGTTCGTGCGGTCGTGACACTGGCATCCTCGCGGGATGTTTCATTATTATCATGACTAAGATACAGGAAAGACGCTGGAGTTAGTGTTCAACAAAATTAATTGTGATTACTTAAATTATGTTCGTTGCAAAATATTACCGTGAAGAATTAGAAATAAATAATAACCTGCAGTCCTCGAGTCTATTATATAAATTAAAAGTAGAAGAAGACATAAATAATGAAACTAAACAAAGGATAAACTCAAAAGTACCCTGTCATTAAAGTAATTAAAGTAACAATAAGTTTCTAAAATGAAAATGAGATGAAAAGTAAAAAAAATATTCGCACGATATGTGCAAATTGACTTGTCACTTTGAAATTCGCAAATCGCGTGTAAGTAATTTCTATGAATAACTGTGTCATGTGGTAAATAGTCATGGTGCATGGATAATGATCCAATTACGATTCAAAACGAATGTGATTAAAAATATATTAGGCACATTTACTAACTCTGAAAATAATCAATTATGATACATGTTAAAATTATTTTCATTTAGTTAAGATAAAAAGAGAAGGCACGTCTAAACTTTCTGACCTAAACTTGATCTACAAATATGAGATGATATTGATACCTTTCTATCAATATTTCAGGTGTACATTATTCAAAATTGAATTAATTACTTACAATAGTACATACCATAAAATTGATGATTGTAAAGTATCGATAATTTACAACAGCAGAAGTATAGAAAGCAATCTCTAATTAATCAGTAATTGCTTTGATTTAATTGAAACAAGCCCTCCAGAAGATAAAATGCAAATTGAACTTACGCTTACGCCGGCAGAGCGAGAAAACCGAGTTACCACGCCGGCGAGCATCTCCATAATTTGCCGAGTGTACTCAGCGCTATTAATACCGCGTGCGTAATAACTCGGCAAAGCAGACGCGCCCTTGGAAAATCCGCGCGCGGCCGCGCAAACACAGACGGGCGACGGTACCCCGGGAGCTGATTCGCGGCGGCGGCCGCGCTAATCCGCGGAGTCAATTTCGCCGCGGTATCCGTCGCCGCGGCTAATCCGCGGAAAAAGCCGCCAGCTCGCCGGGACGAAAGTTGCGCGCGACTTCGGGCGGGTCGTCTCCCTCCGGGGTCGCGCGCACGCGACGCCCAAGTCGCTTCAAAACTCGAGTCGTCGCCGCCGAAGTTTTTGCCGCGCTTTATTTCGAGACCGGCGACCGTCGGGTGGGACGCTTTTCGCGAGACGCGAATTTACGAATGAATTTTCGCTGCTTCGGCGAATTTCGGCGGGTGGGTTACTTTGGGAGGTTCGTTAATTAGAGAAAACGGTTATTACAAGGGTTGCGCGTAATAATTGTTCGGCTTTTGTGTAAAATGTAACCGGGCTTGCCCAACGGTGCATTAAGCAATTATCCGTTATCTTTTGATGAAATGAAATATTAACACCGATTACTCTTTATATTAATTTTAATTGCTCGATTTTTCAATTTTTCTTGCGAAGTTTGAAACAGCTAACTTCCCTCTTTATTCACTTTTAATAGTAGAAACAATGGAATTTTTACAATTTCTACAATTCTTGTATAAAACTATTTTTATTTTTTTGTTTTTTACCCTTTTCCTTTCTGCAACTTCATAAAACCAAGTCGATTTTGGCGGAGACTGTATCGCATCCTCAGCTTCGGCAGAAAGGAACAAAACAGAGAGCCGCGCGTATGATGAAAAAAGGAACGAGTCACGGGGAGTGGGTACGGCGAGCCTCATAAAATGCGAGTAACTTTTTTATTTTACAGCCCCGACCGCCATCTAGCGGCCTTGTCTTACCAAACTCTTACTTCAACCCGCCCCTGCCGGCTTCCATTCCCGACCCGCGCCGTCATCGTCGGGAGCGACTTCAGTAGTTTATGCCAATGAACTTGGCTCGGCTAGAGTACATAGTAGCGTCCATATTGGAAAACGCTAAGCCCGGGCTATTCCTCCGAGTGATTATACATGGAGAAAAGTTTGCCGCCGCGATAGCGACGGTAACCCGCGGGAAAGAAAAAGGAAATGGTCAAATTTATTCACGCCGTGATGCTGAATTTCAGGTTCGGGTGGTGCTAAAAAGTTGGCTATTTGAATTAATGGGTCAGAGAGTGATCCTCTTTTTATCAAGCTTTAAAAGAATAATTGGCAATAGTACAATACTTCTGCATATATTTTATGTATCTTTATTTTTTGTGCCTGCCAGGCAATTACTTCGTACGCACTGTGAAACGAAACCTTATGAAAATTGTCAAAGGAAATTATAACATTTACCTAATGCTAAATCTCGAATAAAGTAAGCCATTTTTTATTTTAATAATTATATAAGCTACTAGTGTAATTTTCATGCGGGAAAATCTTCTGAGTGTATATCGAGGAATAAGTGCGAATACCAGCAGTTCGTGAGACTAAATCATGCGAAAGTTTTCATTTAGAGGAAGGAAAAGATAAAATGAGACGTAAGCCGTGGAGGAGAGACGTACGAATGTTCCAGGTGGTCGAATACCTCCGAGTCACTTTATCTGCGAGTTGGCAGGCGAAACGTTTGCCGCTACGTGGGAAGCTGGATTAGACTTAGGAAAGGCGAGGAAGTAAGAAGAGCACCCCCAAACGCTCCTCCCAAGTATTTAGTTTCAAAAAAATCACGTATTTTGCAATTTTCAAGAAAATTTTACCACCGCTATACTTTCTAAAAACAACAACTTTATCTTTTTTACGCAAACTAAAATCAAGTATACGGCAGAGCGGAAGCTATCCGTAAAAATCACGTCTGAATTATGAAAATGATTATTTAGCATTTATAGAGGCATCGTGTACTTCCGGGCAATATGATTGACTCTGCCAGCTGCGCTCGGTCGGATAGGCGCGATTCGTTTTTTTTTTCGTGCTAACCCCGTTTTTTTCGGCGGTAGCGGGGGCGTCTGCTCCGTCAATTATTGATAAAAGAGCGACGCCCGGGCCGGGGCGAAACCGTCACGCCGGACAGGCCATCGCGAAAGCGAGAGGAAGAGTATGGACGCGAGTGGAATGTAAATTATTGGTCTCTCGACCCCCGCGATAAATAACTATCAGCAGCGTGCAAATGTAACCGAACGGGCGCAGGCGCCTGCGGAAATTAAAAAAGACAACGAGCCCGCCCTTTCGGCCACTTTATTGCCGGGGTAATATTTTTATCTCGCGCGCATCCATTTTTTATTCAAACTTTTTTTTTTCAAAAAGAACGCACTCCATTTCGGTGCTACGGCAGTTTTTGGAAGTTTCGCGAGCGTCAGCTTGGCGGGCGTTTCATTCAAGGAGCGATAAATTTTCGTAATTGGAGGCATTTTATCAGTATTTTCGCGATAAGATTTTCGTCGTGATAAGCGATTATACGCGGCCGCGTGTAAATTATCATAATGATAGCGGCGCGGAAGATTACGTGAAAATTTATTGAAGCTTTTCACCGCTCATCGAGAATTATTGCGACTCCTCCCCGTGCGCTAACTGAATATCACGGCCTTCATTGTTTGATAATCATTTACTTTTTCGCGCTCGGGGGGGCGCCCGCGGAGATCAATTATAATTTCGCTTTTATCGCGCCGTTTAATATAACGGCATCTCGGCGCGGAAGAAACATTTTATGCCTCTGCAAAACTCGAAATTGGAAGTCAAGTTTGCTCCCCCACGCCGGCGGGAAAATCTTGCGCCCAGAATTAAGCTCCGCTATGGCAGTTTGCATTTGGAGCGGCGCGAGCTCGTAAACGATTTTATAGCGGTAAAACTCATAATTTAAAGCGCGTATCGTAAAAATTGCGCCATTAATTGCCGAGTATACCTCCGCGGCCCGGCGCCTTACCGTCTCTGAAATATCAATTTGCAGCGCGGCATAAACCCGGCGAAATATATAATGACGACAAAGGGAAAGATCTCCCGGCGCCGATAGTGAAAAATTTTCCGCGGGCAACAAAAAAGAAAAATATACCGAGCACCCTTTACGCGCGGTGCTTGGGTAGAAAAATTCATTCGCTTTTTTTTTTTACCGCGGCGAATGAAAAATTGCGCCGAGCACACCGGCGATGAGTTATAAAAAGCGTTTAATTAAAAAAGTTTCCGCATTTCGATCGCTCGGTAAAATTTCGGGAAATCGCGTTATACAGATAACTTTTGCGCGGGGTACAAAAAAAAGGGGGGGAGCTGAAGTTCCATCCGGGGATCCGGGCATCGGCGCGAATCAAAATGTTCCGCGGACGCAACACTCGGACGGAATTTAAATTAATTTACGAGTCGCGCTGCTCCTCCCGGCGCTAATGTGCATTACACGAGCGTAAACACGGGCCCCCGCTTTCGTTTATCATTACGGCCGAACAACTTTGCCGTCTTTTTTCTTCCCCTCCCGTTCCCCCCTCTGAAAATCCCCACGGCCCTCTAATCTCCGTCCACGGCACTTGCGGCCCGCGATATACGCTCCGAGTTTAATACCAAATATATGGTGAGCGGACTTTATGCCTGTTTTGCGCGCGTGCGCATATTAAAAAAAAAGAGAGGGAGGGAGGGAAAAGTCGCGGACCGCGGGTACAAATGCGCCGGGCGAAGAAAAGCTGCCGGGGTGGGAGGGAAAAAAAAAGAAGGAACGCGGAGGGAGAGAGCGAGGCGCGTCGGCCTCCCGGCCGACCATGTAAATTTCAATATAATGTGTAAAAAAGGCGCGCTCCTCTCGAGATACTTTCTCGCAGCTGCAGTTACACGAGCTTCCTCGACCGTTAGTGCCAGTAATTGTGATCTGTTGCCGCGTAAACGTAAGGCACTGGAATTTTCCGATTTTCCAGCAATTTATTGATTTACTGATAATTAAATTTAATGTTAGCAGAGAATTAGTAAAAAAAAGGATTTAATCCTGTAAGGAGAAAAATTAATATTATTAAAACTATCTAAAAAATTCTTATTCTTAATGAAATTACGAGAAATGCAAATAATTGTTAGTGTTAATTCATTTTATCATAATTTTTACCTGTGTGCGATAGAAAAGCTTATCGATTTTTCAAAACAAATGATACAGCATTTATCTTTACGGTCAGATTTTACGACAATAATCCGAGTGAAGAAAGAATACTGTGACTCCACGGTAAAATTTATTGATGCTACAATAAAATTTAATACGTCATCGGTAACCAATGCCGAGGTGACATAAAAGTCCATGGTTTCCGTAAAAACAATAATTTTTAATTTGAATTTTTCTCCGTACAAAACAGAATCATTAACACTGTCGGTGCGTAACAACAGTTGTTTAATAATTTATATTCTATTAACAAATTTGGAATGACGTCTGAAACCAATGACGCAAGTAATCGAAAATATTCATGAAATTATTTCGGCCACTAATGACGACGGGATATAGCACAGTTCACGGGGATAAATATAATTCCACTTGAGGAATTAAATAATTAAATTTGTGCGTCAATTCACTCCGTCACGCAAACGCCCTTACAGGTATAACGCTTTTTCAATAAAAAATCACTGTGTAACTGATACCTCGATATCCAAAAGCTTGAACTGTAACGACTCAACGTCAAGTGTGTAACTTTCGTTTCCACATTTTCTTCTCGAGCTTGATTCTTCAAAATTTATTTTGAAGCTTCGGCGAGGTATGAGGGGTGAGAGGGTGCGGGCGAGAAGAATCGACTAGCGCTTTTTTTTCGAAGCTTTATTTCGCCCCTCGAGGAGAAACGCTAGACACGCGAGAATCAGAGGCAAGCTTTGTGACACGTGATTCGAAATTGTTCGTCCGGAAACGTCACAAGGGCTTAAGCTTCACGGGCCTCCGACAACCGAGCGGGGCGGGGGAAGCGAGTTCACGTTGATAATTTTCGCCGTATATACTCTTTTCACCCCCTCCTGCGTTTGCAAATACACACCCCGGCGCGCCTTCTACGGAAATATCGAGTTTAAGGGCTTAAATCTTTTAAGGTGGGATAAAACCGGCTAAAGCCGGCTTTTTTTGGTACAAAGAGTGAGTTTATCGAAATCAAAATTAAAATCGACACTTTAAATTGAAGATTCTCTAAAAACTTCATGCTATTAAATTCGTACTATTTTTAAGTTGAGAGAGTAAAAATGTTTATACATTGTATTAGAGTTTGATGACTTCGAAAGTACTAAATTTAGTTGTTTTGTAGTTTGGTCACATCGAAAGTACTAAATTTAGCCGCTTTGTCGAAGTTTCTTAATTACTTGTGACACGTTTCGTTTTACTAAATGATTGGTGGGCAGACTGTCATGAAGCTATATTTTCCATTTAAAACTCAATAACATCTCGATTATTACAAAAGTACGAAAATAACTTTGAATAAATTGTACTGGAATAGCTTCGTAAAATGCGACGGTAAACCCATAAATCGCGATATTTCGTTCAATGGCAGTCGCGCGAAGCAAAACAAAACACAACAAAACGTAATTCCGATAACATATTGGCGTCTCCTCTGCCTCTCGACCCTAGCAGTCAAATTAGGATTACGTCGCGTCATAATTAATCGACTGAAATTCCCCGTATACATCATTTTCATTACATAGTCAGCGCAAAGCTCGGTCGCCGCTCGGATTTCAGCCCGGAATTATTGAGCAATGCCGGCGCCCCGGAGAAGGGGTCACCACCCTCTGGCCTACCGACTCGCGATAACGATCACAATTATTCGTGCCCCGACCGACCGCGCGGAGCCTTGGCTTAGGATGACCAAATTTTTCAGCAATTTATGAAATGGCAGAGATTGTTATTTTAACGTTCATATGGCTTTTTTCGTGAAAATATGTATAGACAATTTTTAAATGTTTAAACATTCTATTAAAGTACCTATATATATCATATTGTTAAAAACTACTGTTTTTAAAAGCTGAAAAAAGTGAGCATGAATATTTTAAATGTAAAAAATTGACAAACATTTTGCCTGTCAATTTTTTAGTAATACGTGATTGTTATTGTAAGCTGCAAATATTTATGTAATTTCATTCATTTTCTAATACACTTGTAATTAAAAGCTTATTAAAAAATAATGAGAAAATATTTCCATTAACGTTTACATTCACATTTGCACGTCCGAGTAAATGAAATAACAAACTTGTACATACCAAATCGAATAATCTTTGTGCTAAATATTCCATTGAGTAATTAACCGCCTTACATAGTTGATGCATATAGTACATTGTATAAATAAAAATCATATACTTATCATAATTGCAAGCAATATTCTATAAAAAAAACACTGAAGGAATCCAGTTATACATAAATATTTTGTAACAAGTACCCTTTACAGATCTAGTGCATTCTAAACTAAATGGTTTCTTTTAAAGAAAAATGACTGAAAAGTTAGCTTTTATCAACAATATTAAAGAGCAATGTCCTGTTCACAAATTAATAAAAAAATTCAACGCATTCATCGTTATTATTTTTTAATGAACTTAACAGATGAAAGATCGTTATTTCTTTATACTAGAAAACCATTTACAAAGTATTCATTTAAAAAGGTTTAATTTGATGAGGTCTAAAAAGAGTCCAGATAAAATGAAAGTTATTGAAGCGATATTGTACGATTAACTGAAAGATATTCGCGCAGGACATGTGCAGGCAAATTATAATTTATGTAAAATTAATTAAAAAACGGAATTTTTGCGATAAAAGGATGTTTAATAAATTATTTATGGATAATAAAATATGTATTTTTTGTTTGCATCTCACACGAATCTCTTTTGGTGAACCGTTCAGTACCGCTTTATTTGCTTTTATATTTTTCCGCCTCTCCGATTAATCGACAAAAAGTGTTTTAAACAAATATTTTATAAATGTATTTTTAACGTAAAGAAATTACAATCGTCCATTTAGCAAAAGTTCAATTCTTAATGAATGTTTGAATAATTACGATCAATGCAGGAAAAATTGAAATTTTTATTAATTTTTCAACCGATTACATTTCTCTCACAAAAATTTTGTAAACGATAATTTATTTCGTACAGAAATTTTTCTTTAAAAAAAATGGAGTTGAAAGAATGCAACGACTCTGAAAGGTGTACAGGATGAAAAACTTATTATTCTAACGTGACCTCTTAAATGTTCCTTTTTTCTGGAATTGCTCACACATTCGTCATTCTGGGCAGGGGGGGGGGTTTCAAAAAAAGCAAAGCTGGCAAACATAAAGCACGAAGGGAACGGACGCATGCCCTACAGTTGTTTGCGCTGCAAACATTTGTTTGCGCGCAACAAAAAAATTGGCATTCCATACTCGCATTAATTCCGCGCCAAAAACATTTTATTAAAAATCTCGCGGCGTTTTTCGCCCGCCTCCGCGGAATCCGAAGGGGCGGCGCGCTCGCGCTTGTTTTTAAAGTGACCTCGAAGTTCCGGCGCGAAAAACATTGCGCTCTCTCCTACAACTTTGTCAAATTTGAAATTCAAACCTGGGCAAACAACAAATCCATCGGAGCGCACTCGACGCCCTCTCGTCCAAAAACTTTCTCCTCCCTTTTTTTTTCGTTTTCCACCCCAATGAAACTCCGAGGCCATCAGTTTTACCTCGCAGACGAAAAGCGCCGTTATCGGCGATGGTCTGCGGTTCGAAAATGCGACGCGCATAAATACGCGCCGCGCGCATTTACGTAATCCTCGCTTATAAAATAAACGCGGAGAAATTTATCGGCAGGAGCTCGCGGATAATCGCGGCGAACGTATGCGCGGCCGGCGAAAGCCTCTTTTACGGGCGGTGCGCGCGCAGACGCCCACGGACTCTCGCGGTGCTGCCGTCGTATTCTTAGTGTCCATAACGCCTTTTTCTTCTCCCCCGGTAGAGGGTGTCCGCCCGCTCGGGCGAGGATCGGGCGGCAAGTCGAGGATGCGATCACGAGATGTGCAGCGCGAAAGGCGACGACCTGTATTAGGGCCCGGGGATAGAAAACAGAGCGTCGGGGTTTACGAGGGAGTTTCGCGTCGGCGGCGATACGCTCCGCCGCGGATTTGTCGCGGAATATCGAACTTTAACGGGCGACCCGCCGCGCCGCTGATCGAGCCCGTAAAATTAAGTATGCCACTAACGCCGAACTTGCACCTAAGTTCGGCTCCCTCCGGCCGCGACCGAGTGCCCGGTTTCCCCGGTGTGCGGCTGTACACACGCCAGCCCGGGCTTCGCACTGGTGTCGGTGCGCATTTACGCGCCGGTATGTTAATGCACACGCGAACATGTTCGCGTAAATACGCGCGCGCAATCGCGAGTGTGTACGTACGCCCGTGTACGAGCGTGTTTCAGATCCCACGCTATTTGCCCCTCGTGGAGGTGGGGTTGGACGGCTTACTGGGTGCCCGTTATTGCTCGTATCTCGGAGGGAGTGAAGGTAGTTCATTTTTTTTTCCGCCCGCGCTTTTTCTCCTTCTCCACCTACGTCTTCGGCGCGGGGCTACGAAATTTTCATTTAACGCGGCACGCGGAAGAAAGGGGATTTGAACAGAATGAAATGCAATTTTGAAGGGCAAATACGAGACCCGCCAGTTATGCTATGAAATATAAGTACCTCGAGTCGAGTGCTCGAGTCGAGCGCAAACGAGCGGTGATTGATAAAAAATGTTAAGCGTTAAAATTTACGCTTTTCGTTCGATATATCGATACCGTTAAAAGTACGTTAATAATTACGATTATGCTAATTTTTATCGCTTCATTTTTATAGGGTATAATGCCGCGACGCTGCGAAGTTATTATTGAACACTTAGTGGTCTGTAAATATGAAACTCCTCTAGTGAGCATATTCAATTTCGTAAATGCAAAGCGATTTTATTGAATTGCAAGTTTAAATTCCATTCTATAACCAATTTCATAACTCGATTTTCGTTACTCGATTTTAGTTTATTATTTTACTAAATTTGTGCCAGTTATATTCATTGCAATGCTGATTTCGTACAACTTCGCAAATTCAATATTTATTCCGACCCGGTCGCATAGAATATATCTACTGTAATAAAATGTAGGACGACTGTCCGAATAAACTTTCAAAACGATTTTTCATAGCAATTTTTACTTGAATAAAAAAAACGCGCTTCAATCGGAGTTAAAAAAAAAAAAAATTACGACAAATCGCGAAGCAGCGGCGCAAAGGGTACATATTTCAAATGGGTCAGCTTTGGCTCTAAAGTAAAAAAGAAGCGGCGGCCGTCCAACCCTGACATAAATCAGACCGGCTAAAAGGGTAGGCTCCGAGTGGTGTGCACGCGGCCTGATGCACGCCTCGACTTTCGAAATTTCGCGATTCATTATATTAGCGCGGCCTACTCGAGCATCAAAGGCGTCGGGACAAAAGCGCGCGCTCGTCCCACCACTGCCCGTCCGTTTCTACTTCTCCGGTGGCGCGGCGCGGAGAAGAAGGGGGGGGAGGCGCCCTAACGACCTTGCGGCCGTTTGATCGGGAGGCTGGCGTACCTGCAGAGAGCCTCTCCCCCCTTTTCTCGATGGTTCGCCGGAAAAATGTTTTTATTAGGGTTTGAGTGGAAATCGATATTTTTTTTCGAATGCTGGTCGCCCGACGCCCCGACGTATTGTGCATGCGCGATCCTTTCTTCCCGGCCACTCGACTGCTCGTTGGTGCATTCGCCTTTAATTAGCCGGGTTTTTTTTGAGCGAAGTAGTTTTAAACACGGCACTTTTATAAAGTTACAAAAAAGAGATTTTTGTAGACTTTTTTTTCAAGATTTTTATAGTGTTATCGTAATATTGGAAAGACAAAAGTAGCGAAAAGTTAATTTATTAAAAATTTAATAAAACGGTTCAGTTAAGATTTATGTCGTTTATGAAAATTCGCTTAAATTAGAAAGTTGAATATAAATTATAGATCCACTCGAATTATATTATACGAATTGCAGAGCTTAATGTTCGAGAAAAGCTCAATAGCTGAGAAAAAAAATTCCGGGCAACCGTACTTTCCTCGGGCAATTCATTATCTAGTCCTTTTTTTACCGATCATTTTCAACGCATTATATATTTTAGTTTCTTTTTTTCTCTCTCGATATCCCGTTCACGCTCTGTAATTGAAAAATTGAAAAAATGCCCTACACTTCAGGTCGTTTTCCTTTTTTTTAATGGAAGCAATTTCTTTTAATTATTTTTCACCCCGCGAATTTATCTTCGCGCGAGAAGATTAATTATTCGTCAAGATTTCAACGGTATGTTTTGGAGCCGCGCAAAATAGAGAAAAGCGAGCGCAACGTAATTCCAAAATAGATACTCGAGAGGTTCTTTACTCCGCTCAAGGTAATCGGCTTTCGTAGAATTTTATGAGGCATTACTATCAGCTATTCTTTTACTCCTACCTCTTTAGGGAATTGATTTTACTCTTTTTTTCCTCTCCGCGCGATGGTAACAGCTATCGAGTTTTTAAATTTTTAACGCATACGAATATGCTTTTCATTAAAAATAAAGGAAAAAAGATATCTTTAAACGGGTATCTTCCGTTTCTATTTAACTATAAATCAAAACATGACCGAATTAACATTCAAAGGGTTTGCTTTATTTAACGTTTCACGCATTAAATCTTCACGGCGCGAAAATGGTTAATCGGCTTGAGTGAGATCAATAATTTCAATGAGGCTGCACACAAATAAATCGTACGCGACCGTATTTTCGTCGGGCGCTCCAAATGCGAAAAACGCCTCGATTTCATTGACGAAATTCGAAACGCAGTGTAATCGCGGCACATCTCGTGATCGTGAATCAACTCGTTTCCCCGCCGATACCCTCATCCCGACATCGACATTCGCGCAAAGTCCACTGGAAACATTTCGGGCTCGCTTCGCTAGTGTCCACTGCGTAGCCTCTTAGCACTTTTTTCTTTGCCAGCGTCACTTCATCGTCCGGTGCATTGTCTTTTACTTATTATCGAAATCAGCTGGATATTAAATTACTCACCACTATCCTGCGCGATAAGAGGGTCGATCACAACCAAGAGTATGAGAATGATGGGAGTCATATTGACCGCCCTATCTCTAACTCTCATTCACCCCCTTTCAAGCACTGCACTCTCAAACACCACCACCGTGTAGTCGTCGTGGATATCCCCGACTCTTCGGACCACCTGCGAGAAACATAAATCAAAACGCACCTCTGTCAGTGATGCACCTAAAAATTTTCAAATTCCTCGCAAATTTTCGGGGATCGAGACTTTCGGAGGTGAGGGGGTGGAGGGGTGTGATTAATGGGGCGTCGCGAGTGGCGATCAACGAGACACACGCGCACACGACGATTTCTCTCCTTCGGCTGGCGCTCGATCAGCGAGTCTCGAGCGTCCCACCGCGCGCACTAACACACGCCGCGTACTATCTACACATCGGCTCCTGGTCGCTCGCCTCCCAGCCTCTCTGCCGAGCAGTAGAAAAAATATCTATCCTCCTCGCTACGCTGTGCGAGCGCTATGTACAGGTGATGCGCGTGCATCCGGCGGGGGGGCTTGTCCGGCGGGCTCCGTCCTCGGCCCTTACGTGCGCGCCTCGCTGACCGCTGGCCGTCCGCGACTCGGGCTCTCTTTCTTCCTGTGGTTCCACGACCATCCCATTATCCCGGGAGCGCGCGTCTCCCGGCGCGCCGTTACACGCGGCGGACGGGCCTGGCTGCCATGCGGGGCGCCGCGCACACGGGCCTGCCTATCGCTCTCTCAGACTGGCCGATGCTCGCGCTGGCTGCTGCACACTCGCGTCGGCGTCGACGCGGCCGGCATCTGGTAGCGACGCCTCGGGCGGGGGTGAGCGCGCACGCGGCAAGTCGACGGGGCGCGCGCTACGGCCTGACTGACTTTCCTCGCTCGCACAAGCGCCGCCTACCCCTTCCACCGGGAGGGTCGGCCGCGCGTGCGCGCGCCCCCATCGCCGCGGGAGAGTGGCCTGGCGTGCAATAGCCGAGCCCGACGTCGGCTTTTAACTCGATCCAATATGCTCGCGCAAGCGTTCCCTTTTTCCCTACCTACCTCTCTCTCTCTTTTTGCGGATTTTCACCTGGTGCACCGGGGGAAAAATAGTTTTCGGTTCTACCATCGTCATTTTAATTTGCGCGAATTTAAATCTCGCCGATTTTTAAAGAAAGAAAAAATTGTAAAAATTGTTTACAAATTTTAATTGCTTTTTCCGCGGGTTATACGCGGAAGTAATAAAATTATTGGTACGCGAGTTTGCCAATCGAGCGCTGTAACTTCCATATCGAAAACTATTTTTCCAGCGGCTCAGGCGAGCGAAAAATGCGCGAAAAAACAGTTCCATTTCGCAGTGCAAACATCGCTCCCCCCAAAAAAAGCTGCATTTAATTCGAAAAATCCGTACCCTCCCATCGCTCAAACAACGCGACAAACATCTCAAATTAAGCGAGGGTAAACATTACCGGGATCGGGCAAACACATCGAACGCGGTTCGTGCCTCGAAAAGAGGAAATCCTCCCGCGCCCCCCTACGGCCACCCACCGCGCGGGGGTAACCTCACATGGTGCCGCGTGAAAAATTCGCGGGAGCACCTGGTGCGTCGCCGGGAGGCGGTGGTGGGGCAGCGGCGGCGGCGGCGGCGGCGGCGGTTTGAAAGGCGACGCATGCGTTCGGGGGCGCGCGCGGAGCCGCATCTCTGGGAGGGAGGCCGAACCCGGTGCGCTCTCGCGCCGTGCCGGCGACGTATCGCAGTTCCTGCCTCGATGTTTGTGTGTCTGGATGGGCGGCCGCCGCCGACGTCGCCACGAGACTACTTCGGACGCGTGCGCTGCTCTTCTCGCTCGTCAGGTAAGACAAACTTCTTTTTCCTTTCATTTTTTTTAATTTACATTTAATTTCGATTTAAGATTTGAATAAAATTAATTTTTTTTACTTTCGAATTTGAAATTAAAACTTCTTTTTTAATAAACTGTGTTATGAAAAGATTTTTTTGTCAGTGGTTTCAAAAAATTTTGTATTATCTGTCTATAAAAAAAATTTTTATTCTTTTTTATTACAGTCGCCAAAATGGTAAACAGTAGTAAAAAACGAGTGCCGCGTGCAGTGCGCTCGTCGCGTGCGGTCCGTCGTGAGACAAAGAGGCGGGCGACGATCCGAAGCATCAACGATTTATTAGATCGACAGGCGAAAGCAGCGGACATCGACTTCGGGCCTCTTCAGGTAAGCGCGTAGTCCCCTGCGACTGAGCGCGCGGCTCGAGCATGTGCGCGTCTCTGATTATTTCACGAGGTCCTCTATTATTGCACAGCGCAACTTTTTTTTTAGAGAAGTGGCGAGAGATCTCGATTGCTTTAATATTTGAATCCTTCATCGGTGCATCATGTTTCCATGCAATTTTTAATTGGCTCGCGCGAATATCGCCAGTATCGTTGGCGCGAATTATTTACAGCGCAAAATTGATATTGAAATAAAAGTTTTTTTCTAAATCTGATAGAAGCGTTTCGTTTGAATGACTTCTGTTGCTTCAGATAAAAATTTCATTTTATCTGGCTAAATTGAAAAATGAAATTTCAAAAAATAAAAAAATAGAACTGCAATTTACAATGCAATACCTTTTGGCTTATCTGTTCATTTTTATATGAATTTCTGCCGAAGTTAAAATAACCTAATTTACAGGTTTGTATTCAAAAAAAGTGTAAAATTGATAAAGTAAAACTTGCAATCGATTGCTAATCACAGATTTCTTAATGAAAAAAGGTACAAGGCATTTATTGCTTAATTTAATGTAGTGCGTGTCACAGCGGCGTAGGTGATAAATTCCCCAGAGTTTTCCTTCGCTCTCATTCCATTTTATCTCACATCTTGCCTTCCCTGTGGGGCGCTACATCTCTCAGTTTCGTCTCGTCAGGTGAACAAGAGATAACAACCAGAATAAGAATAACCGAAATGCGCGGGGTACATTCATGTAATATCAGGAACGCTCGAATTAAGGCGAATAAAGCCACGTTTCGCGAGGAATTTTTCCTTCAAACATTTACATTTTGGAATTCTTGTGCGAAATTAAGGGGCTACGTATACTGTGCTCTCAATGAAATTGAATGGAATAAAATAAATTAAAAAAATTGATTTGTGTAGATTAAAATACTGTTTACTGTTATCAATATAGAAAATTATATTCTAATATAAAACAATAACAAATATGAATGTAGTTCCATATAATTATCAATTAAACAAAAATTAGAGACCTTGTAGTACAGTAGTAAACGCGAGATACAAACGGTGCAGGTAGTTAATTATGACATATGACAATACAATATAATTGAAATCAATAATTATTGGATTTGACTGCATAACGATCTATTCAAAGGACATAAAAAGGAATCGTTAAAAAATTAAGGCTCACGCCAGTCTTGGCGAGATTCAAAGTAAAAGAAGGCCAATGAGGTCTCATAAATAAACATCCGTCGTAAATTACGCAGCGAGCTCGCGCTTCTTCAACCGTGCGCCACCTATAGCCGTCAGCGCTTTATGCATGCGTAGCTCGCCGAGACCCCGGGCATTCCGCTCTCGGCTCGAATTATTGCGCGGAACCGCGCCGCGCCTTCGAAACTGCAGATGCAGCTGCGCGGCAATTTTCCTCCTCCCTGTTTTTACCTTTATGCCCCACCCGACTCGCGTTTTTATTTCCGAATTGAATGGCGTCCAAAAAGTCGCTCGGAAAAAATTTCGGACTCCTCCCTCAATTTTCTCGCTGTCGCGGATAATCGCCTGCCGGGGGTATATATGCGCCACAGAAGAGTCTCACTCGTGCCAGGTGACATCTTTGATTTTGCATTAATCTTTTTCTTGTCGCGAATAAACTTTTTCTGGAATTTTTTTAGAATTTCTGGAATTTCTAGAACAAACTTCTACTTTTTTAGCCGCTTTTCAACAAATGATAAATGATGAAAAGAAAATGTGGAAAGATTGGTTTCTAGGATTTTTAAGGGAAAACTTCTTTTAAAATATAACTTCGTTCTAAATTCAGAAACAAATAAGTACAAAAAAAATTCGTAGCAATTGTTTTCCATTCCCAGGATGTTCAATGTATTGATTTTGAAAGAGCACATATTCATAAACGATTTAAAAGTTCTCCGAGTGCATGTGCGCTTATTCAGTCCATTCAAGCGAGCGTTAAAAAGCAAGCGTGTATTCAATTTTCCTATTTTCAACAGCAAAACGGTTTGAAATGATTGAAAAGTGAAATAAAAAGAATTTTAATTATGTAATAGAAAAAGGGCGTAGAATTTAATACATAGTATAACATAAAATAATTGTACTTTAGAAAATTTTTATTCTATAAATAATGTTATTTAAAGGCTTTAATTCTAAATCTCTTCTCATTAAATTTAAAGTAATACTTAAATTATTCGACATTAATCAATTTATTGGAAAATCTTATTTACATTTTTAATATTATATACGACTGTCTATTAGTGTAGCAATTAAACAAAATATTTATAGCAGTTCTTCGCTAGTTAACAATGCAATGCAATATACATTAATAATTAAAATAGTTCAATTTGCAATTTTAATAAGCAAAATAGATCGACTTCAGTAGCAAAAAAACCTTATCGGCAAACGCATTCGCGAGAAAACGAGCTCGATCGCAAACAGTGCAAAAATCAGAAACGCTAGGAAAAGAAAAGCATCACAAAGTGACTTCCAATTCACTCTCCTCATACATCTTCCTTTCCAGCTATATTCCTTGGAGGCGGCTCCCATCGTTAGCGCGAACACACGCGGAGAAGCGTCTTCTCTGCGAGGCCGGGGCCACTTCTCAATAATCCCTGCCATTTACCCCCGGCGACCTGCGCCGACTCGCCTTTAATGGCCTCGCCTCACGGAACCCATTGAAAAATCAAGATTTCCTCTTCTGCCTTCTATTTCTCTCCCTCTATCTCGTATACGCGCTCGAGGGATTGTTCGTTGCAACGTTAAAAAAATATTCAAATTATTCTTTGTCGTCTCGAGAAATGCACTGTTTGCTATATATTTTACCGCAAAAAAATATTATTACTTCAGATTACTTTGAAATATTTATGAAATTACGAATTAACGTTGAAAAAGTAGGGACGCGGGAAAATACGCGGTTCTCCCCGTCAAGTGGTGGTTAATTAAAGAGCCAAAAGCAGACGAAAGTTGTAAGAGTTGTTTGCTGCAATTTAGAAATGTACTTCATGAAATCAATAGTCTTGTTTAAAGCTAAGGGGATAGAGAGAAGCGGAGAATGAGAGAAGAGAGACAGAGAGAGGAAGGTAGAACTTCCGTGATAAACCTACTGAGCAATCTTTTGAATGAAATTAACTTTTATCTCAACCTTTACACAAAGTGAAGACGGACGGTTAAAGTTTATAAAATAATATTGGCGCTGTGCTAAATTCTGCATATCAGTCTGACACATATCTGTTTTTACTACTAGTATTCAACTTGTGCATAAAGTCTCAGAATTTAGTTTTCATAAAATATCTTATTGCTAAAGGGCCATATTAACAGTATTAAAGTATTTTTCTTCGCGGTAATATTTTAACTGAAAAAATATTGATGACCACGTTTATCCAATAATTAAATGATCAGAGGAGAATAATCCCTTACCCTCCATCAAATTTACTACATCGTTGAAAATTAAACCCTGATCGAGTTTCATCGCAGAGAAAGCTGCCCCTTAAAATTTAACAATACCCCGATCTAGTAAAATCGATTGCAAGCTTCAGACAGGATTAGTTTTCAAAAATAAAACAACCGGTTTTAACGCATTATTTATTCACATTTTCGACATCCCTTTATACCGTGTCCCTTTGAACTTACAGAAATATGTACATATTAATCTAATGAAAATTTTTTACGCTCTAGATACATAATGAAATTAGGTAATTTTTAAATTAAATGCACATTAATTAAGCAGTGATTAATTTGAAGAATATTTGCGTGATTTCATAAGTGCTTCTTTCATATGCCTTCGCAATCTTTAAGAAAAAAAATCAGTAAACTAACATGAATTCAAATCCCCTTAAATAAAACAGGCCGCTTTAACCAGTCTCATCGAAGATGGCATCGGAATTAGCGAATCTCTTTAGGCCGTCGCGACGCGGCCTTTAGATTCCCCAGCCGCCGCGAGCTCTTTCGCCGCTCGTCAGACGCGGCTTCGGCCGCGAGGATTTCACGGGGGGAGGGCGACGTGCGCACCGAAGACAAACAGCGAGCGGGCTCTCTCACCTTTCATTTGGATTTCCGTTTGTCGCGCGCTGCCTCTCGGTCGATCTGCGGCGCTCCTTTTAATTAACGCCGCAGCGGCAAGTTGATTGAATCGCCGCGCGCGGAGCCCCGCGAAAGTAGTAAAGGTTCGAGTTCGGTCGGACGCGGATCAGCGTCGCCGGTTGCGGCCCGGGGATTAGGACTTTGTCGAGGGTCGATCGACAAGTGGACGGGACCTCGGCGTCCCGCCAGAGGGGGGGGAGGTCTTTGTTCTACTTTTGTGCGACGTTGAAAGGCGTCAATTTATCGTCAAGACTCATCGCGTCCGCGGATAAATTCGAAGGAAAAGAGTCAACGAGGAGAAATAAATGTTGAGAAATAAAAGGCACGCCTTTCAGGCGGGAAATGCTTGTCGCTCGTGTTAAATTAAGTAAATCGACAAATGAAACACAATTTGAAGCTTTCCTACGAAGCAATCACTCGATTAACTCCTTAAGTCTAACGCAGAAATTTCACAATTGATTAGTTTTTCGTTTCGCAAAAAAATAGTATTAAAAATTAAGTATAAAATCTGTTTATTCAGTATTCGTAGTAAAAATTTTCAAATTATTTATACTCTGAAAATATAAATTGATTTTTTGTGTTTAGACTAGACAATAAAAACAATCGATTGTGAATCCGCATGGTACGTAATAGCTTAACAAGGGAAGCCTGAAGTTCGACTGTCACTTAGGGCAAATAAGCGGGTGAAATAATTAATTATACCAGTCCAGCACGCCTGACCGGGAGAGCGTGAAGAATATTAAATTTCTCTCGCGAGATCAAACAATGCTTGGAGGAGCGAACTACTTCGCGCCGAGGAAATTCAATTAAGCGCACGCGAGAGCTCGCGACTGCAGTCCCCGCCATTGTTTATTTTTCACATTCGAAGGGCGAATCTCGCGGGTGTGCGCGGCGAAGGCGAAGTGACGCTCGAGCACCGGCGTCGCGGCGCGAAAAGAAAAGCGGGAAAAAAGGGAAGGGGGAGAGACGAGAGGAGAGAAGCGCAGCGAGGTAGGAGAGTGAACAAGGTGAAAAAGACATAACAAGCGAGTGCTGTCGGTGCTTTTACTCTCCTATCCAAGACATCAGGCCGTATAACAAGAGCCGACAACAATGGCCGCCTTTGTCCCGAAATTCTTTGCTACTACTCGCGCCGCTTTTGTGCGTCAGTCTTCTCCCTCCCTTCCACCGGCCCGGGGAAACACCCCTCCCCGGCCGCGAAGACGTATTAATTAAAAGTTCTTAAAGCTGGCTGGTTCACCTAACGGCGCACCTGTTCTCCCTATCTGCTCCCTCTCTTTTGCTCGCCTTCCCCTTCCCGTACGGGCGTTCAACAGTCAAAACAGATGTCGCAACGACGACGAGCATCACCACCGCCTCGCCGAGCGTAACACGACGATCGGACGAATAAACCAGCCGGAGCGGCCGTAAAACTCGCTCTGGAACTAACGCGACGAGGACTGAAATGCCGTGCTTTTTTTTCGAGGGGGGGAGGTTCTTTAGCTCCTCCAATCTGCCTATGTGATAAACTTACACAGTTTACCGGTTTTTCTTTGTTTCTTTTTGATGATATTTGCTCTTAGTGTGAGGTAGCTTGTATTAAAATGGAATTTTTCAAATGATAAATAATTTTTAAATTCAAATTTTTCAGTACTGTCAATCAATAAGTATACTTTTGGCTTTCCGCAGCCGATCGCCTGAATGAACTACTCAGGAAGTGACAATTTTATAAATACTGCAATGCTTAAGTAACGACTCGCAGCTAATTGACATTAAATTCTGTAATCAAAGAACCGCTTTGGTTTGATCGGGTCACAGTATTTAGTATATCGGAAAAATTAACTGCATTCTATTTTTTCTTACAATTATGCCAATGATTTTAAAATTTATTTATCATAAAGGCAAATGAAAGATTCGCGAATGGCAAGTGAAATATTCTTATAATAGTTGATTGGCACAAATTTCAGCCGTTTTTTAACTGCCATTAACTATTAATTGATAAGAGCTATACAAAATTAGCAAGTTTAAAAGATAGCAAGATAGATCTGCAGCGCAAATGAAAAGTTATTTCCGCACTTTAATTTATCCACCTGTCAATTGAAAAAATCATACGTTAATAATTAGCGCTAGTGCGACAGTGCACATATTTCTTGAAAAAGTATATTTGACATCGGGGTGAAATATCACAGCATACAATTGCAAGCTTAATTCTATTAATTAATCCAGCGGCAAAGCGTCGGTCGCATATCTGAATACGGATACAAAGCTACCGCTCCGAAAAAAAAGAAAAGACAGATCACTGCATGACAAAGTCGAAAACCGCACGTGTCAACCGTGAAAAATAATACATCTTCAATAAACTCGTGGCGATGGAAAAAGGGGATAATAATCCACGTGCCATCTTTATCCTCAGAAATTTCTTCACAACAGGATAGGCAGCTCTTTGGATGAAAGGAGAATCGATAAGCCGCCTGTGACGACTGGACAAACTGACAATCATCGGCTCTGCGCGTATAATGGTGTGGATTACTAGCTTCAAGCTGACGTTAATTTTCAGTCGTTACGGTCTAATTCTCCTATTCCGAACGGCGATCGCCCATTTAAACATCTTTTCCACGAATTTTCATGATTAATTATCGGACTTTTATACTCGCGTGGTTGGATGCTAATAAAAAAAATTAATTAACGCATAAAAATTTAAGAGTTTTCCGGTAGCCAGGAAAACATCGCGTGTCAATCAAAATCAATCGTTTGTAATTGGGTGGCAGGAAGCGATCGTTTATCAAATCAACGTCTCACTCCATACCTCGGGGTGGTTAAACATCCTGAAAAACAAATGGAAGTGGACTCGCGAGGAAAATGAAATGGATTGCCGGATGCTGACTCTTCTTCACTTTTTCTCCCCGGACTCTTTGTAGCGCGTAAGCGAGAATAATAGCGGTTCGTCGCAATTAAATTCTCGCACGGCGGGTCCCCAGACAAAAGGCCACCGGGCAAGAATAATCGTTATTAGAAAAGGAAAACTTATTGCCTCGGATTTTCGCCGCGACGACCTCTTCCTCTCTTTCTCTCTCTCTTTTCTTCGTCGGTGTCTTTGTCGACTTCTCGCCGAACTTTTTTTTATATTGTAAGAAACAGAGAACCAACGTGGCCGACTTTTTTGCAATTAAATAAAAAGAGCTCTCGAGCACAACTTGGAGGTATAATCGCGCCCTGAATAATTTAAAGAATGAGAGAATATCTGAAGTAATTTGTGATGTACCAAGCAAAATTCGTTTAAAGCATTTCCAATTAAAAGAAAGTTGTCTAAATGTTTTACGCACAAAGAGAAATTTTACATTAAAAATTTCTATAGTCCTTACTAAAGTGAAAAAAATTCAGTAAAATTTTCTAGTCACTCTAGTAATTTATGAAATTTATCTTCGCTTTAGTAAAGGCTATAATAATTTTTAAGTTTTTCTTCGTGTGGTACAACATGAAATTATTTATCTTTGAAAGTAATTAAGCTCTAAACTTTTGAGTACTTTAAGCGACAATTGCCAAATCTGTTACATATTATTTTTATTATTTTAGTAAATTTAAAAAATTTTTTAAACTGACAATTCGCTCCGATTTAAAAAACAGTCTTAGCAACGCAACAATAAATTGAAATCCGTTGAGAAAAACAGTTCCATTTTGATTTAACGCGCTGAACTGAAATTTCCATGTCAGTTCAAATTGAGTAATCCTTTCAATACGCGCACACGGCTGCGAGCGAGCGGAGCAGCTACTTTCAGATGCGGGCCGAGGCACTTCATAAGCAAACGCCATTTTCAAAAACTGCGCACGTCAAACTTTACTTCGGGGTAACTTGTTCGCGCGCATTGTGACAAAAAAGCGAGATAAAAAAAGGCCGAGCGGGAGATGCGACAATGGACGCGCGGCAAAAGCGGAGCCACCCCCCGTACGCTTCGCGACAACGTAAATAGGACCGATAGGTGGAGGGCGAAGCGCACAAAGTCGGCACCACGTGGAAAACGAAGCGACAAAGGACCCATTGTGCGCGGGAGCGTTTTTTTTTTAAGCGTCGCACGCGGTTCCAGCTGGTTGATTTTCAATATCGACAGCGACGATATCGGCGGCTAATTCTTAATTAAGGCCTCGACCAAACGCACGAGTCGCGGATAATTAGTGACGGCTTTTTAGGGCTAATTGTCGCGCGAGGAGTGCAGTGGCACTGTTTTTCCGCTTCGTTATGCGATCTTTAGACGACAGTTATACATCCCTTTTGTCAGACTGTTCTTTTTTTTTTGTGGCTTTTAATGAGCACACGTTGTACTTTCGCGAATCCTTTTTTAACGGCTCGTGTTGGGCGGACATAAAAGTTTCGAATGCGTTTGTATTTAATTTAGAAGCGTAAATCACTTATTTATCGCGCGGAAAGCCTCCGAGAGCGGCGCGCAGCCCCGCGGAATTAAAATTTTTCATCTAAATCGTTTTAACGAACGGTAATACTGTTCGAGGTCGCAAAGTGGCTAAAATAATCTACTCGGGTCTAAATATTCATAAGGACTTAAAGCCCCCGCGGAGTCAAAGTTTTCTCGGCGGGCGCGCACTTTAAAAGTCGCGCGCACGCCTAACCGCGAGAACGTATTACACCGCCGGCCAAAGTTTCCCGTTGATCCCGCGACTTTTTCCGCCCGGTCAGAAGTTTAAGAACGAATAAATGCGAAAATACGACTTAATGCGCCGCGAAATCATTTAAATTGCGATGCGCATGATAAATTTTAATTTGACTGTCAAATTCGAACACGCAATTATATTTTTATCAGAAGACCATTTCGCGAAATTAATAATAAAAATTTATACTCTTTTTGCTACGCCACGCAGTAACTTTTATTCAGGATACAATTCAAAGATTAAATTTTTTTTTATTTAATACATTTTTTGTATAAATACTTTTGGGTAGATTAAATCTGTAACTGAAAATTAAATAAAAATTTATTATTTTTTAAAATTATATTAGAAAGTTTCCCAGAAAATTTATAATAAATCTATTCGAGGAAAAGTATTGGAAACTGGAAAAAATTTGTAACAACGTTGCAATTTCCAGACTTTAATTATAAAGATTCAATTACTTTTTACGCGTAAAAGTTTATTTTAACAAGACGGGCTTACTTGCAGCTCTTCGAAGTTTTCAAAAGAATAAGAAAAAATTTAAAGGAAAATATATGAAAAGAAAAATATATGTAAGGAAAAATAAATATAAAGAAGAAAAAATAAAAAAAAGCGGAAAGATATATCAGTGATTTTTGCACTTGTACGTACCGTTAAATAAAAGGATAGAATTCCTTTTTCTTAGTCCATCATGGTTTTCTTTTTATTTTTTTTCCTTTGCAGCTACCGGTGTGCAAGGAAAAACTGTATTTCGCGAAGAACCGCGGAATCCATTGTCCCCGTGACTCATTTTTTATGAGGCGCTTTTGCTTCTTTTACCATCTGACTTTTGGACTCGTCTTCGCTCTTTAAATTTTTCTATGTGCACACTGCCCCTATAATTGTGTGTAAGTAACGGAGACAGTGCTTACTTTTTTAATTTAAAATTTTATTTTTAATCATAAATTTTTTTCAGTAAAAAATTTGTCGACAATTTAAACGGTACCTCAGTATTTGAATTATTTGAATTTATATTAGTGTGATTCTCTGACAAAAATCACAATTATTTGTAAGCTCCGTATATGTTCAACATATTTTTCAAAACCTGTAATTAATATTTTCTCAGAATTAATGCAAATTGAAATACATTTCTGTAAAATGAACAAATAATCATTTATTTTTTAAAAGAGTAAAGTTAAATCAGTAAAATCAAAAACGCAAATGGTAAAGTTTAATATACGTATAAATCAATATTAAATTTTGTGAAACAAATACAAAAAGGTGTATTTTTATCCATTTTTTTTAAATGTCCTAGGGTCTTTTAATAATTGTAAAAGCTGTATGTAGATTATCTGATCATAAGTAGTAACCTATTTTTATTTCCCTTCAAAATGTAAAAAAATGAAAAACAATTCAGTCTTAATTTCAGAAAATTTAATTAAACTAAAAGAGTTTGATTATTTGCGCTAGTATCCCCTAAATATCAACATTCTCACATCATAATCTATACTACTATAAGGAATTTCTTCGAAGATACTATAAAATTACTTTTATTATTATTTTCCTATTTTTCTGTAATTACTGTTTTTCTTTTTAGTTTTATTTAAAAAAGAGCATAGTGTTAATTTTACTACATTGTAAATGGGTTAATTAAAAACCAAAGCTAAAACCTACTTGTACAACCCAAAAAGTTGAAAGTATTCAGTACAAATAAAGAATTACACGCAACATTGAAGTAACAAGAACAAAAGAGGCAAAAGAAAGAAACTGCTGTCAGAAGCTTACCGCTCGTAAGAAAATGTCACGCGGCAAATTCATGGAATTCAGAAACTTTCATCGACAGTAGAATGCAGGCTCGCCTGCGCCCAAGTAGCGCCGTGTCCGCGAAGTGGTCGCAATTTACGTGCGCGAGCGCCGGCAGCCTGTTGCACCCCCCGCTCGCTCGTAGCCAACCCTGCCCTATATACGCTCGTTATGATCGGCCCGATGAGCCGCACACGCGGCCGCTCGAATTTTATCGGATGCCCCGGCGAATTGGATTTTCTTACTCGAGAATCCGCGATGCCTATCTTATCGCGCCCCGAGACCTCGAGTGCGCCCTTCCAACCTCGAGAGGACACTCCAGAGGTCCGCGTCGTCGCTGCGGACTTTACTTTATCGATTAACGGGACGTTAGCTTTTATCGCGTTTGATAAAGAATTTGCTTGTGAAAAAAAAATCGTCGTATAAGGGGAATTCGAAAAAAAATTGCGGAAAATGTATTGCTTCAAGAGAACTGGAGGGTTTTAATGGAGAATTAGTGCGATGTTTTAAGTAAAATATTATACGGGCTTCGGTTTAATGCGTGTTTCCGATTTGAAATGATTAAGCTCGAAGTCTTTTACGGATCGTAAAATAAATGGGGGGAAGATTCATATTCTCGCGGAGGCAGCGAGTCGCGAAAAGTTTTTAATATTGAAGCGTGATTTACGAGCTCCGGTTAATTAAATGAGAGGAGAACGAACCTATCGAGACGAAGTACTTCACGTGCTGATCTGAAGATTCGAAGCTACTCTGGTTTTCACGAAGTTTTTACGGGAAAATATTCACCTCGATAAGAATTATACCCCGGCTGAAACTTTTTTAACCAACAGTAGCGTTGGCAACAAAAAGTAGTTATTTAAAACACAAATTAATGAAGATAAAGTAAATTTTCCACGTTTTAATTACAAATTTGATTAAATATTTCGTTTGATAGATTTCACTAAGACCCGAATCCATTTGAGAGGCATTTGAGCAATTTTCCAATTTTAAAGGAAATTTCATTAAATAAAAAGAAGGAAACGTCGGGACTGGCTCAGAAAATCGCAATCAAGGAAAAAAAATTCCTTCCGCGTTTGGAGCAAGGAGCACTTTTCCAAACACCCCGTATCCGGAGCTTCCTCCCGATCGGCCGTCATTGCGAAGATTCTCGCGGCTCGGGCGAGTAGATCCTTTTTTGATTGCCTTCCTTTCTTACTTCCTCCTTTTTTTTTCTCTCCACCCTTTCAGAAGCCGGAGTCGCGTTGATGTTTCCCCGCCTCCGTTCGACTCCCCCCTTTTTTCCGCACATCTTTTCAATATCTGCTTCGGGTACGGGCGCGTTCACGGGCGAGCAAATGAAGACCGATGCGCGACACGTCATAGACGGCGAGCAATGCGGAGCGAGAATCGAAATGCTTTGTCCCGCTTTTAGCCCGGCAATATCACGTCGGATGATCTTGCGCTTTCTTCCCGTCCCTCGCGCGGGAATCGGAGGGAAATATTGGAGGGACGAGACAAGTCCATTTTTAGTCGATTTTCTCTCCCTCGTACGGCGAAGGGGCTGCCTGAGGTTTATGTCTTTTGAGGTCAGCGGCTGCGTTTTTACAGGAGATATCAATCTTTTCGCTGGCTGCTTCCGATGTGTTCCTCGTGGTCGTTATCTTTTATTCGTAACGGAGATAAAACTTTGAAAATTCCTTTTATTGTGTACTTAAGTATTCACGCTACGTAGTTTTTTTAAATGGCTCGTACGAATTGCACATAACTGTTCGTACAAGTAATACATTTTAATAACTAAAGTTTAGCCTCTTCTGTTCCATCGAAAAAATTTCCATATTAACCACTTGCTTTTTTCCTTTCGTGTACAGTCAATATATCGCAAAGTTTATTCCGTAACAAATAATCCATCGAGCAGCGGCCAATATCCATAAGAGCCTATGAAAAATCGAGCGACCTGGCATACACGCGCGTGGATTATCCACAGCGCGCAGCCTCCTCCGCCCCGGCCTTCAATCTCAATCATTCAAAAGGCCGCACATCCTGCTATCGGAAGACGCGACACCACCCCATTCTCTCGATCGCGCGTATTAACGAATTCTCCCGGGCGCTCACCCGCCCTGACGCTACAATCTTCGGCGGCTGGCAGGCAAGATGGATTCCCGGCATCCATTCCACGGCTCCTCGAAGGTGTCGGACCTTCCGCGCGCGGCCTAATACAGCGCCCCGGCGACGTAATAACGGCGCCCTATGCAAATGGTTCATAATGCCGGGCTCCCCCGTGATTTACCGGCCCCCGGCTCGCCCGGGCGCAGACGCGCGCGCCACTTTTTAATATGAGGGACTCGATAAATATGCGCCGAGCTCACGGCCCCGGCATCCCCTCCCCCACCCGCTACCAGGACGTCTTCGCGCGCGAACTCGACGGCTTCGAATCTGCCGGTTGCTTGGGATGACCTTATTTTTCGAATTTTATGGTTTTTATGAGTTTAAATTTTTTTTTAAACAGTTATACATTTTTAATTTTCTGAGCAATACTTGATGAATTTTAATCAGTGTGTAATAAAAGTAGAGTGTAACAAATATGAAACCATTAGACAATTAAGGAAGAAGATTTTCGATTTATTTACAAAACAGATAGATAATTTCAAAGAAAATCATAGTAAATTTCTATATTTTAAGATTTTTATACGAAACTGCAAACAAATTAGTAATAAAAGAAGTAAGAAAGTCACAAAATTTGTAGAAAAAGAATAAACATGAATCGCAGCAGTAATCAGAGTAGTAAGTTTATGCAACACACTCAATAAAGCCCGACTTACTTAAGATTTATTAGAAGGTAAACGCTCGTATCTCAAGAAAAGAAGGCAAATAAATGCCGTCCAAGTCGCCACTAATACACCAATAAAATTCCTGCGAAGAATAGTTTTTCCTCATTGTCCCCAGCGCTGCGGTTAATGACGAAAAACGCTCGGCCCGCTCGATGGAGCGAGAGGAAAAAAACTTCGAAAGTCACCCCTCCCCCCCGTCCTCCCGTACTCGAGGTAGAAAAAGTCGGAAGAATCCCCGGCCAACTTTTATCATTTAGCCTAAGCGCAAAATCTACGGCTCGTATCTTCTAATTCGGGCCCCGGCGCGTCTACTCTCCAAGCAACTTTTCAGGAGAACGACGCGATATTCGCGCGCGACGAGCTGGATTTTCGCCTCAAACCACCCGGCCGGGGTGCCTCTCGCGCTCGCGCCACTCCTCGCCTTCCGCCGTTTCTTCCGGGCCGCGTAATAATGCCGCCGGCTTGACTTATAAACTCGGCGCGTGCGAGCAGTGTCGCGAAAAACGGCCCGCGTTTAATGAAAACGATTTAGTTTTTAATTTTGCCGATGCGGTTGCGGTTGTGGTTTTAGGGGGGACGCGGAAGATGCTACTTGTAAAATTAAGTCTTAAACAAAAAATAGTAAAATTTGTATTAACTGTACTAATGATATGCACTTTTTGTATTTTACTTTATTTGCATTAAATCTCGAAAACTTTTATTTTTAAACATTTTTATTTTAATTAACTTTGATTTATACGCTGCGTAGAAAAAAAAAAGTGATGAAAACTTTCCTGCGCTTGGAGCAACACGAGTCCTTATTATGAATTTCCATTTGCAAATCGTGAGAAAAGCCGCGTGGATGTATCGAGAAAAGCCGGGATCAGCGTGACTGGCGTCGCACTGCGAATTCGATAAAAAAAAGGTGCACGCTCTGCAGTCGTATAGGGATTTCGTTCACTTTTTTTCATCCCAGCGAATAAATTCAAACAGCGACGTCGATGTCTTTATTAGTTTTTCGTCGCTCTGATTCAAATTGCCGCTAGTATAATCCCATTATTTTTTTAAATTAAAATGTTCATCGTTTTGTATTATTAAATAAATAGTTAATTTCTTGAGCGTGAAATCACCAGTGAATTATAATTTCTTAAATTTAGCTGAGAATCTCATTACTTTTTGGATGCGTCATGTGTGCATGTGCGTATAACAGTTTTATGTTCTCAATATGCTTCCTAAAGTGACGAGGTCTCCCTTTATAGCCCGAGACATAAAACTTCATACATACATTCTCTCCTACGAAATTTAGGCTTGATTAGACGTTAAACCGGATTAGCCAAATTTTATTTACATTACTTTTTTACAGAAAAAGGTAATCAAAAGTTCTATTCCATTTTATTAACAGCAAGTGAAAAAAGCAATAATAAGTGATCGTAACTGACGTCAACGAGTTTATCCTTGGAAAAAAAAGGAATTCGACGAAAATAAGATAACCGAATTACGTCGTAATGCATCGCGAGCTTGAACGATGACGAGAGCAGACAAGCAAATAACTCAGTCTGAGGCCACTCGAGAGACAGCGCGGGACTAATCATAATTGATCAGGTCGGCAAGTTTTTAGGCAGGACGTGCGCTCGGTCTGTCTTGACCTGGGAAGCTTCGTGGAATACGCGTACGTCGATGCCCGACGATATACATCCCGTTATAGCTGTTGCAAAGTCTCATCAATTACAAAGTTGAAGCCTTGCAAGTTCAGTTACCCTGCCCTTTCCCTAAACACGATAATCTACGGTTTGCGTAAGTCTCCCTGAGGTTATCCATATTTCTCCGGATATTCAATGTTCTAACCCACTTACAGATTCTAACTTTTCCAATGAAGTCGGTGGTTAAGTCGGTGGTTCTATATTCAGATTTTTTATTTGGCTTGCAAGCTCTGTGTATTTAAATTATACAAAGGGCATTGGTTTCTTAAAATACACCAATATTTATAAAAACAGTGCAATCTATTTTTTGAATGTAGAGTACGAAGACGAGAAATTCTAATTTTAGTATAGTGGGACGGTAGCGCAGCTCCAATTATAATATCGGATATATGGGCAATTCGCAGCAAAAAAGTGCAGTAATAATTATTTAAACGTACGACATTCGATAGATTTTTTTAATGCGTATGAATGTTAACATCTTTTCTGAGCAATCTTTTTCAAGCTACAAAGTGTGAGGAGCAGTATGTGCAGCAGTTTTACAGCTCTCTAAACAAATTTATTTTTTAACCCATTCACGGGAATTTTAATAAACCTTTTTCTCGCGAACGTATGAAAAAAAATACTCTGCTTATTTTTCCGGCTATTTGAACGCTAAAAAAACGGAGTAAGCTGTGAATTGAACGGCATATTTGTACTGATAATAAGCAGTTCAGCATTGGGTCGTAAATCGCTGCTTTTACTACATCACTCCATAAAGAGCATCTGTTTATGCAGAGCGCGCGGCTACGACAGCCTCTATAAAATTCATCGAAAACGCGCTGCACAAAGGCGGCGCATAATCCTCCTCTCCCTCCCCCTCGAAAAAGAACATCACTATAAACTAGTGCATACGGTGGCGAACAACAGGCCCGCGGGCCATAACTATTCGCCATCACGGAAGGCACTTAAAATCGCCGCGCGGGCTTCGCGGCGGATGCATGAAAAATCCGCGCGGCGGACGAATGAAACTTCACGAGGCGTGATAAAAGGTCCGCCGAAGGCAAATGACCCGCGCGACGATGCGCCTGCGGGAAAAACAGACTAATGCCGAGGCATAAAGACGCGCGGCGGGCGCACCGTGTAAATTCGCGCCCGCTTAACGCCTTTCAACGTCGCCCATCCAATATCGCGAGCTTATTAAACGAGCCGGCGTATGGGGCGAGCGCGTCGAGGAGGCGCGCACGGGGATTCGCCGCGCGACCAAAAATAAAAGAGAGGGCGGCGACGAGCGAACGACGCTGAATGGGATACACGCCGCGCTTTCCGTGTACACCGTCTTTTTTTATTTTCCCTTTTTGATCGCGTCGCCTCACTACTCCTCCCTCATTAGCGCATTAATGCTTCAGATATTCTCACTTTTTATTCATTGAGCGTAATTTGTTTTTATGAGCGGCCGCATTAAAAATGGTTTTTACTGCCGCTGGATGGAGGAGGATCATATTGTGTTAATTATTTATTCGACGAGGGTAGTGTCTGCGTTTTATTTTTCTTTTATCCCTGTAAAATAAATTATGTTGAAAACCGTTGAAAGCTAATGAGGGAACTGTCCATTTTCTAATTTTCGAAATTACCACTTTATAGTAGTTTTCAGTGAACGCACAACTGTATGCGGATATTGCGCTCCACAATTTGATCAAAGTGATTCCGTATAAAAGCTGATCGCCACGAACGATTGGGTATCAAGGATACGGTTGATGGATTGGATATATATTCGGCATTAAAGGACTACTTGTCATATGATGCATGGTTTTAATTTTATTTCTTTTTTTAATTCAATTAACTTACCTATAGTTTTTGTAATAGCAGCCCAGTTTTCGTTAAGTCTGAAAAAAAAGAAAAAGTAGGTTAATTAATTTGAAATTTAGATGACTACTTTTACATGAAATATTTAACAATTTTTTTATTTTAAACGAAGAGAATGTTTCGATAAAAATTACTCTTATATTTTTGCAAAAATTATTATACAGTTAGTAATTTTCGAATTAAGTGACCTTTTTGGTAATAATAACAACTTGATGAAAATTGCCACAAACGTGGGTAAAAATTGCGACTTTTTACAATTTGTCTGTTCGCTATCACCGCTTCATTCGAAGATTACTAGAAACATCATAATTGTTTCGATTCCATTAACTTTGTGGACAAATTTTAAGATATTAGCTCAATTGTTGCAAAAGCAATAGCAGCATAAGCGAGCATTTAGCATTTCCCGATAAAGCCCTTAAGAAGCATCGAGAGCAACGTAAAGTAGAAAGTCAATCTGCGCGGGGGCCGAAATAATTTCGCGGCCTCGCTTTCCTCCGGCACGGCAAACTCCGCAGCCGCGGGGATGGGTACGTCGGTTAGATTCTGCGGACTTGCGGCGAGGCCGAGTATCCGCAGGGGTGTGTGCGCGCGCGCGCGCGAGCAGAGCGCAGCCCGAAAAGAGGCGATACGTATGAGGGCGATACAAGCTCGAAGGGGGGTCGGGGGGTCAGCTCGGGGCCTGGAAGTTGTCCCGCAGACTCGGCTGATTCTCAGTGGTTTCCGCGTGCGCGCGGAAGCCGGAGAATGTCGAGCCGCTCCCTTCCCCTCGGCTCGCAACAAAGAGAGGGCAACTGTTGCCGGGAAGGCTTCTGCTTCTGAAGTTTCGCCGCCCTCGCAGTCGCTGTCACACGCGCGGACTTACGGTTCGGCTTTTCGCCTACCTGGCCGCCGCCGCCGCGCGCAAAAATTACGAGCCCGCGAGGTAGTCGCAGACCCGATGGCCGCCCCGTAACTACACCCACGCGAAAAAACTCCTCGCTCAAACGCGAAAGTTTTTGCCCTTTTTCTACCCAAGGTACGTCGAATCGGACGCCTCGCCCTTTTTTCTTCGGCGAGGAAGCGACGCAAAGTACGGCGGAGCTTCCCGCTTCGCGGCGCTCTCTATTTGAATTGATATTTCGTTTCGAGAGAAAGAGGCGGCGGGGGAGACGGGCGGGGGTGGCCAGGCAGAGTTCTGCGGGGCATTTTTGAATTTCACGATGGCGAGATGTAAAATGTAGGATAAAGTTCGCGTCGGACGGGGAGGAAGCTGCGTTTTTAATAATTTATGCGGGAGCTGACAAACAAAATTTTATTCGAGCGAAGTTTTACAGAGCGGAACGCCGGGCGCGATTTTGTTTGTGCTCGGGACGAGTTTATGGGAGTTAGCGGCTGCTGTCGGGGCTCATCTTACAAATTTTATGCAAATATAAGACGAGGTAATTAAGTCGGGTTTTTTCGAGTCGCTCCGTTTACACTGCCGAGGAGTATTCTCATTTTATTTGACTTGGTTTTTTTAACCTTTTCATAGAATTGCGATATTTTGCTCATTTTGCGTTATAAAACGTTTGTTTATTCGAACAGTAAGAGAAAATTATAGAAAAAAAGTTATGTTTTTAATAAATTATTGTGCACTATATTTAATCCCAAGTACATTTTCATAATGAACATATAATGAGTGAAATACCCGATCTGAATGATTTCAACGTTACGTAAATTACTTTCTTAATAAATTTTAATAAATAAATAATGATTACGAAAATTAAACTAATGATTTTTGGTAATATAAAGCATTAAATTCATCTTTATTTTAATATCTAATAATATTTGTGGCCTTGAAAAGATACATTTGCCACTTGAAATAAAAATTCTAAAAAGAAAAAAAAGCTATGGTGAACTTTTAAGCGGCATCGTGAATAATTCTGCCTGTAAATCCCTCGATTCCAAATAACCACTTAAAATGTGAACAATGAAAATTATCCACCGACGCAGCGCGAACTGCAAAGTTCGTCAAAGCGACAAATCGAATTCTGCCGGAACAAAATAACGAATTAGCGACGGGTCGTGCAGTAGAGTCGTGACTTTCTAGCCGGGTCGCTTCATAAACGTCGAGACGGCAGCAGTGAAATTGGCCTATACGCGATGTCAAACTCCGAAAGCCGGGAAAAGGCGGTGCGCGACGCAAGCCTCACCCCCCTCCACGCGTAATTACGTTATACAACGAACGAGCCACCCAGACAAATTAATATATAGAGGAGTTGTTACTGGAGCCACCGGCCAAACTTTTTGGACGGTTATGAGTTGCTTCGACTCCATCAGGACTAATTCGTCCGAGCGATCGAAAGTGCACTCTCATCGCTGTCCTAAACAACTTGCTCGCTCAAGATTTCCTACATTTGAGATGTAATTTAAGATGTATTGAAATTTATTTTTATGAGATATGCGTTTTTCTTTCTGCAATTATTTCTCATCAATTAGAGATTTAAATTACGCTGTTATAAGTCTACCTTACCGGCATCGTTTTTCTGTTTATTCGTAATGGTTTGAAAAATTTAATGAAAAAATTTTTAATTTAGATGATTTATCTCCGATGTTACGTAATTTAGTTAATTTTTTTAATAATACTTACAGTGCACAGTATTATTTTGCACACTGCAAGTTTCCAGTGAAATTTTATTATTTTTCCTTTAAATGATAAACAAGGATTTTGACTGTAACTTTTGAGGATTAAAGTATTTTTAATCAAGAGTAACATAACTTCTCGTTCAATATTCAAACGTTAAATTTCAAAGAGACGCCGCTCGTGGGTGTAAAGTTCTTCTTTCTTCTTTAACGGCAGAGTAATTTTTTTACGGCGCTAATGTAAAAGTTCTACGCGAGCGAGAAACGACCGCAAATGGTGTGAGTCGTCAAGTCACTCTCGCTCTTTTTCCCTCTCTTACTTTTTCGCCCCACCTCTTTTTCCCTCCTTTTACACAAATATATGGCACACCTGAAGGGCTAAATTTTTCAAGAATCTATAAACATAAAAAGAAGCGTCGATATTAAGTACGGTTAAGTGGATAACGAGGTATACGCGTCGGCTGAAAGTACCCCTCTTTACCGGAGTTTATACGATATTACCTGGTCTACTGATATTTTTTTTACACATTGATGTTTTAAAGCGAATTTTTACAAGATTTTAATGTAAAACATTTTTAATTTTAATTAAAACGTTTATTATTGTACAAAATTATTTTCTACAGTAACCAAGGTAACTACTAAAACCCGTCGAGAAGAATCTCCTTTCCATCGTAATTTTTTAATTTCGAGACGAGCGACAGCGAAGACAATTACTTAATTGGTTTACCAACTCCCGTCATTCATATTTAAACACTCCACTCTCGTTTCCTCAAGAATATCACGGGAAAAACACGACTCGTAACTCGCGGTCTACTCGGCTGCGCGTCGAAACGCGTTATTTCCCACTCGGCGGAAGCACGTCCATCTGCCAGCGCACGAGAGGGACAAAATCGGCGCTCGGTTGGTAGGAAAAAAAAAAGTGTAGTCCCCCTCCCCCCCTGCGACTCTCTGTCTCGTTGATTCTCGACCATTCATTGCGCGCGAAAGCGCTGTCGAGCGCTTTGTCGATATATACGCGCGCAGGCCCGGCGTACCCTGGAAAAAAAGATAGAGGCGCGCAGAGCGATGATACAGATGCACGGGTAGATAAAGTTTATCTAGGCGGGCGCGAAATCCGTTTGGCGCGGCTCGCATATAATTCTGTTTGTTTATGGTCGCGGCGCCACTCGATTTTTCCCCTTAATGGACGCGCCGCGCGACACCTGATAAACGGCCGCGTCTCGCCGCTTTTTTTTTTTGCTGTTTTCGTTTTTCGCTCGTCCCCTTCGCTCGTATATTTTCCCGGGCGCGGGACGCGCGACGCATCGAAGAAGACAGACGCGGCGAGCGTTGAAAATTACGGGGTGAGAGAATCCGTCATCATCGGGCCGGTAGACCGCGGGGGTGGAAAAACCGGGTGTCGGCGCGGGGCAGCGCGCGATTCGGAATTGACTCGGCAGGTCGTGGCGTACGCGCGCTTCGAGATCGATGGCAGCCTGACGCTGCGTTTGTTTAGTAAATTAGAGCACTGACACGTGTCCAGACGAATGTGGAGATGTTTAGATTTTTAATGGCGCGACAGGCGTAAGCGCGATGATTGATCGGTGTCATAAGGTACTCAGCTAACGTAGGCATTATTTATCGGTGATGTGTGTGCATATATTGATACCCGGGACTCTCCTTTAAAAAGGTTTTCACGATATTATAATGTTTTATTTTAAATTTCAATTAACAGTAAAAGCTTATTCTTTTTTAATACAAAAATTAAAGATTTTTCAAGCAACAAATATTAATTACTTTTTTAATGAGGTATCAGAATTGCATGCCTAAATGAGCTACAAATTAAAAAAGAGCTTACCTAGATAAACTATGTAGGATTTTAAGAAATAGTCGAATACGCATTAAAACCTTTAAGTTAAATCTACAGGAAACAGCATGAAGTTAAATTAACGAAATATTCACGCTCGGAGACTTTAAAATTCAGTGTAATCTTGGCAGTACCTTAAGGCAGCAAGGACACGATACTCGCGGTACCCTAAGCGAGGCATTACGGTATTAAGCAATTAAGTGCCCAAAGAACTTTTACCGCTGGGTTAGCAATCGCACCTTTTCTTGTTTGCCAAGTTGGCAGGGGGTAAAATCAGCCGCAGCGAAACAATGGGACTCGTAGAGGCCGTGGGGAGGGAGGGGCGGGGGCAGGTCTGAAAGCTCCGACGAAAGAAGAAAAGACGAATTGCCGAGTGTCCCGCGATAGCATCGGCTCCGGCGGCTTAAAAGAAAGGAAGCCAAGGAAGAAAAATCCACGCGAAAAAGCGAGAAGAAAGCGGGTGGCAGTTTAATTTTGCGCCGGCGTAAGAGGTGGTATCAGTTTCTCGAGAGGGAGCGAGAGGAGGAAGGAGAAAAAGCGTCGCCGGTGTTTAAGGCGTCGGTGCATCCAGAACACTAAATCATAAGATATTAGAGAAGGGGTGAGGTGGTGGGGGTGGAAGCCGCGGGGGAGCGGCTTCCTCGCACCTTCGCGCTGAGAAGACACCTTTCGAGAAGGGCCAAGAGGGGTGGTGGAACCAATTTTTCTTCCGCGACTGTCGCCGCAAGTTAACGGAAAGATGAAGCGGCCCTCTTCGCGCTCCCTTCCATCTTCGTAGGTGTGAATATAAATGTATTATATACAACGGGGAATTCAGCGCGATGTTATTTAAGATTAGAAGTGGCTTTATGCTGGTCATCATTTTGATTAATTCCACTTTTACGGATATTAATTTCTAGATTCTAATTATTCACATCAGGCTAGAAAAAAATAGACAATGTAGAGGAAGAATGATTTAGCAGAGATGCAAGGACATTGTTTTAATTATAATGTTGGATGGTGAATACACATGGTGTGCGTTAATCAAAATGTAAAAGAATTAAAAGGGTGACAAATTACTTGAAACAATTGAGTATTGAACCATCAGTAGTTCAAAGCTCAGTTTTCACACCAGTCGACTGCTGTGAAGGTGTTTGTCTCATTATTACGATTCACGACTAGCTCCAAATAATCTAATTTAAAGTATTGAATGTTCTTTAAATAAAAAATATCTTTTAACTCATTTAAATCTTGAAGATTTTGCTCGTCAAGATTTAGATAGTCAAGAAATCTGACTGCGCAAGTCATGTACGATAAACATGCCTAGGACGGCAAGTGTAAGAGCAAAACCGAGCGAATGCTATTAACGTCCTTTTAACGCTATCGCAGCGCAAAGGACTCGGCACTTGCGACCTCAGCGCGTCATCCACCACCGCAACATCTCGGCTTACCTCGCGATCCTTTCGCCTCCTATATATTCGGAATTTCCTTCGACACCGGAGTCGACTTTCTTACAGTTACCGCGAAAATTTTTCACCGACGTCGCGCGCGCGCGCGTTTCAATAAAATCGAGAGCGACGATAATACGCGCCAGTGTGGAGAGCCGAGAGGGAACAGAAGTCTCTAATGGCGTCGGCGAGGGAAAAAAGCTCCGCTCGCTTATTCCCGAGTCGAGCGGAGACGCGGCGAGGGGCTAAAATGAATTTGCATCGGCGTGACCGTAACTGGCGGTGGCTTCGATTTCGAAGATAGCTTTTCTCCTTTCTCCGGACTAGGAAATTCGATTCCCAAGCGAATTAAAACGAGACGTTTTAATTTACCGGCCGGCGGAGTTGCCTCGGCCGAGGCCACCTTTTGCGGTGACCAGGGTTAAGGGTCGGCGACGTTGGCCTGCGTTGTGTGTGCGTGCAGTTGCAAACAGACCGGTTCCTATATACCTTGCTCCGCCATTTTCTTTCGGGAAAAATTGATTTTCAAACTCGCAGGAAATGCGGGCCTTCCCTAATGTGTTTCAAATGTATTCCAGTTCGTAGACCAGAGCTGCTCGAATTCAAGGAAGTTTTATCGTGAAATGTGGAAAGTAAAATCACCGTGGATTATCATAATCGGTATAAAGAGTTGACTTTCCAGTTCACGTAAAATATTGTCTTTGACGGATAAACTTATGAAATTAACATTTAGTAAATTCATTGTATCACAAATTGTTGTTTGACTTAGAAAACAAAGTATGTACTTTCTTGATTTTGTTTGAAGTTGAGTACTTACAAAAAAATCGAAATTTCATTAAAACTTCCAATTCTTTAAATTTCAGTAAAAAATCAATGAACAATAGAATATGACAAAAAAATGATAAACCTAAACATTTGCAACACTTTATTTTTTTCTTCTTTCAGCTTCTCCGTTTTTCTGCACCGGTTATTGGCGTAAGTTAGTAATAAATGAAAGTATAAATGACTGGGGCGATGACATAACAAAATCTCCAGATTTATTAATCCAGCTTAAGAGTGAGGGGTTAAAGACAATGTTACGTTCTTTTGGCCTGTCCCTACGCCGGTGGTATATCTTGCGACATTCGCGAGGCGCCAGCGGTGGGCGCGTTATAACTCGGCGCTTCATATTCGAGATGTTAAGCGCTTAACTAGCGCCTCGCGGCCGCAATCTCCTGCTCTCATTGTGCAGGCGCGCGAGAGAGATACTAAATTAAGCGCCGAAGAAACTTAATGCGTGTTCCATATGCAGATTCACGTCCCGCGGCTACGAGGCCGCGCGCTCCCTGGTAATACGGCGCTCTTTGTATCCGTTTTATGGTGTGCAGGTGCCCCATAAAGCCCCGGCGACGACGTCGTAGTCCTCGGGCTTCAAAGTCACATGGCGACCCGCTGGCGTTGTTATTTTTCGCGGCCCGTCCCCCCTCCCCCTTTACCATCCCTCACAGCGCGCCGAGAAAGCCACTCCCCCGTAATGGCGCTAGGCACTAAAAGCAGCCTCCGGGCTTCGCGCTGCAAAGGGAATAAATCAATTATTGCGATGTTAGCGAAGCTCGGAGGACGCTTTCTCGGCGTTGCCGCTCTTGGGACGTGATTTTTTTTTTGCCGGCCAAGACGCCGGGCATCGACTTCGGTATAGTTTTTCCTGTTTGCGAGAGGACACCCTCCTGAAATTTTCATGAAGACGCTGAGAAATAGCTTCTGAACGGCCTGTACCTTATTACTGCCAATTTTTTTTAGCAATGTCAAGCAAAAATATCGCACCCAATGGTTTAATGAATTTTTTATGAAAACGAGCTTTTCCACTCCACTTTGCGAATGTAATTTAAGGAACTTTGATAAAGTTGCAAAAACCTTGTCTGGATAAAAGAAATTTTTTTCTTCTGATTTAGTACACGAATGACACTCGGAATTGTTTAAGAATAAACTAAGTCCTTGCTAAATCAATTTGCTTAGAGAAGTGTGACCGCGTAAGTGCGACGATACCGGACTGGCTAAATAAAACAGCAATTAACAGCTAATGAAAAGCGACAGGGAGCGCGCGATTGGATTCACTCGCTCGGCGCTGCGGTGGCCGGAAAGAATACAAGGGGGAGAGCGCGGCCAGCGGAAAAAGTGCGGAGGCGCGCCTCAAGGCAAATAAAATAACGTCGTCAATTTGTCGCGAAAGTGAGTTTGGCGAGGAGAAGCCGAGCGGCCCGTGGCCCGCTGTATACTCAACTTATTAGACCCTGAAATTTCATTCCTCAATTAGTGGCCTCGCGCTCGCCCCCCGGCCACTCCGACGCTTTGTTCCAGCGAGTGATTAAGGGGCCGACGAGTAGCCGCCCCGGCCCGGGGGAAAGGGGGGAGCGGAAGCGCAGGAGAAAGATAAAATCCTAATTAAATCGATTACGATGGCTGGTCGCCCACAAAGAAGGCACTCGAGAGGCCGAAGTGGCGATAATGCGATCGGAACTCGTGTAAGGCACGGTCACACACTAGGCCAAGGAGACAGGTCCGCTATCCGGAATATTAAACGTCGAAATGGGAGAGAAGAGAGTAATTTCGTCGGACGGCCGGCGGGGTTTAACGAGGAGGAGTAGACCCCACAGCGCCACCGGTCTTTAATATGGCTTTATGCTGCCTTAATTGCGATGATAAATTATTTATAATAGCGGTCTATACCTGCCGAGCGTGCGGCGCTAAAGTGTTCAATTTTTCATCGACGAGCCGAGTGGGGGGTAATCATAAGCACTTTTCCATATTAAGTTCGTTCGCTTAGAGCTTGAGTCGCAAATTGTGGGGAGATTTTAATTTGATGAAATGAAATTATCGATTCGAGCCTATACGCCGCATTGTTCGTCGAACCTCCCCACTCGACTCGCGGCGCGACGTCCATTAGTTGATGTTTTTTCAACATTTTTACAAAACTGCCCCCTCGCTTTGTGTGACCCGTGAAAAAAAAACCCCGGGCGCACTTTAAACAAGCGCTCGGTCGCTCATCTTTTTTTCAGCTTCGCAGCGTACCCATTCGTATCTCGGCGGGATAAAGGCATTAGTTGGCCGGTGTGTTCTCTATTGCCGGCCGGGTCGATCCTTTGTGCGAGTAGCGCACTCTGGGGAGAACCTCCGGGGTAACGAGATTTCAATCTCCAGTTCAGTTTCACGCTTGAATGCGACGACGCGCGCGGCTGTATACATTCGCGGGCGCAACCGGCGATAAATACGCCCCTCCCGTTCTTCCTTTTTGCGCTTTCTACTTTCCCGCCCGTTTCTTTCTACCTTGGGCTTGCACGCACCTCGCCTAGCTCACCCCCTACCCTCCCACGAAATCAGCGTTCAGACCCTTTCAACGTTTGGCCCTCTTTCCGCGCGAGCTGGCAAATGGCTCCGGCGAAGGAGAAAAAGGTGAAGTGGCGGAGGGGGATGGAGGAAGCGCGGAATTAAGAGAAGCCGACGATGGAAGATAGAAAGTGCCATGGCAAAAAAATGCTGGGCGAGGTAGGAAAAGCGGAAGAAAGCGTTTAGAAGTTAATCACGAAACTGCCGGGGGCTTGCGAGTTTTAGCTCTTTTCTGTCTTCGCCCCGATGCCTGCTACTGGCAGTTATAAACTGAAGTGCCTTTTTGGAATGAGCGCGTAACGGCGCTGTAAAAAATCATTTTTCGTTACTGTTCGACGTCGTTACCTTCATTGAAAAGGGGAAACCTGAAAGCATTATTTTGATAGTTTTGGTATCCGTCGAAACTCGCAATGAACTCCCTCCTTTAAAAGAATGGATGACTTCAAAATAGATCGTTAGACGACAAACTAGTTTCCAAAAAATTATGAAAATTTAATCTGATTTCATCTGAATTTTTACTTTTCGAAGTTATATCCCTCTCAGCATTTTTACTTTCGTTATTTTTGCTCTTCCAAATTTATGATTTCATCATATTCAATTTCCAAATTTATGCTCTTCAGAATTTCTGTATTCCAATATTATCACATTCATGATTTCACATTTCAAAAACAAATAATTATAGGTCTGTCTTAAGTAGACTGCCCATTGAAACGAAGAAAAACAGCGGTAATCACATACAAATCTTGAAATCCACTTTCTTACAAGTCATTTTATGAATCTTTAAAACATCAGCATTTGTTGGTCAATCACCCTGGCGAATATCGCGCGCGAATAACGATCGCCGGGGTTTGTACGCAAATGGAATACACGGCCGATGCCAATACCGAGCTGGATATTACGGCGAAGCTACGGCTTGCATATTCGAGACGAGGGAGGCGGCAAATCGCACAATGAAAAATAGCCCTCTCGGTGTCCCAGGTGATATCGATGAATCCACGGTGCCGCTGACCGGCGGGACCGAGCGTCGCAGGGATACATCGGCCAAGCGGGACGAGGAACTCAAATATCCATTTTCGAGGTTACAGAGTGGACACACGGGGACGCGGGGGCAGATTCAAACAGGCAATTACTACTGTCAGGTAGCGTCCTGACGGCGCTTTCACCTGCCTCTTGTTGTATACCCTCTTGCCGGGCCGGCAGTGCAACCGCGCGCGCGCGAGCGAGTGTGTGCGCTCCTGCGAGCGCACCGAGATCGATCGACGTGGTGGGAGAACCGCACAGCGTCGGTCAGGCTTTCCCCTGACAGACGTTTAATCTATTAATTGAAACTGCCGTGGCGGCCGCTCGCCGGCCCCGGCTCTCTCGCCGGTAATGTTCTATTAAAACAGCATTTTCAAGAAAAACGCGATGCCGCACGAATACAACTCCATGGCCCCGGCTGATTATTCGAGTGAATGTTACGTTTTAGGAGGCCGGTACTGCCGCTGCTAATACGGCTTCGATCAATTTTATAATTGAGGCTCAATTGCGCGTTTTCGCTTCTTGTACTGACACTGCTTTTAGTAGAAATTAGATAGCTGATTTACGGTAATTATACCCGTGGATCTCTTTAAAATCAAATATGTATGGAAGGCGAAGAAAATATATTGTTTTTTCTTTCTCACGCCTTAATCGCTGAACTCTACATCATTAAAAATACCGAATTTATTAAAAAATAATAAATAATGCTTTAATACACTTTTCCAAAGGCTTTTATGCCTCCGAAATATCATTATTCAAAGTATACCACTCCGTCAGCGCGACTTACAAAGAGAATAAGGATTTTCCACTATATTTTCCCGACTAAGGTTTCCATCTCCGGCTAGGTGCACTTGGCGCAATTGCATGACAAACGCCGCCCAGACGGCGCCTATCGGGCAAATCAAGCGTATCACCGGGTGCATACACACATCCGGCGTTTCTGAGAATGCGTTTGAAATGCACTTCCCTTTGCTTCCGCAAGTCGAGCTCGTTGTAATCCGGTAAAAACGCGAGGTACGTGTGACCCCCGGAGAAAACGCGATGGATAGGCCCTCCTGCGTCCCTCCCCGCCGCGCCTTTATCCAAATCCCCTTTGATGTTTCTCAAAGACGTTCCACCGCTCTCTCTGCCTCCCTCTCACGCTTTCCGAACTCACGGCAAACATACGCGCGAGATTCGCCGGGAAAGCGAAGGAGCAAAGGAGCCCGGAGAGCGAGACGTCCTATGTTTCGGCACGCGAGGATTGGATAACCTTCTCGCTTCTTCGATTGCCTCGTTTTCATTCCTCCAGAGATGCGCTATATCGCTGCCTTTTACTTATCCTCTCGCTGCTTCGCTCCTCTGCCGACCGGCAATTATGTGATATTCAAAGGCGTAATACCTGCTCTTCTTTTCAAATAATTCAGAATATTACTCAGAAATGCATTAGAGTTATTGCGATTAGAAATGCAAACATTAGTGCACGCTAGCGACTAATGGTGCAAATCATGAGTTCATCACGCTCCATTTCTCCGATTTCTGTTGTTTGTAAACATTTAAGTAAACGTAACTTACATTTTCACAAGTTTACTTGACGTAACTCGATATTGAGTTTATGAATTAATAAAATTTCTGCTTGGAAGTGAACAATTTCCAAAAGAGCATATTTGCTCTGTCCTTAGCTTTCTAATTAATAATATAAATGAATGCGAGATTTTAAAACTAAACTACTTACTAATTAATTAAAATTATTATTTTGGTATATAATTTATATTTCATTACTTAAATTAATCATGATGATTTTATTTTGGAGCAAATCTGTGCAGCAGAAGACGTGACTCGCAGCCAACATATACGAAATAATAAATAAACAGACGATGCATGAAGAGTATCATCTCATATTATTTATTTCAATAAGAAAATGACGATGACATCATTGATTACTAATTGAATGAAAATAATCAGTAGCTATCTCTTTTGCTGATGTAGCCAACAGGCTACTTCCAACTCCTTATCGAATTCCCTCGTCTCAGCTTCTTCATTATTCTCTCACGACTCGGATTAGTCGAGCTGATATCGATGAATCTTCGTTTCTTTTCCCCCGGCCCTTCGAGCTTTTCAGCATCAACAATTAATTTATATCCGAAAACTTTTGCGCCTCCCCGCGAGCTTCAATTTAAAAGTACCGGCGGCAATAGGAGGGGGGCCCCCCCGAAGCAGCAGCATTTCAACTTTCGCCGTATATAAAGTTCCCGCTCGCGGAATATTCACTAAAATTTCATGAAACCGTACGCCTGCGCGAAATGGAATTTACGAACTTAAAAGTGACGCGGGGTGTTACGCCGCGGCCGCCAAAGTAAATGGAATAATTTTTCCGGCAACGAGAGCCGCTTTTATACGCCTGACAGCCGCGCGACTCCCAGATATAAATCGGTCAGTGCAATATGCATGCGCGAGGAAGGTAGGCGGATGGAGGGGGATAATGGGACGCCGCGGTGAAACAAGGTCCGCTCGTCTCCTCGGCTCTCCCGTACACAATGTCGCGTAAAACGAGTGTTGCGGCCTCGTAGGGTTAGGCGCGGGGCGGCGTCGCGACGCCGGCTGAGGTAGAGGAAGATATAGGGATATCACACGGCGCGGGGGGATAAAAGCATCATGACTTAGTGATGAAGCCCCGTCGTCCTTTGGCTTCGTCGTCTCGCCCCCCCCCCTTCCCGTCCTTCCACGGCTGTGCGCCCAGGGCGTATCTGGTAGCGTGCGCGTACTACACGACGTCGAAATCAGCCGACGCTCGCTGGAAACACGTAGCGAGAGGTCGGGCGGGGAAGGGGGGAGGAACGTCGAGAACGTTGCGAGGAGTCTAGTTACTACGGTTTTCTCGTTCAACCTGTCGAGATTGATGGATGAAACAAAAGTCGTTGCCACCAGACGCGATCTAATTGACAGAAGATTCTGATTGTTTTCCAAAGCTGTTCCCTGCTGCACGAAACAATTTACTTCTTACTTCTTTCTTCTCGCTCCTTTTTACTAATTTCCATCCTGCGATACTCTGTATTTTCGGTACAGCGTTATTTTTCCCCGCAATTTTCTTTCGACAATGAATATTTCATTGCAATGAATTAAAGACAACACAGTTCTTCCGAGTAATCCACTTAGCGGACCATTCACGCGATGATTTCAACGGCAATATCCCCCCGCGTGCGGCGCACAATAGGGTCGCGTTAGTCGACGTCGAGTTATATTAACGAGTCAATTTTCCTGTAGTTCAATATCAAGCCTGATCAGAACGCATTTCAATGTAATTACCGGGTCGCGAGTGCAATACGTGCTCCATTGAGCGAGTGCGCCGGCACAAGGGAGCATTGTTAGATAGTAGTGCCCGGATCATTTTGCGAATTCTTCCCCTGATTCTCGCTCACCGTCGAGTTGCACGCGACCTGTGTGCTCGTGACTTTTCCGGGCAAATGCAGCAATTGTAAATAACGGCGGATTAACCGTGGTACAAATTAGGAATTCCCTTTTTCCACTGCTGCAACTAATGAAACGATAGACTAATTGAGCTGCTTCTGTTTATCGTTCAAGCCTGCGTACATCAACTTAGTCGTTTGCCATTGTAAGTGAAAATTCCCTAATTTAAGATAGTTGACGTTTAATTAAAAATTGTTTTCGCGACTAACTTTACCCGTAAAATGATATGATATAGGTATTACCGTTTACGCTTAATAAATTCTGTGAAGTGCAGCACACAGAGTTTAACGTCGTACATCAATTGCGCTGTTTGATGCAATAAAGGAGTATATTGAATTTTCCTTGGCTTTTGGACCCATAAACTATGCATAGGTTTCAATAGCCAACTCGAAATTAATATGCTTCCTCACTTCGCATCGATGGGTTTCATCAACCTAAGAAACTAAGCCAATCTAATTGATGCGAAAGCCACAAAAATTAGTAGAAAACATGCGACCAACTTTATTAAGTTTTGCGAATCTAATTACAGGGCATCGTAATTCAAACCATTGAATAAAGCAATTGCCAGAATTTTCAAGTAACCTCAAGATTAAAAGCAGAAATAGGAAGAAGATCCATCGAAATTTTGCAAATTTGATTTGGTAACTTTCATCGGGTGTTTTCAGACAATAAACTTGAACTATGCGCGCAGGAAGATTCATGTGTGTTATTGGTGCACAAGAGACGAGGGATGAAAGGGGCCGGTTAATAAAGGGCGCCGCGTGTCGTCTAATATACTGTGCGACCGTATATTCCTGCAACGTCATCGTGACCGAAAATTAAGGTTTCGCAGCACCTTGCCTGTATTACCATTGGTGTGCGTGGATCATATTATTGACAGAGATGTGCGACCATTTGGTGTCTAATATTTTAGTGTCAATATCCGAGTGCATTAACAGCGCGGTTTATTCCGGGAACCGCGAATAGATAAATTTCTTATTATTAGTAAATGAAAGAATCAATATTTTCCATGAATATTTTATTGTCTGGGTACAGTAATTTGCCTCAGAGTAATTAAATTAGTGAAAGAATTTATGTTTAATAGAAGAATTAAAATAACGTAGTGGTATTTTGATCACGATAATCATTAAGAACTCTGTAATTTGAAAATTTGAAATTCGTCCAACAGCATATATTTAATGTTATAAATGTCAGTTTCTTATCAAATAAATGAACGAATTATAGCATAAAATAAGTGCATATTCACTTATTCGTACGTGAAATCCATGAGCTTCAATTATTCATATTCAGAGAGGAGATTGCCTACAGGGAAAAGGAGTACTGTAGATGAAATTTTCAAATTCCTACCCACAGTGAAATATGGATTCGGTACAATGTATAGGAAAATATCAACTATTCTTGCCTTCAACTTGCCAGTTTGAAAACTAGTGTTAAATAAATGCATTTTTTTCAAGTCTACAAATTCCACATTTGTCAATATATTGTAGAAACGAGTTTCTACTAAAGTAAATTTTTTTCTTCATAAAAAATAATCTTATAAATTTTGTAAAAATGAAGAAATTCCTGACAATGTATCATAAAAAGTTTATTACGCCTGTTTTTTAAACAAGTGTTGTACAAACTTTGAACAAATTATTTTTATGAGAATGTCATTAAAAAATAGTTCGATAAAATTAGATCGAATAAATATTTCATTAAACTGAATTGATTTCCATTTATTTATCAGCACTAAGTATGCGGCGAACCGCCCTATTTGCAATCCTCGAACGAGCGCGGTGAAAAAAGCCCGGCAGAGAAACACGCTCGCACGTTCGAATTTATTGCTTCCACTAAAGCCACAAGCGTACGAGGCCGATAAAATCTGAGGTATCGGCCCTCTACCGCATCCCCCTAATTGCAAGACCCATACTTAACGACACCAATTCCAGATCAATTTCGCCATGCATCGAACTTCCGACGGTCTGGGGGGGTGCGCTCGTACGCGGGCGCCTTGGAAAACACGATCTCTCCGTATTTAGCGAGGCACTAGCAGGGGAGAGGGGCGGGGGGGCTAGTAATGGAAACTCCGGAATAATTTCTAGTTATACTCGCGGGTTGAGTAGGCGTGCGTACGTACACACACGAGCAGCTCGTCTCGCGTGCACAAATACACCGGTACCGCCGCCGTCACCGATAGGGGGAGTTTCGCGGAAGCGACGAGAAAGTGCCTTCAGTGACGCGTAGCCGTGTTTGTTGAGACGCGCGTACATTTAGACGCCGGCAGACGAAGGCACCGGGGGTGACGGGGGGCGCGTGGCTTTCGAGAATTTAGATATTTAAGCGCGAGAATCGAGGGAAGCGTATAGTGCATACTTAACGGATTTCTCAACTAAAAGCGACGCGCCCGCGTAGTCTGATCTCAATTTGGAATTCATTAAGCGATGCTGTTTCTACTCGCGTTGGAGACACTTTCACGCAGCTTTGATCCGCTTTTGCTCGAGGGTCGAATCGTCAATTTATAGGTGCAATCCTGTCGGCTTTTTAAGATACCAGATCAGACGAGCGCGGAAATTCTTTTTGCAGGACACTATAATATAATCGATACTACAATCATCGATAGTAATAAGTTTTGAGTAATTTAAAAAATTCATAAATACACTCATTATTCATTTGCGCAAAATTAAAAAAGGTTTACCTCTTCTTGCCATCTCTTATTCAGAAAAGGATTTTAGAATACCTCTTAAAACTAAAATTAACTGTTGAATTTATAATCATTTCAGTTTGCAACCGTTAACGGCGCATTATGAAAATTTAATGCAAAGTCACCGCAAAGAGTAGTTCCGAAAATTCCGCAACGTATCGTAACTCAGGGAAAAAGGCCGCTAAAGTGTGGATGCACCGTGGCGACCTAATAAAACCTTATAACAATCATTTTCACTCAGCGCTCGGCCCGCTCGCCGCAGTGGCGACAAAATCCTAGCCTGGGGGGTGGAAAAGCGTTGTCACGCGAGCGGCACGGTGAAGGGGTGGAGGGCGCAAGAGTGTGTTTATCGCCCGCCAGCTAACGTTACACCGGTATACGGAGACCGCGTGTGTTGGCTGTGCCGTCGCCCCGTCTTTGACCAAACAACCGGACCCACACCGTATATCCCTAATTTCGCTCTCGTCAAAGAACCTCCCCCGTTTGACCCCGATGTCACGGCGCGCCGACCTACAAGCAGGAGACACGGCTGTTTGGCGCCGGGGACGCAAGCGCACGGCTTTCTTTCACATTTTTCTTTTTAGAGCGCACGGTCTCTCGAAAAAATTACGAATCGACCTACTTACATTTTTTTTACAGTCGGCGTATTGGTAATTGAAATAATTATTGCAACATTTCGAGGATAGTACTGTGAAAACAGATTCACACACGATAATATAGGGCATTTTTAACTGCATTGAGGTTGAAGTGTATTCATGCAATAGTCTAGAGGCTTTTCTGTGCCATCGTTTCATGAATATTGCAGTCCAATTCTTCATAAAAATCCGTAAAATACTTACGGATAGAATTTTTATTGCAGCATCATTTTAAAAAAGCAAGACTTGTTAAAGGTTAATTTTAACAATTATGCTCTCCCCGTTTACGAACGGAAGATTTAAGACTTTCACGATGATTTATAATATTCATTCTAAGGTTTTTCAAGTGGTAATCATGTATTACCTTCTTTATGCCGATGTATCGTGGAAATTACGATACACTTCTTCAGAAGATAGATAGCGACTGTGTATTTTTGCAAGTAAAATGATACGATTAATTAAGTATCAGTTAATTGCTAACTAATTATAGTGTACTAAAGAGACGCTGATGGGTGAGCTCCTTATAGGACATATTGACTCAGGATCTGAAACTTCACGATTACAGCGTCTGAGTCTTATAGTGCTCCAATTGTAGCTTCATCGGGCAAAAGTAGCGGCTCGTATAATACAAATTTCACGCTTCTCCATCTCCTTCGCTCTAAAGATTTACTCGGGGGCGTTTCGGTTCTGCGCGATTTGTAAGGCTCAACGCGAGCACCTCTGCATATTAACCTCCCTCCCCCTTCTAGAAATTTCAGGAAGCGAACGAGTTGTGTTGCGCCTAAAATATGATGCCTCGTTTATCAATAGCGACTTATCTAGCCGGGCTTAAAATGAAAGTTAGAGAGAGGGATAGAGTGAGTGAGAGAGGGAAAAGCAGAAAATGAGAGAGAGGGAGAGAAAGAGAGTCAATACCAAGGCACTAAGGGTAGCTGAAACGCAACCAAGCAGCAGTTCTGCCAAGAACTGAGTTATTTATACCCATCCATTAATTTGTTTAATAAAATGGTTAAAATTGATGGACAAAATTTGTATCGTGCTTTCCTGCCTCTTCCTATTTTTATTTTCACGTTTAGAAGATTTCAGTGTTAAATTTGCAAGCAATCTAAAATGAGATTCAACATCTAAAAGAGATTTCAATATTCAAATGACTTTATGAAAAAGCCAGTAAAGAATAAAACATCTTTTTACTTGTTCTTGTAGCTCAAAGGCCAAAGGAAAAGTCCAATTTATAAATTTTTCGATTCGATATCGAAATCTATGGTTATCAAAGTTTCGAGTTTGCGAATAAGCAACTAGCCGGTGAATTTGTTCGAAACGCGGTGCTCTTCAATCATAGTTTTAATTGGGCAAAAAGCTCGCGACATTAATGAAAGACTCGTTTCCTCACTTACGCTAGTCCGCGCTCGAACCCCAGGCCCGTTATTTAAAGACGCCACCGAGGAGAGTGAGTCACTCCCACCCACTTGCCGTCTAACTGCCGGTCACTCCTCGTAAATAGCTGACCCTTTAAATTCCCTGCCTCGAAACGACAATGACGGTAGTCTACCACGGGAACTACTCCCGCCCGCCCGCTCGCGTTGTTCATCCGGAAAGAGAGAACCGCTCGCTGGTCGGATGCACGACCTCCACTTCGCCGGGGAAAAAGAACAAGAACTCTGGCAAACTACCTTCGTGGGGACTCGTTGCTTCTGATTAGATTACTCGAATACACTTGGAATAATAATTGACTATCGAAACAAGGCTAAAAGAGGAAATATATTAATCATAAAAAAGGTTTTGCTTTTTTGTAAATTTCTTGTTCTGAAATTTTCAAAGAGTACGCTTTGAAAATTAATTTATCGTAATCTTTTGTTTATCAAGAGAGCCAACCTGGAAGAGAGAAATTAAATTAAGTAAAGAAATCAAAAATTTTGGTTTTATTTTCCATTTTTTAAAGTTTTTAATTTTTTCGCTTATTTTAAATCAAACTCAAAAAAAGACATCACCACACTCCAATACTTTGATGATAAAAAACTCATTTATTTGCTGATGAAAACATTAAAAATGTATATAAGAGCGGTTTCTGAAAATGTTAAATATTAAAGACTAGTATACGCTATTGCCGTTTTTACAGAGGTGTGACAAAACTGAAAAAAAAGGAAAAAAAGCTTAACTCTTTCCTATCTTCTAAAAACTACCGCATTCCTATATGCCATTCAGACAATAACATTCCGTATGTATGTAACAGCCCAGGCCATTACATGTGGCCTTTGCCATCCCAGCGGAACATCCCCGATAAAGGAGAGCGCCTTGCGTTAAAAATGCAAACACCCAACAGTCACTACAGTAGGGGTGAAAAAAGAGCTTAAGATCCACCCTTGTCGTCATTACTGCTTAGCGTTATACACACTTGCGCAGGAGCGGCGACGATGTAGTCTCTGTGGAGAAACTAACCTCCACGCGAGAAAGGGGAGAGAGGATGGTTGAGGTAGCCCACATTCCGCACGCGGCTCACGTAATTCGGTGATGACATCACGCGTGAAGAGCACGAAATATAAAGCTAAGGCGAGGCGCAGCGTGAGAAGGGTAGCATAACCAGGGGCTCGCATGGAAATGTATGGCCACGCCGCGACTGTGCACTTACGTCGCCGTAAAAGCAGCCGGTGCGGGGTCAACATCATCAGAAAATAAGAGACCCCATCCCTTGTAATCTAGAGAACCATTCCGGAACGAAACGCAAATCATTGATGGCCCTTTAGCCTGAACTCGTTGAATAAATCGTTGAACAAGAACGCGTGATTCGACTAGCTTTATTAGCCTCCCGCTAAATACACTTTTATGCTCCTTAAAAGATCAAATAAACTGAATAAACTTTTTAGAATAGACGGTAAGGATGTATTATAATTTTAACGCAAAGTTATAAAGTATAAAAGGTTTAACGAGAAAGACGCTATTCAGAGATTGTAATAGCAGAGCAAATTGCCCGCAGGGTGCTCACTTTGGTATAGATTAAACTTGCATGAAACTTGGTAACAAACGAAAATTTTCAAGTAAATAAATTTAAGAAATACTCGTCCGATATTTTCCGAGAGGCTCATCACCGTCTTCTCAGCATCCACGTCAATTCAATTAGGAGATAAGTAGATTTGAAGTCATAGCTACTGACGGGGATGCATAGTTGCAAGGCAGGGCGAGCCAGGAGAGGGAGGTTATATCGCGGCGAAATTTTAAAGAAAACGCGCGCCAGAGCTTGAAGTGTACTTAAGCTGGATCAAAGGGAAATTACGCATTAAGAAAATATGAAAAACGCGCCCAGAAGTTACTAGAGGGCCGAGGTTTCCTCGCCTACCGACGCGCACAGTGCGCTTTAACGGTATCGCGCCGTAATTTTGAAATTAACGCGATATTGCAGGTTGAGTTGATGTATATATTACGCTGGGTAAAGTATTAACGCAAATGAGTCATTTTCCTGTTATGCAATAATGGCTTTATTATTAGTCACAAAATTATAGAATTTTTTTCATAAACGGGTTTAAAGCCATCTTTCATATTTTTTTTTTAAATTTATGCAAGTACGAAAGGAAGTCACTTGTTTAAAATTGATTTGTTGTTAGATGGAATAAATAATCCCTCAGTTTTGAATTGCAATGCCTTTAATTCCAATCTTATTCATTTCATAATTGCGCTGCATTCAGTATCTAAGCATCCAATTACTAAAATTGCATTTGTAAACCAGTATATGCCACGAAAAGATGTACATTGACACGAAATATTGATTCAATGTAGGACGAGTATCACGATAATAACCACGAACGTACACGTGATTAAACTTGGCAGAAAATGCATCGACAACCTGTTATTACTAAGTCATATCGTTACCATAAAACAACTGCGCTCTGCAGACAGGCCCCGCCTGCGGTGAGGGTGAGGAATCGACCTTCTTAAATCGTTATCGGTTAGTTCAAATCTGCTTCGAGACACGTCGGGAAGCTAAATTATTAGGGTGTCCTATAATTGGCCGGCCGATGGCTTGCGGTTATTCGGTACTTGCAACAATATCGTTACACCCGAAGCTGCAGCAGACCAACCCCGATGTTAAGCTCCGCAATACGACCCAAGACCAGTGGGGCCGCGCGGTGGAGACAGTCCCTACTCTCGCGGTCGTATATGAATTGGAAGCTGAGAAACCGAATACAAGGACATTACTCATGCTTGCCCGACCCTACCTCGCCAGAAGCTATGGGTCTTAATAAAAGCTCGTTACACCCTTCTCTGAACATTGCATAATTCCAAGAGCCGTCAAATGTATTTACTTTTCAAACCGTATTATTATGAATTACTTGAAAATTCTTTCGGAATTAGAGAAAACATGGAAAAGTTTCCATAGCGGAGGGATTATCTAGGCCAAGTAATTAATCAGGAAATAAAAGATTTATATTAATTTTAGACACACTAGTGATTGAGATGACGATAAATAAGGATCCGACTCGACGTCGGTCAAGTCATTTTTTAAGCTACACGATTTTATTAAACGTAATAGCCCTGATATGTAACACGCGCAATGAAGGAAATTAACTTAGATTTTGGATAAGCAACTCGTAATTCCCTATTCAATTTGAAGAATAATCCTTGGTGCTTTCACGATCGATTAGATTTTCTCGATAATAGTTATAAAACGGGGGCGGAGGTAGGAGGTGACGGTGGGTCGGATCGACATGACTTACGGGACGATATAACGACGCTCAGACCGGGCACAACGACGAAAACGATTTCTTAAAGGTATAGACACGATCTTTCCTAGCCGTGGCAAAGTGAAAATCGTGCGGTAGAGAGAGAGGTGGGGGGGAGGCGTTGGCCGTAATCCATTTTTCATCGTGTTCTCCGGCGAACGCAGGAGAACGTCACGACACGTACGAAATTTTTCGCCCGATATATCCCCGCGCGTTAACCGGTTTATTAAACAGTCACGACGCGCTCGCCATATATATTTATTTAGTCGCGTGTGTGGCGCGCGAAAAAGAGCCACGACGGCCCGGGGATTAGCGAGTCTCTGTCTCTGAATGACGTGAAATGCCAAGCTCTTAATCCTCCGGGGGGACGACCTGGACCTGGATGCCGCCGCTCCTCCCCCTCCCTCGCTCTTTCTCTCTTCCTCGCAGGACGGGCTAGCGGGTCAATCGACGGAGTCCGCCTGCGAAGCGACTCGCACGTACGAAAATATGGCGAGCGCGTGTCCGACACGAGCTGTCGAGATTTTAATCTCGTTAATGACCTCGTGTGTCCTTCCAGGTGATGAGCGAGCGTTGACAAGCTAATAAAAAGCCATGACTTGACGGCTCTTTTCTCATTGTTCCTGTCAGTCGCCCGCAGAATTATCCGGAGCGCGCGTCCGCCTCTCCGCTTCCTCCCGGCGGGCTCTGTTTTTCTTCGAAATATTTTGAATACGTCGGTGATGCGATTATTTACGCGCGTGGAAAAAATTCTTACGTAATGAAGAAGAATGGGACGCAGAATGTTTCATAAAAGTTGCCGCTGGATGTAAACTACGGTATTTCACCAATAATGTTCCTTCGCGCTCGAGGGAAACTGATAAAATTTGCGGATTCATTTGTCAAATTTTAATTCGATTTATCGTTCGGAAGAATTTTTATGGTTTTATTTGACAAATTACTTAAATTTAAAATTCGTACCACAAGCGTTTTTCATCAAAAAGTAAATTATGATTACATGATGTAAGGTAACTTATAATGAACAAAGTGTTTTCAAAACAACACTTTTATGTAATTAAAACATAATAAAAATGCCTATAAAATTGTTTCAGAATAGTACATTTTAATAGTAGTCAGAAAAAAATGGATTACAATGGTTAAAGTTATTACAAGACTGAACAACTTATAAATAAGGAAAAGCTTAAAGGGCATGAAAAAAATACTTTTACCTCGTACTAAACTAAAAGAAAATATATCGAATTACAAAGAAAAAAGTACACATCCATTTTATCGCGAATAAGTTTTAACGCATTTAGCTGAGTATCGGAGAAATGCTTCCACGTTAATAATTGTCTGGGGAATCACGATCTTCGACTACAGTTACCGTATACTTCGTATCGAATTTTGGCGAGAAGGTAACGGAGGCAGTGGCGGCAGCGTCGTTATCAGTATCGTATTTCTGAGCAGAATTTCCCCAACATCAATAACCGGAAGTAATAATAGCTGCTCATGAATTACTTCATTCTGCAGGCGAGTAGCTCGCGAGCTATCAATAATATTATTTATATCACCAACAGCTCAAGCTAGTAAATTCTGAAAGTTAAGAGTACAGGGGGATCCGAGTCACTGATATTAGACATAAAGTTGAGAAGTTCTTTTTTTGCAAGGCGTATATATATTTTATTGGAAACAACGACTACTCGCAATGAATCGAGCTGAATTCGTGACCGGGCGCAAAATTCCTGGCTTACCAATGCTCGATGGGAATGTTCCCCTCTGTTTTATCACTTCTCGCTTCTCTTATCGCCGTGGAAACGCTTTGTGGCAGCTTTTTTCCGTGACTTATTCAATTTCTCGGTTATAAAGAAAATGGAAAATAAAACCTATGCGCAGCATCGTAAAATGTAAAAATGTACGCATCGCAGAAGAGCCCGAGAAAGACCTTTGAAGGGCATCGAGGCTCGACCCGGTAAAGGCGGTTTTTATGTAATTAGGCTAGAGGTTACCCAGCCCCTAGAACGGGACTTTGCATCACAGATCGCTGATAGCATCGACCAACGTTACATTCCACCTTTTTATCCTCATCTTCCTTCGGGGTTGTATTTTTTTTATGTTCCGTGTGATCTTGTACACGAGCAGGACTTTTCGAATTCATTTCATTAACTCGGTTATTCATCATTATTATATGAAATAGAGGTAAATAAGTTAATTTCTCGCTCAAAAGTATAGCTCATAAAGTAGCATATGCAATTTATCATGACTTGTCTTAAGCGAGATCCTTTAATCTTTAATGAAAAATGGATCAGACGTTACTAGTGTAAATTACACTTCTTGATAAATAATCGAATTAATTAAAGCAATTACAACTTTCAAAGAAATTTTTTTAATTGTGTCGGTCACGAAAAATAAGGATATTTACATTACTAAAATTTATTTACTAAAATTTAGATAAACAGATAAAGGTTAATACTGCATAACAAATTTTGAATTGCCCTACGATACTTTGCTTAGCTTCTCAAATGACACGGATGGGCCTGTTATCGTTGTTACAGATCTTCTTAGAAGAGTATCATGAGAAGATTACCACTTGAGCGAAACTAGAGTGACAAGTGAGACGTCGTTACACATTCATTACGTCGAGAGGCGAAGGAAGAGTATAATAGTGATAATGAGTCGGAAGATTGATGTCACACTGGATTTAAAAAATAAGGTCGCGTTCGCAATTAATTATTTCTTCAAAATTTAATACTTATTTTTGCTTAATGATGAACAGTATAAAGAAAACGAAGGAAGAACACATCCCCTCATTTCAAATACACTATATCTATGCGACGAGTCGATGATGCTTGTTACGAGGAAAAGCTAAATCATTCAGCAACAAACTTCCCTAGTAGAAGCGTATCTAAAGACGCGGCCGATGGGATCGAGTCTGTCAACATGCGGAAAACTCTCGAAAGCAATCATTCCGATCTCATAAAAGTGATCGGGGGTCGAATTATCGGCGATCGACGTAAGGTCACGGGCCGAGGTCGCGGCGAGTCCTACCGTCCCGGCTGCGAGCGGAGGAGGGTCGGCTTGATTAGATTAAGGCGCTCGGCGCGCACGCACATGTGCGTCGGCTCCGTGAGCGGGCTGGCCCCGAAGTGCCGGAGAATCAATATATACGCTTCTGCGAGCGCGGACATTACCTCGTATAAAGGGTGGAGAGGCGGAGCGCCGCCGGTGGGGCGAGTCCTGCGTTTGCGAGCGTCGAGGCGTGTGCAGACTCGGGGGGGCTCTTGCCCGGCTGCAGGGTGAGGGAAGGGGGGAGGGGGTGTAACACAGGGTATACTCTTGCGTGCCAATGATTGCATGGTTCTGGGGCGTTCTAACGTGAGAGTGCGTGCGGGTTACTACTCTAATGCCATTATAGTCTTGGTGGACCGCCATCGCCAGCGGCGGCCCTCCCGTGCATGTCTCCGCAGGGCGGGAGGGATTACGAAACGTCAATCGCGTGTCCTAATCAGGGCTAATGTCCGGCGTGCTCGCTCGCCCGCTCGGCGAGAGAGACTGCGAAGGCATTTTCGGCCCAGTGGTCCGGACGACTCATTGTCCAGGTTGCACCACCTGCACTTCTACCGACCGAGCAACCGGCCACACTTATGCGGACGATTTTCAGCCCCGTAAACGAGGATCCGACCGTGCCACACGTACGTGCACCGATTAGTGGACGACGGGAGCTGTCCGCTATGCGCGAGATTATCGCTCGGTTTGAGTCTGAGGTTATATTATACATTACTATTTCATTATACACTATTTTACAAATGTTCATTTTTAGATCGTAAAATTACGACCCTCTCTTAAAAAAATGATCGCAGGATTTTGTGCAGCATTTAAAGCAGCAACTTGATTGGCAATGACTAAAATTCTAAATGCTTTTATGTGAATTTAATGTGACAATTTCATTCATAACAAAAGTTTTCATTCATAACAAAATGTACCATTTAAAAAAAGGGCACTAGATCACAAAGATAGTGAAAATATTAAGTGGTTGATACAATCCCATGTTCGCTGATATTCTTCCATTCTGTTTTGAAATATTAACATTGTCGCCGAAAAAGAGGACGTGGTGAAAAATTGACGAACTAATATCGTAAAACGAAGGATTAATAATTGAAACAAAATTCCATCGGAACTCATTTCCAGCCATTACGAGTGGCCGTGCATTATTAACATTCGCCGCGGCTTATGGAGAGGCGGGGGTTGGAAAAAAAGGTATGAAAAAGGTAGCGATAAAAAGAAACAAGGAAAGCCGAAAAAAAAAGAAGGAGAGAAGGAAGGAAACGCCCCCGGATAGCGCTCTTTCTCGCTTTTACGATACGCCCCGGCTACGCGTTAAGCCGCGATCGACAGTATGAAATATAAATTTTGCGCGGGCGCGAGATAAATCCACGACTACGTGACGCCTCGGTGCGCGAAATATTTTTTCCTCGTTCGCCGGCGTCGAATCGGGTTTGTTAAAAGTCCCGTGGGGCCGCCGCCGCCGCCGCCGACGTCGGAGTTAAAATAAATCCGGACTAGTCCCGGATGTGCGCGAGCGCGAAAAATACAGATACGGCTGGTGAATCTCCGCGGCTAAATAAAACAAATAATCGCACCGCGGATGCGAGGGGAGCCTCCGATGAATCGATCGATCGAAGTCACCGCGGCTGCGAAGGAGGGGGGGAGCGCGAAACTTCGTTAGATTGAATTTTTCCATCGTATTCTCCGGGAGTTCACCGTGTATCATGATCTAACGCTGCCGGGGCCATTTTTCAAAGTTCAGCGCGAGCAAGAAGTAAAGGCTCTTAAGAGCTTCGACACTTTCTCCCGTCCTTTGTAATGGTAATAAATAGAAATCTCATGACGTGCGAAAGAGAATGGCGCCCTTCCTTTATTTCCTCCGTGACTACGTTTTAATCCATTTTAGGGAGCTTTTAAAGCTCGATGCGGCCCTACGTCATATTAATTGTCGCGCTTTTTTGTGATGAATTATCAATTAATTCTAAACTTGGATGTACGGCGATTAATCATGTTCCTTCCGCGGTGTGCGAAACGATCTTTTACATAATTTCAATATGGATGATAAACAAAGGAGCAGTTGTAAAGCGAACGCCAAAATACGCAGACCAATCGATGAGTATCACATTGTTTCTCTAAACAAAGGGTGCCGTTTTGAAATGCAAATGCGCGACCGGGGATCCCGACGCGATAAACACGAAAGTTTTGTACCTATCACCTAAACAATGATAGGAATCGCAAATTACCTGCAAAATTTCAACGGTATTTGTGCTTTATTAATTTCCCGAAATTACCCAATTATGCTCATCGCGATAATCAGAGCTTATTTTTTTACGTAATGCAGCTTTTGACGATTAGAGTGAACGTATATTTTTGAAAACATTAACGGGATGTCAATAAGAATTCGCTCGTGTTGGTTGTATCAAATACATTGCTGCCGAGCGGATTAAAGCTTCGTAGCTGTTCGTTCATTATTCTATCGAGAATCTCCAGTGCGCCGTAAATTAGACTCGCTTTTCGCATTACGCATATGACTGCACTATTTAATAAATTTTAATATCATACTTCGGGACAATTCATGAATAATTTTCAACCTATAGAAAATGTTGAAATATTACTCTGTAAATTACAGAAAATAAAAAAAATGAATTATAAAAATACTTTTATATCTTCGTAATTCATTATTTTTTGTTTCCTGTACTTTAAATTTAACTACTTTTTTAAAAACAATAAATAGAGGGAAAATCCTCACTAAGTGAGTATTTCGCATTACGAGAATACATCGTTTTTGGTACTTCAATTTGCCAGTGAATTGTAAATATACTCATTGCAAATAAAAGTAAAAAGAATAGACTAAATATGAGGAAAGCAAAAGGAAAGAAGGCAGAATGTTCTCTAAGCTAAGCTCGCGAATAAATGAAAGCTCAGAGACGTTCGATCGGGCGCACAATATCGGAAAAGCATGTACGGATTCAGCGGCACGATCGTCGGCTAAGACGCAAGTTTACCGGCCGACTACACCCATCTCAAGTCCGTGACACGTCTCGGCCTAAGAGGGTAAAAGAGCGCGCGAATGTGTGAGTACGCGAACAAGCGCTAAGTATTTTCACGTGCACTTCGAGGCTCACGAGTCTGATTGTCGTGTGCCGCCTGTGCTTTCAAATCGGGACTGTAGTACGAATTATAATACGCACGTCGGGACGTTGGCGCGCATTAATGTATCGGCTCTTTTTGCGTAAAAGCAATTTTATTATTTTGAAAGATTTTACATAAAGAGACTTAATTTATACTTGTTATGTAACAAAATCAATAACGTGTAATTAAAGGAAGTTGAAGTCTTGGCTAAAACAACTTTTAATTGCACACCAACTAAATTAATTAGAAAAGTATGGATAAAAAGACATAATTATAAAAAAAGAATCAAGCAACTCTTCATTTTTCTACCGATAAATAAAAAAATTAAACAGCAAATCGCAAAATACGTTGCATTATTATTTCCGTCACTTTCCAGGTTACATAGAACAAAATTAAGTGTAGAAACAAGCAGCGTTCCTTTCGTCATTAAAAAATTCACGCAATTAAAGCGACTCAAAGCTCGACGGGTCGAATTCGCGGCAGAGAGGGGGGGAGGGACGCGTGCGTGCGCATACAAAAGCCATCCGCGTAGGTGGACCCAAGGGCCTCCTTAATTTTCAGACTGCGATTTATTCATGACCAGTTAGTTCGTTGCGGGGAGCGCGCGGGCGCTGCGGATTTGCGCGGGGGCCGCGCCAGCCGCGTAATCGCGGGATCATTAAAGTCATTAGCGAGGCCGCGTCGCGCGCCCACCACCCTGTACACGTGTCTGGCACCGCGTCCCGCTGAGCTGCGCGAAATCGCGCGCGTCTCGCTCTCCCGGCGACGCCCGCAGCGACGCGCGGAGATACCAATCGAGAGAATTTGTTTAGCGCGGTTCTGAGACGCGAGCCTGACTTGAGTCTAACTAGGGAAATTTTGCTTGGCTGATATTATAATGAGTTTACTTTAAAATGTCGTGGGATGACGCGTCTTTAATGTTTTTTAGACGGTGATAGATTTTGAAGCTTTCGCGATGTTTTGTACTGTTCTTATTAAGAATTCAATCAAGTGAAAGCCTTTTTACGCCGACGTTTCGTGATCATTTCAGTTCACTTTTTGAAGACGTACCTGAAATAGCTTCAGATTTACTTTGAAGAAGTGAACTGCAATCTTCGCGGAATGTCGGCTTAAAAAAGCTTGCACAAGAATAAAACCCGAGAAACTTTAAGATGAATTGAAAAATTTTATTTCTGGTTTTTCTGTTCGCGATGTGCGAGTTCTAATAATTAATTAGGTGGTAATGTTCCACAGAGAGAAATTTCTGATAAGAATAATTACTATTATGTGCGGTTATGAATCTTAGAATATAGTCTTCTATTTGATAAAAATTACTTTACAAATGAAGAAATCTGACATCGCACGCGATGGGTCACCTGATTTTAGGATTAAAAAGAAGGATAAGGGGAAATATGTGATCACCTGCAATGTTGGTAATTTTTAGCAAGTTATTCTCTTGGACCGAAGGTTTATTATCCTCAATTATCGCAAAAAATCTGTACATACAGATTTGAGATTGTAATCTCTTTTTAAATTAACAAAGTAAGAATTATAATGAATTAGGTCAACAGCAGACTAATCCTAAACTAAAAAACAGCGAATAATTGGTCGAAAGAATGTGAAAAAGCTTTCAATTAGCAAACAAATTATTTCACCTCCTTAATTTATTCAAGAGGTTTTTGCCTGAATTCTCTGTAAATGTACACGCTCCGTCCATCAACCCGACTTCATTTGCGAGGTAGACCTAGGACTTTTCAAAAATTTCGCGAGCTTTTTGCCCGGACAATTCGCCACCAGGCGGACACTAATAAAAAGAGCGAGCGCGCGAAACGAGACAGGTAAAACACGCGCAGGTAAAAAACTCGCGCGGCACGAAGTCGTGCTGCAGTCGGTCGAGTCTAATGAATGAATGGGCTTCGCTCTGCCTCGGTTGAAAAAAAAAGGAGGGGAGGAAAAAAGGTACAGTTTAAAAAAGGAGGAGCGGACGCTTCCTTGCTTCATTTCTTAAAGCTTATTTTTTCATTGCGTTTCGCTTCCTCCGCCTCTTTCACTCCGCAGTTTTTTTTCTCTTTATCGCTCCTCCATTCTCCCGCTCCCTAGCTTTTTCATTCCGCTTACGAATAAAACTAAAGAGCTTTCTATTCCCGAGCCTTAAACAAACAGAAACGATGCTCTTTTATATCAAGATCAGGTACGGAATGGAATGAAGAAGTTTTAGACTTTTCTCGAAAAGCGTGGGCGCTCCTTATTCACGTTGCCAACACCAGATATTCACATTTTTTACCGCTTTTGAGTTTACTCTTATAAATGTAATTTCATTGTGAGCGGAATGGTGCTTCAAAATTTCTAAGTTATTTTTTCTTTCTTAAATAAAAAAAAGGCACAAAATGTTAATTAAAATCTCGAATTTTATATTACGTTGAAAATAAAATTCTCAAATAAATGTCTTTATTAAAGGGATTTTAAAGCTACCGTAGAAAGCATTATCATTTCCTCGAATTATTTACATCGTAATTTTGATTTGTTGAAAAGTATTGTAAAAAAATAAAGAAATAAAAACGGAAATGCCTGTCATGACTTACAATCGTGATGGTAAAATTAACTCTCGAATTAATTCTGCAATGCGCTTTAAACTGAAATGCTTTAAATTGAAATATGTAATATAATTGGAATGAAATATTTAATTAGTACAACACTTGAATTTCATTGGAATACTTTATTAGAAGAATATGCTTGCATAAACAAATACAAACTTCCTCAACATTAAGTTAATTGTATTTAGCGAATTTTCAGCATCATCCTCTCGCCCCCATTACAATATAACTAACTACCGTCATTTACGTGTTCCAGGAATCCGAAATGCAGCAGTGCTACCTCGTTACGTCAAGGCTGCATCGCTGCAATCAGCACGCGGTAGCCCGGGAGCGGAGAGCGAAGGAAAAAGGTTCGCCCGGGATTCTTGAGATTACGCGCGGCTGTGTGTGGAAACCAGTTTGAAAACTGACGCGTGGGCGGAAGAGAGGCGGAAAGAGAAAGGAGGATGCACGAGACGAAAACGAGACCACAGAGCACGGTACGGGCCCATATTTGACGAGCGATTCCTCTCGCTCGGGATGACACGCATCGACGTGCGCGCGGGCGCGCGCGTTACCCCGCGCCCTGCCGGGGGCGCGCTTTGTTCCGAGGTGGAGCAAGAGAGAGACGGCGGTGCGGGGTCAATGCGAAAAGTTACTCTACCACCTGCCCCGCCGCGCTCTCTTTTGCCGGGGCATTGTTTTCAAATGCGGCGTGGATGCCCGCGATTTTTCGCTTTTTCGATAGTTGCGCCGAAGTTGTTCGAGAGAGAACGGCCATTAGCGCTTTATAGTGGACGCGCGGAATATTGAAAAGCCGGAGTGTGTTGTCGCGTCGGCGGCATTTGACATGGATTTTCAATTTTTGATTCATTGAAGTCCTGTTAGCGATAAATGGAATATTTGCTCTTTGAGTTCTTATTGTCGTGTATGTTTTTTTCCACTCATAAAAACAGATGCAGTTGAGTAAAGGGAGTCGGAAAAGCGACGAATAAAGTTATTTATGTACCATTAAATATTTATTTACTTTGGAATAAATAATTTTTATTCTGCTGTGATAAAATTCAAATCAAAGTAAAATGTTTCATTGCTGGTAATGCAATTATTTAAACAGTTCAATCCAAATATTCATAAAAATAAAAGATTAAAAAGTAACATAAAAGCAAAAGTAGAAAAATATTTAATATTTGAATGTACTACATCAATAATTTGAAAACTCCAGATTTTTCATCAAAATCTACGTTGTGAGAAAGTAATACATTTTCGACCACCAATATGTTTTTTGTTCTCTTTTTTTCATAAATGTTTGCTCTGCGAACAAATGCATTGCTCGTGATACGTAAAAAAGTTATTCTTTAAAATTCCATTTATATTTTATAAGAATGGAGGTTTTTACAAGAGACCGTATAATATTTCATTTAGTTTTAGAATCGACGTGGAGCCCTAAAAAATTCATTGCCCTTATTCGTCTGAGATAACGAAGTAATTCGAGCTTTCAGGTGGGTTTATCACCGGCCGGTTCAGCCCCGCCTCTCGGAGGAGTCATTGCACCCCCCGCTAGGGTTATTCACCGAGTTTATTCACCGAGGATCAATGACCGGCCTCTGTGACGTCAGTCGGCAACGTAACACAAGGGAGGCGAGAGCTGACGTTCGGAGCGTCGATAAAGGGGTAGTTCACCCCGGTCGGCAACGAAGGAGGGTTGATCTCAGTCGGTAAGCCACCCCCCGTGGAATAACATGAGTTGGGTGAATCGATTTTCAAGTGGTGAGAAGCTTCCAGAGCTTTACTCTAGAGGGCACTGGTGTTTTGCTTACAAAACAATGTATGTAGGGGTGAATCAATGTACACAAGAAATTTAAAAATTTAATAATAATTTTTCTTTTTTTAATTTTTGGATATTTGTTTTAGATCACAACGATTGGTTATAATCACAGTAATGAATTGATTATTCAAAGCAACTTACCGATCAGAGGAGGATTTAAATATCAAAGAGCACACATAAAACATGGATAATGTAAATGGCACATCTGAATTTTAAAAATGTATGTACAACTCAAATTTACTGCACAATGAAGATAAATAGAGTAATAAAAATATTGATAAATACTTTAATTAATTTTGCAGGAAGCATTATTTACGTGATTGTGGTATTGATTTTCTTTAAAACAAGATCCATAGATCTTTTCCGTGCCACAAAAGCAATTGCCATCGTTCGAGTGCATGATGGCACGATGACATTCTCGGAAAATGGAATTCGTACCATTGACGTAAAAATTCATGCTACTACTGAAGCGTGACACATGCTACGCTGAACCTGCAGTATCATTTTCTATTCACACTTCATTCTCCGTGGGGGTAAAGGACAAAGTACAAAACACAATTTATTGGACTTTGGAGAATGTTCGTTATGAGCTTAGAAAAAAATTGAGCGATCGAAAATGAGGAAAATAATGAAAACTTATGTTGCGAATCGGTGTAATGAAATTCCGCGCGAGATAATTCTATAATTTTCACAAAAATCTGTAATATCTCGCAAAAATAGAATCAGTACTTCTTTCTGTAATTCGCGCAGAGATTCTCTTTGCAGTTTAATCTCAAATAAATAAAACAAGACAGCTACCATTCAACTGTTCTCAAATCGAGAAATGCCAACAATGAAAAGATCATGATTTATTTATGAAGGGATTACTTGAAAATAATATTAAGTATTTAGCTGCAAAATATTTACCGATAAAAATATTATTTTATAATATAAATGTAATTTTGATTTAAAATTTTAAAATTAAAATCTGAAAATTTCTTTTCTTTCATTAAAAATCTACTGCGCATAAGTTTTTATGAAAGGTATAAAGCCCTTTTTTAAATCAGTACCTCAATCTTAGCAGTTTTATTATTCTATTTATTAGCATTGTGATAAAATCGTAATAAAATCCATTCATCATGAATAAATCATGCAAAAACTTTCGCGGAATATCAAATTATCATGCACATTTGGAAGCAGCATAAACATTAAAACAAAGTAAATTCCAATAGCCTATTACCTCCACCCGATTGACAATAACCCACTGATGCTCATCAAAATTCTAACGAGTAAATAAAACGGAAGTAGCAATTAAACGCAGGATTATGCAATTAAATCGAGCTCGAAAAATGGCGCTCACGCGCGGCGTGCACAATCAGTCTTGCCGGCTCGTGCGGTTCGACCCTCGAAAATGAAAAAAAAAAAAATTAAGCGCGCGCGCAGAGATCACGCGTGGGCATGGCCGCGTCGTTCCGTTTGCGGTTGACGTTTGTTAAAGCCATTACGCCGGATAATGTATGCCCGCGCGTCTCGGCGCTACGGGCCAAATTGCCGAGCGCATGATCGACGACATGCGAATTTGCATCAGGGGGGGAGGGATCGTCTCCGCAACTCGGCCCAGCGGCGCGAAAACGCCCGCGCAATTATGACCGCGAGCCCGAGCGCGAATAACGCATCCCCGTATAGCTGCACCGATCGGGGGAATAATTGCACGACTGCGCACGGGAAAGCTCGCTCTTAAAGGATTAGCGTCGCTCGAGCGATTTGAAAACCGAGCGGGGATTGCTTTCTTCATTTTTGCTACGGCATGGTACAAGCCGGGTGGCAAAATAGAGTACTGTGGATATTTTATGCGCGCTGAATAAAAATCGCGTAGAAAAATTTGCTAAAATTGTTGAAAATTGGAAAAACCCTTAAATCTTGAAAATAATTTTATGAGTTCTTCTAAAAATTACTATAATTGTGACAAGATTTATAATAAGAAGCGTAATTTTTGCAAGAATTATTCTAACTTTTTTCATTTTTCGAGGTGTTCCCAAGATTAAAATGATTATAGTACGGTATTTTTCAATGCATTAAAATTTAACATATATCTGATTCAAAAGAAGAAATGAGTGCATTGTAATAGAAATTTTAGTTCGAAACTCATATTTTATACATTTAGCGTATAACTTCTGAATGCATTAATACTTTATCTTTAAATACCACTGAAAAGTACAAATTAATTATTTAAGAAGTTCTCCAAGTAAGAACATTTTATCTGTAAAGATTATTGAAATGGAATGAATTAATATTCGATATATTGAATTCAAATTTAGAATGGATAAGCTTCGACGAATTAACAGTCGCATATTACAATATCTAATAATATCTATAAAATATTTAATCTTTTAAAAGTTTAATACCCTTTTAAAGAATCCATAGTTTTTTACTGTCTATAGCTGTCTTTTACTTTTTTTTATTATTTGAGAGCAATCTGCAAAAAGAATTTTCACATAATCTAGTTAAATATTTAAGATACAAGAAAATCCAATTTCTTTTTAAAAAATATCTAAAGTAAATTCACATTCAAAGAATGAAAACAATGATAGACACTTTATCCAAATTAAAATTGTATTTAATAAGTGAATTTCCATTTAAAAATGAAATGCAAGAAATATTGATAACAGATTATTAGTCAACAACATTGAAGGATCTTAAAATGCATTTGAACGATTCTTTTATCCGAGGGACAAAGAATCCGCACCGACCGCACGGATAATAGCTAAAAACACTCGCGAGATGTCTCGATGGCAGTTTAAAGTGGCGCGCAAACCCGACAAAAAGTCTGAAACGCGCGTGCAAAAAAGGGGGGTTGGCGAACCTTGCGAAGTGCATGCGGGAACATTCGAGGCTTTAATAACGATACGAACGGTGGAGGCCGCGTAATACGGGCGCAGAGCCGTTTGTGGTTCGAAAAGTCCCGCATAGTTCCATGCGTAAAAAACGACGCGCGCGCACTGCACCTCGGATTATTTACATAAATTCCGCTATTTCGTAATTGTTTTTAATCCGGATCTGCCAGGGATTTAAATGCGCCTAGATAAAATCCTGGCCGTGGAAATGATTGAATGCTCGGCCCTTTTTTCGTCTTAATTAATACAGCGGTAATGGGCGATTCATTTTTCTCGTTGTTTTGAATAAATAATGGAATGGTGTATTTAAAATGTTCATTGAAATATTTACCAATCGCTTTTGCTTCCTTGAGCTTGCTATTTACAATAGGTACATTCCAATCTAGTCAAGCATATTTTGTTTTCTTGCAAAAAGGTTTACACACCTGTTTCGTAATGATATGCTTCAATCAATATCTGCAACACCTGAAAAATACAAATAAAAATATGTAAAACCTTGATTATACAGTAAGAGAGTAATTATGTTAAGTTATGTTATGTCGCTTATTATTTATAATGCAATAGATATTGAACCATTATAATAAGCATTAATTATTTTATTCATTAATTAATGTTATATAAATAAATTTGAATATTGATTATATTTGCAATATTAGAAGATTGAATACAACATTCATATATTTTAAATGTTTGAACATATCTGATAATATTTAGAATATTCTTTAGTATATTATAATATACTATTTTTTCTTACAATTTATTTGAAATTTGGATTATCAATTTCTAACAATACCTATTATAAATCAAATGAAATGTTTCAACAGTCTAGAACTGAATGTAATCATAAATAATCTATTAAAAACAAGTCGAACATTTTATTCAATTAATGAGACTATCACTCGTTAATATATAGTTATCATTGAAAGAAGAAAACGATGAAGGAAGCAAGGGAATGATAACTGTAAAATTATAACAATTTGACTCGTAGATCATGTTTTCCTTCTTTCAATGATAAGAACATTTTATTATAGCACTCGAGGGCCTGAACATAAAATTGATCAAAGTAATTTTAAATTCAATTTTATAAAGGAAAAGTAATTTAATTTTCATCCATAGCAAATAAAAACTTTGAATACAGTAATTATAAAAACTTCTGCTCCAAAAATATTAAGAAAAGAAAATTATCGTTATAACTATCCTTAAAGAAATCGAAAGTTATGCAACCCCTATATTAGAAATTGCAATTTTCTTATTTATTTTAGTGAAAATAAACTTTGTATAGAAGAGAACAACTATATAGCAGTATAATCTTTGCTGTGCTCTTAAAGTAAGAAACAAATGCAAAGAGTAGTAGTAGTTCGCTAACTAACTGCGAGTCTGCAGAACTGCTTACAGAATTTCATTACCACTTAAAAAAAAAACCATATAATTTATGCTCAAATGCAACATGCACCACACAATAACTTTCACAACAATCTCCTTATTCACATGGAGGAAAAAAATACAACCTCCATGAAACTCAACAATTCCCAATTTCAACAAATAACAGACTTGAAATAAAAAAATGATCTAATATGTCACCACTAGCACACTCTCTGGCCTCGTAAAGCAAAACAAATCAAGAATTCGAGGTCGCCAGTTACTCTGGGCACGATGTAAACAATCGGCTCCGAAGCAGAAAAACTGCTCGCGGCTGCGACTGCTCGTAGAGGTTAGGCGGCAGGTCCGCACCACTGCCAGCATCGCGCCTCGCCGACGTCTCGCATCGTCGCCCGGAGGATCCGGACACATCGTCGCCGTCGGCTCTTTTCGATCGGCCAACGGGACATTCGCGAAAAACGTAACCATGGCAACCCGCGAGAGATCGCGAGGCTATCCGCCTCCCCCCCGCGCGAGGACGCCGCCAGCCTCCCCGGTGTTTTCTCGGCCCCCGAAAAAACAAAGAACACACAGCACACTGTCGCAGCACTTTCTCCGCGGCCGGTGGACACTCACTGGGTCGTCGGCGAGTGGCTCCTCGTGCCCGCTCCGAAATGGGATACAAGCGGCCCCGACGCGGCGACTCTCACGTCTCCTCCTCGGTGCGCGTTTCCTCCATGATTCGGACTCCTCGCTGGCGCAGAGAGGTTCTGGGGGGCGGGCCGCCCGGCACGTCGGTGGTAAAAAAAAGGCTGAGGTAGAAAAAGGGTTGGAGGGCCCGGCCGTCGTCTTCTATCCAGTCGTCCTCAGGCGAGCCGTGAGATGAGCGCCATGGTAGGGCCTTCACTAGGCGGCCATGTTGCCGAGAGCGTATACACACACTGGGCGCGCGCGCGCGCGGCAGGCAAGAGCGAGAGAGACGGCGCACGCGCGCTCGCTCGCTCACTCGCACACACAGGCGCGCGACGAGAGGCACGTCGACTCCGACGGGAGCGCCCGGTGTTTGCGGGGGCGGCCAGTCACCGAGACATTTCTCCGGGCGCGGAAAGCAGCGAAAGTATATCGTGTATAGTGACGCGACGTACTGTCGGTAAGGCAGGCACTGCATTGAGTTCCCTTCGATCAACAGACTGTCTGATATTTCATATTGCCTTTAACTTTTAGTTTTTAGTTAATTTTTAGTTAATGAAAACTAAATATAACTGAATTTGAAGGGATACTGATTTACTATAAAATGTGCATTATGTTAAATAAAGAAACATATGTAAATGATACAGAAATTATTATTGTTTAAATTGTTATTGAACAAAAAAAATATTTTTTTTTAATAAAAATAAAATGTTTGGATTTTAGGTTTTCAGATATGCTTTTTAATTATTGAATAATTTATTCTTGTTTATACTATTAATCTATTTGTTAATATTTAAGTACAGTATTTAATTGATAATCAATACATATCATAATTTCACCTTGACCACAATCTAAATAAATTTTGTAATATAAAATAAAACGTAAAAATTATTTATTAGCTTTTACTGTGTGTTTTAATTACGAAGTCATTAAAATAATAGGTCAGATTTATGCAGATTTTATTTTATTAGCATGATATAGTTTATTACATACGTAATTGCTAATTAAATTTTCTAAATGCTAAAAAGGGTTTAACCTGCAGATTTAATTTTATCAAGAACAGTTATGAAAAATTATAAAAAAGTTCATTATTATTATTTTGCAATCACCAAAAGTATTTATCCACGCAAATACCTAAACAATTGTATCGATCGCACATGTTTATTAAATTTATTGCTCGTGCAGAGAAGCTTTCAACAAGTAGGTACACTATAGCAATGTAGATAAAATATAGCGATTATCGCTATATAACTTTTCGCTCAAACGCGTCGATCTGTCAATTTTATTTAATATGTAAATATTACAGAGGCGACTTTGCATGTCGTGCGCATTACTGGCAATCGGCTGGTCAGATCAGAGGTATTCTGAAGGCCAAGCGTAATAACTACTTTACGAAAGCTGCCCCTCTAATTTGGACAAGAGCATTTTTTTACAACAGTCCATTAAAAATTTGTCAATTATTTCGACACTTAATCTAAGAGTTAAAAAAAATGCATCGATTTACTCTTTTGTATCGATTTTGCGGACTTAAAATAGAAATTGTTTGGTAAATTTCGTTAGCTGTTAAAAATTGACATTTTATTTTGCAAATAAATTGAGATTGATCCGCGTACACGGAGAATATAATGAAAATTTCAAATAACTCACTTATCAACGTATTATTAAAGCTAAAATGATGCATGCTTCTTTCGCAATCGATATCTAAAACAATTAATCTGCAAGCTCATTTCAATGCTAAAACATATAATTTTCCCATCATTCCCCTGGATGAATTATTTATAAACTTAAATAGTAAAAATTCATCTTTAAAACTTTTGAAATTGAGAAAAAGTGTTAGAACCTCTTAATTAATTTTTCAACGCACACCTCTCAACTTAAAAGTTCAACAGACCTGAAAATTTGATCTACCTTTAATAAGTTGAATTCCTCCAGCGTTATGCGCCTTGGAAAACTTGGAGAAACGTTAAAAAAGCTCCCTCAAAAGACATTGATCTTTTTAAAGTGAGTAAAATTCAGAGAGCCTTTCAACTTTTGCGCGCAAGCCGATCTCCTCGGAGTGGAGGGTTGTTCGGCTCTCTCGCCTTTAATTCCGAAGTCCTCGGCGCGGTGTCGCATCGCGCCTGGGGAATCTTATACCGGGATTACGCGAATTAGCCGGAGGCTCGAAAGCCTAAAAAAGAAGACGCAGTTTCGTGCACAATAAAGTCCAGGCTGCATACTATTATGTGGCATGCTTCGCTCTCACGCCAGTGTCAAATTGCCGGGCGGCCGCGCGGCTTCTTGAAGTCTCCCGTATTTCCATAAATCGTGTGGAAAATTACTATATTGCCTGCTTTTTTATCGCTACATTAAGTTGACTAACTGTATATGATTTGTAATATAAGCATATACGTTTAGTGTTAACATCTCAAAAAGAAAAATTAGTGTACTTTAATAGTATCAGTGTTTTAATTATTCTTTTTTAAATATAATCTTCAAAATTTTATAAAAAAAATGGTTTGATATATTTCTTAAAACAGATTAATCTTCAGGTCAGAAAATTAATTTAAGACTTAGCTGAAAGTAAAACACCAAGGGATGTTTACTTTATTAACAATTGATTATGTCAATTTTTGGATTTACGCTTATAGATCTGCTTATTTCATAAAGTGGGAATTTTACATAACGGTTACTTTTAAGTTTCAAATTTTATATTCTGTTTTAAAAAAAGTAAGCTTAAATTAAATTTATCTCACTTGTAGCTCAAGTGCATCACTTTACCTATCGATATCGCATTGACTTTTAACGAGTTAAAGTAAAAAGGGTTGGAAGTGCAATGAAATTTATACTGCAACGAAAATAACAAAAGCAGCCATTCTGCTTCGTATATACTCCTTTTTTGTGAAAAAAAAAAGAATACGGTGGAGTATGACTATTAAATCGATTGCTTCGGAATGAAACAGTGCGCGCGGCGCATTCAACTGCTTCCCGTAGTAACTTTCAAGCACTGAATTCAGCCGGTCAAAAAGAGGTATTTACGAAAAGTGGCTGGAATCGTCCGCCCCGACGCGGGGTCCACTTAGCGCGAAAAAAAAAGGCTGGGCGAGGCGCGCAACGGTTTACCCGAGGAGGAAAGTCGCGTGACCCGGTGACACGTGTCAACCGAGTCGCGTGCCACAAATTGCAAGCGCCGCGTGAGTATACACGACGGGAGAGAACCCCGCGAGTGGATTGCGTTCGATTCGCGCCTTGATTCGCGGCTTTAACGAAGCCCGCGCGGCTTTACTTCACTCACGCGGATAAATTGATACGGTCAACATGGGTAGAGCTAATTGTGTCTTCGATAAACCATCCGAGCCCGGTCTCACTGGTATAACTTTGCTTTTTAATTTCGACGGAAAGAGTGGCAGTTGCGTTGAGAGTCTCGAAACTTTCTTTACTAACTTGCTTGTCCCTCGTTGTTTTACGTCCAATCCTTTAGTCTTTAGATGTAGTAGACAAAAATTTTATCAGAAGACTAGTATGTCGTTTCGACAATAAAGCGTTAATTGTTGATGGAATAACTATAAGCCTTTTGGGCTTTATTATGCTTATATCTCGATTAGTTTGCTATTAGTAATATAAACAGCTAATGTGTATATTTAAATTACTTTAAAATGAATCAGATTTTTAAAATAGTAGCGAAATATGAAGATAAGATTAACAGAATTTATTGATAAAAGGTATTCTGTAATATTACATTAACTTACAATTTTTATCAAATTTTTGCACAATTAGTAATTAAAATTAATACCGAAGTCTGTAAAATTTTCAAAATTCGGTCGCACCACCAATTAATTATTGGATATCCTAAAAATTAATTCGATAATCCATCCATAAAGTTATCTACCGAATTTTTTAACAAAAAATTGCGCACACCGGATTTTACGCATAAAATAAAAAAAAAGAAGCAGTAATGCATGCGAAAACTGCTCCATTGAGTTGAACAATTTTCACGCACGGTAAATACGGCGCCGCGCACAAAGGAGCATCGCGCGAAAAATTCCAGGGGGTACCGAGCGGCGTGGAAAATTGCTCGAAAAATCGTCGCGAATTGCGCGTGCACGTAGCGCCGAAATCACCCCGCCGCCGGACGCAAAAAGTCCTCAAATGGACGGGCGAAGCTCGCACTTACCGGTGCACGAAGGCACCGGGCGAAATGATCGGGGAGCGATTCCCGCCGTCGCCTCCTGCGCGCGTCCGAGCGAGGGGCGTCAGCCAACAGAATCGCCGAGAGGAATCCGCGCGATTTGCGATTCATTCGTGGTCGTTTTCTGATCGATCGACATCTCCGTGCCCCCCTCCGCTCCCCCTGCTCGCTAAGGTCCGAGAGAGAGAGAGAGAGAAAGACGGCTTTTGAGGTTTCATTCGCCCCGGGGGAAATCAAACTTCCTTCTGTTCGGCGGGGCGTTTTTTTTTTTCGTCGCCCGGGTCGATCGGCGCGTCTGCTGCCGGCGTTTCGGATATCCATCGGCCGATAATAATTTATACACCCCGAGGGGTCCGAAGCGCCGGAGATGCGAGATTTCGATGCGGAGCCGCGCGCATCGTCTGTACCGTGACGTATTCGCTTAGCTAAGTGATTATACGGCGGCCGGAGCAGGACGATCAGGAGCGGCCGAGGCAAACGAGCTACGTGCCACGTATTGATTTTAAAACGGATGGAGGTGAATTTCGGCCGGAGGACCTACCGGTACTCGGCTGAATTATTCAGCCGATTAAAGTTCAAGGTTACCATGAGGATATATTTTATCGATTTCGAGTTCTAGTTCCGTGTCCATTACGTAGCTGAACTGTATTGGATAACTGATATGTAATTTATTTCCGTTGCTCAGAATATAGCATACGATCTGAAATACACTTAAAAGCATTTTGAGTAATTTATCTTTCCTGCCTGGAAACATTTTGAGATTCATTTTTACGTGACTCTGAGAGACCGTTTTAAAACGGAAGTGCGGAAAGACTATTTGAAACAAAGGTAGTTCTCGAAAAAAAAAATTATTCAGGTACATTTAAATTTGATGAAAGAAAGCTGTGCAATTAGAGGAACGAATGTAAAATGACAGTTGTAGTGAAACGAGTATAACATTACCGCGTTAATTTTCTTTATTTAGAGTGCATTGTGCAGCGAAAAAAAGAGAGAAAAAAAAAATCCGCGAAAACTCGCCTCTTAAGGCATGACATTCCGCTGCTACACAGCTCGGAAAGACGTGAAAGCTCGTTTTAACGCTGCCGTGCCGCGTGCGCTTTTTTTTAATTAGCAACCTTCGCCTTATTCCTCCCCGCATCCCCTCCGCAAAGGTTGTTAACAGTAAAGATAAATAGGCGGTGCGTTTGTATGCGCGGGCGCAAGGAAATCCAGTTACTTACTGGTTTTTATTATAATTATTTATGTGATGAATATAAACGATAATGGCGAAAAAAGTGGTTATCCCAAATCCTTTTTTTATTTTATGCCCAGGGTATAATATTTTGGTAAATTATCTATGTGGATCTTTTTTTAATAATAAATGCTGTTGTAATCAACTCAGCATACAGTATTTTAACAATAAAAAATTTTTAAATTTACACGTCAAAATAGAAATGCCAGGATTAACGAACTCATTTTTATTAAACAAATTTAATTGCGTATCAAAAGCGGAGGGATTACGAATATCAATAGAAATCAGTTTAATAAGTAACACCAATCAATATCGATGAACAATTGATTCATACAGAATATTAATCAATCAAATAAGTAGTAAAAGCTTTAACAAAAGCAGAAATTTAATTATTGCGGATATATTCATCACACATTAATTACATCATAAAATTCCATACACCACCACGACCTTTGAATAACCGCATGATTTAAACAAATGCATCGCTTTTCAACATTTAAAGGCCGACAGATTTTGCAGTCTAAAAACGTCGAGGAATCCGGGGGGGTTCGCTTTGTGCGTCGGTGCTCTAGGGCGGAATGACCTACACGTCTGCGTGCGCGCGTGTTGCCAGTCTTAACGATTTTTGTCGCCTCGCATAAACGCGCATCGTCAGTGCGGCGCAACACTTTGTGTCTCGCTCGCTCGCGGGCGCGCGGGATCCTCTCCCTCGGCTGAAAGCCCTGTCTTTTGACGTTTTTGCAAAGCTTCAGAGGATTTTCATCGCGAGAGTGTGCGCGAGTTATTATTGTTATGCGAGCTTTGAACGGAGACCGGGGAGGTCTGCCCCCCCCCCTTCCCCGCACGCAAGGCCTCTTTCATTTTTGTTTGCGAAATTAGCGGAGGATTTTTCTCGCCTTTCAAAGTGAAAGTTGGCTCGAGTTGTTTATTGAAAACATGATAAACGGTTAATTGTGTTAAAGAGCCGCGGCAAAAAAACTCGCTTTTACGCGGCTTGCCTGAAAAGCTCGACTTGCGCAATGTCGGGAGCTTTAAATAATAAACATCCGATGTAGCGGTTGGTGAAGTTTTCATCTCCGCTCTTGTTTGCTGGATACCAGATTTATGAGCAAAATACGCGTTTGTAATGCTCACAAAAGCAAAGCTTAATTATAAATTAAGCATCAAGTGGAACTGGCTAATTCTTTAGTTAATAGTGTAAGTATCAAAATAACGCTCTCTTCACCTCATTTTATACATTGAAAGAGCATACGTTTGATATACTCCACAAATTTAATGCCATAAATAAAACTTTTCATTTTTACCAATGTAAATTCTTTAATTAAATAATTCTTTCCAAAATTTATAAAAATGCGAGGAAATTATGTACTCGTATATCAACAAATGTTCAAGCCACGTTATACGTTTCCATGCGCTTTGTAAATTCTTTAATTAAATAATTTTTTCCAAAATTTATAAAAATGCGAGAAAATTATGTACTCGTATATCAACAAATGTTCAAGCCGCGTTATACGTTTCCATGCGCTTTGATTCCCCCTCAACTTTCGACCGCGGGGTACACCCGAGAAAGCACACTGGCAGAAGCTCGTCAAACCTATGACTCACGTGTGTACACTCTGGCCAATATCCCGGCGCCGCAGCAGCCGAACGTACCGCGTACGTAATTCAATCCGCGGTCCCGCGCTGTACTTTCTCCGCGCGCGCGCGAGCGCGGCTCATCCCCCGAAACCCGGCTTCGCCATCGACCGTCTTATTACGCGCCGCCAAAAGACTCGGGGGCGCCAGCCTCCGGCGTGCAGTCGACGGGGGGATGAAACGAATACGAGCGGAGGGGAAAACGAGCACATGGAGCCGGCGCGCAGATGGCGCGGCGCGCGGCGATCCCACGCGTCGTCGTCGTCGTCGCCGCGGGATCGATGCCCCCGGACGTCGGCGACGTGCGCGCGTGACGTCACCCGACACGCTGCACGCCCGCGAAGGCTGCCGACCCCTCGCGGAGCTTGCACTCGTTACGCCGCTGCGCGGATATGTGCACACGACTGCGAATTTCTTGCCCGTCTCTATATTATACTTAAGTATGCGCGAAGTGAGAATGCAGAGATGCTTCGCTGAGTTTTTCGAGCGAATTTTTGTTTACGGGTCGTCCGAGCTTGAGCTTTAATTTTGAATGAACTCTAAAAAATTGTTTTTGAGACTAATAAAATTTACGTATTAAAAAGTTTCTGTTGGATTCTATAATGCCCTGTTGAAAAGACTGAAAAATTTAATTATGTCGTGCAGGCAAGTTTATTGTGTAGGAAAATTCATGCAATAAAATTGTATTTATACCGAAGAAGATAAAAAGGGATGTGATAAAATCATAAAAATATTTTTTAAAGTAAGGTTTATTTGTAAACGAGATAAGAGAATAAAATTTGAAACTTAAAAGAAGCTAAAAGAAATAATTTACAATTATACATGAAATTTTATAGAATATTAAATTTTGTAAGCATTTTTGAAAATTTTATAAAAGTTCCTATTAAATTTGTGCACATTGTACTTTAAACAGTTTGCAAGATCTTCCTCCAAGTTTACTTTGTAATTTTAATGGAAGCACCAGGTCTTTGTTGAAGTTCTTTGAACATTAAAGAGCTTGAAAATGTTTAAACAAATTTCTCTTAGTATATATCCCACGTTCTGAAAATGTCATATCTTAAGGAAATGTTTTAATTTGGTGGAGAAAAATTCACACTCCATTACGAAATGTACCAGTAAAATTATTCTTCATCTACTTTATCTAGATCATGTTCAAAACCTTGTCTAACGACAGCTCAATCTTCAATTCGCATTTAATTTACCCCCAGGTACAATCTGCAACATGTGATCTTTAAATTTGACATTACATTTTCAAGATCAGATTTTTCCCGATGCGTCATTGCTTCCCGGCACGCGAAACGCTCGCCGCGACGCCGGCGGAGGTGTTTTCCAACGTAACCGAGCGTAACAACTCGGTAATGAAATTACAAAGGACTTTGCGACGTAATTCGAGCGCATAATGCGAGTGAGTTATCGTCCGTATGTTTGACGCGCGGAATACAGAGTCGCGGGGGCCGGCTCTCCATTGCAAATAATTATTCATCGCAGCCGTTAAATGTGTGCACACCAGATGCGATCGTTGATTTTATCCTTGCGCCGGCGTCAAAGTTGATTAATAATTCTGTCGATCATTCGGTTTGCCCGCAGTTACGCGAGGCGCGCGCGCGTGTTTTTTGTCAACTGGCAGAAATTAACAATTTGGCAGGATCGAATTATCCACTTAAATTCAAGTGAATAATGCAGAGCCCGCTTTACGCGCAACTTCGTAATAGCGCTTAATGACGTGTTGTTGCAATTATGCAAACTTTCTGCAATAAAACATTAAATCCCAGAAGTACGGGAATGACTGTCGCGCGCGCGAGCCATGAATAGCTAAGTCGTACGAACGCACAATTCCCACCTCCGATAATAGAGTCGCGCAAAAAAGGAAGTACGAACAAAATATTTTCAAATTAGGTCTTTCTTTTCGAAACGCAACTAACCCAGGAAATGACACTTTTCGCACGGTTCAGTACTCGCTTTCAAAGCACCGTTTTTATTTCAATTTTTACCTCCTCCCGGCTAAAAGTGTCGCGCCGTACAAAGAACCAAGAGTATAACTTTATTTCCGCATTTCCTCCGCGTCCACGCGAGCCACGTACGAATCTGGCGCTCTAAAAAAAAAATCCACGTCCATCGAATCGCGAAATATTACCGCGGGGATAAAAGCGGAGAAAGGAGAGCTTACAATATTCTCCGGTGCCATAACTAGAGAAAAAAAAGGTAATCTCGTTGAGCCGAAAGTGCACCGCTTCAATGCCGGCACAAAGGCGGACGGTACGAGTCCGAGATCGCGGCGGACGCGGGTAAGTATAAGTCCGCGAGAACGGGATAAATAAAACTCCCCATCGAAATCCTGTTACAATGCGTGGGCGAGCTGCGCGCCTCGGGGGATGGAAAGGGGGGAGGGGAGGGCTCCCGAGCTTTGAGCGTAATTCCGCAAAACGCCGGGAATCCGGCGAGCGCGCGATTCGTCTTGAGCGTTATATCTCAGTCTGGACAGCTCCGGCATCTCGACCGTTTTCAGGTCCTCGCACGCGGAAACGCCATAATGCGCTCCCGCTTAGTTTGTGCAGATTCTTCTATCCTTCCGTCTCTCTCCGCTTTTCCGTTATTTCGACCCTTTTGTGCTATTTCATTAACAGTGGATGAATGAATAACACGGATTTATCTTCGTACAAAATATTTGTTAGCGATCTTGTATACAAAATATTTAGACTCTGATCAAGGCATAACGACCAGATAGCGTAGTTTGCTTTTGTTACGTTAAAAAAAATTTGCGACATTGTCCGACGGACGTAATGGAATTTTTTGTATGAAATTTCAAAATTGATCGTCTATAAGTCCATTTGCAATTTTTTTATAAATTTATTGGAAATGGGAGACAGAACTATTCTTAGAATAAAAAAGAACTCCGGAGAAAAACCGTTAATTAAACTCGTTTAACAAACCCAAACCCTACCCGAGAATAACCCAGATACATTAGGGTGCACTTTGTCATATGACCGTCGTTGCGACTTCTGCATAAACATGGTATGTTAATGAATGTCGGAAAGCGACTGCCTGTCCTTTTATACTCTTTTTCCTTTAGCCTCGGGTTTCCCTCCCCTTCATTTATTTCACGATTTTTTTATCCTTTCTATTTCAGTTCATGTTTTTTGCAAAAATATTTCAATTTAACGAATTAGTATCGTTATCTCTGCATAAACAAAGCTCTAAGAATAATACCATCATTTATTCCGATATAAAAAATTGAATTACGAAGTTTTTTTATGCCCCGAATGCAGTGTATACAATTTTACCGAGAATTAAGCGATATTGGTATATGTATTTTAAATGACGTTCAGTACGAAGCCCCGAATAACTGAGCCAACAATGATTCAAAATGTTTAAATATTTTGAGATGTCTTGAAAGTTTTGCAAATGATCAGTTCTAAAATTGGTTATATAATTTTTAATGGATGTGTAACAAAAAATCGGTAACTTTTCTTAATAATCATTCATGAGCTATCTTCCAATTAAAAAAGGATAAACGATTACATCAAGTCCATTAAATATAATACGTACCGTATTGCCAATCTAATAAAAGAACAATTTTAAATTGTCTGAAACCTATATAAAATTATCATTAACACAGTATTCAAAGTCTCATAAAATATGTCTTTCAATGGTTAATTTAAATCTCATTATTCTGAGAGTCTACTACGTTAACAAATTTTTCATACAATTTTTTTGTGAAACATTTCACATAATTGCCAAATTGTTCTTTTTTATATAGAAAAGGCTCTTTTTTTTACTACAAGCACCTTAATGTTGATCATTTCATAATTCAGTAATTATTGAAACTCAAGATCATTAAAACGATGAGCCTCACACCCCATCCTCCGGTACATTACGCAACGGGAATAATTGGCGTAATCGGCACGTGTACCAGCGATGATCCCCGGGCGGGCAGTTAGCATCGCGACTCGTTAAATTTCATAACGAATCGCGAGGCTCGGCGAGTTGAAAATCGAAGGTCGCGCGCGCTCGCGCCGGGCCGTCCCAATTAGCCGACTTTGCCGTGGGTCGACGCCGCGCTACGGATGCCGGATCAAAGAGCCGCGCGCGCGGCATAATAGAATCGGCTCCGCCCGGGTAGCCGGGGCCTCGGAAAAATCTTATTACCGACGCGCCGCTGGGCGTCGATCGATCTTACACGCCGGGGCGGGCCCCGGCACGCGGGAACGAAGCGCTCGCTCGTGCATCGCGCGCGCCGCTGTGCGCCAAAGGCGTCGGAGATTTCGGCCTCGCGGGTTTCGCTATTAATTACGGAAGATTGATTTGGCGCTCGATTTAATTGCTAGCTGGCAGCTACCCACTGCACCGCCTTGCGCGTTTTGGGATTGCGGCGCTTTTTGCCAAGCTCGCGGTCTTATTGCGCACGGATTTATCGATAAGTGAGAGCGATATTACATCGCGGAGAAAAGTACTCTGTTAAAAATTGCAGAAAGATAGTTGCAATGTCCTCGCAGCTGATGTTGTTGGAAATATTAAAATTGTTAATTTTATTTTAGTTTTATTTTAGTTAATTTTATTTTAGTTAATTTTGTTTTAGTTATATTGTAGTTTTCAAAATTTACTGGAAATCTATTAAATTTTAATATAGCTTTAGTAAATTTGTTAAGAAACGATTGAAATTGTTCCTACAGTCTGTGAAAATATTAAAATTGGCTGCTGTAACTTTTCGTAGAGCTTTTATCTTTATTATTGTCAAAATGAAAATTTGCAAATTATGGAGAGTAACTTCAAATTTTGAATATATTTATGAAAAAATCAAATTACATAATCATTATTTTATCGATTTTTCAATCGTGTAAAGTCTATTTTCTTTGGATACGTAAATTTATTTTTATATATCTCAATTTATTTTTAAAGAAAATAATTTATTTAAAATCTACGTCGATATCGAGAAATGATTTTATTTGATTAACTAATGGAAAAAAGAGAAAGATATTTGAAAAAACTTGAGTATTTAAAAAATTCTGCTTTTATTATAAATTAAAAGCTTTTACTGACAAAAATAAAAGAGATCTCTGCGTTAATAATCAGGAAATATCCGCTTCCTGATTGAATTCTTTTACTAAAAGTAACGATTCTTTCAAATTTAAAATACACTTAACCAGCTGGAGGATGAAACATGCTTCCTGCAAAATAATAGAACCTTTTTACCCCTTTCCGCCGCGAGCGACGAATTGAATTGAAAAGCCGGAGATAAGCGGGAGAAAATTCGCTCATCAGGCGCGTCCTAATCAATCGCCCCTGGCAGCCGCGTGGCGCTAACGATCGGCCGCTCAGATGGCGCTCGGCGGTCCCGGCGCTAATCCGCCGGCGGGTGAACGTTTCGCGCGGACCCGCGCGCTTTTCGCGGAATTAGCCCCGCGTGGGAATTAGGCGGCGTCTCTATCCACCCGGGGCACATTGTGGCTGTGCGATTTCGCCGGATTCGCGGGGGGCGACTGTGCGCCGGGCGCTTTCCCTCGCGATACCTCGAGGGGCGGGCTGGGACGAGTAATTTCGTCCTCGCTACAGGAGCTTTTATGTTATAAATGAGATTACCGCCGCCGGTCCTCCCGACTCCCGAATGCGAGAATGCGAGAATTCCAGTCGCGACGGTTTTGGATTACTTCTGGCCGCCTTCGTGTCTCTCGCGCTCGTCCGCAGCTTTTTTTTTTGTCATTTTTTGCGAGCAGCTTTTGTGGCTGGATATGTTCCTTTTGAATTTATTGGGATTTGAGGTTCGTTTGCTGTGCGCTTTTGCGGACTAACAAATTCTTTTTTGCATAGGTACTATTTTAGTTATTTTTGTATGTAACTTTTCAATAATTGCGTGGAATTTTTGGGAGACGGGAGTCCTGATTTGACTGATTTTATTTTGTAAATCTTATTCTGCGAGTTGCATACAAATTTCGAAATTTTTATCGATTATCAAATACATAAACCAATATGCAGTATCAATTAACTATAGATAGAAAAAAATCACAAGATATAAAATAGGATGAAATATGAATTACTGCAGAAAAATATATTGCGTACCACATGTCACAGTAATAATTAGGATAAAATCATTAACATTCACTTTTATTAGGAAATAAATAAATATAATCCATTAGTGGATTCCATTTATCAACAGATAACACACATCTTATTCTTGGTATTTATCCCGTAAAGATAACATATTGTTTGATATACTTATGCTTAGAATATTTTTAGGATATCGTTCGCTTTTCGTTCCCATAACGAAAACGATATATTTATTATATCGCACTGAGATGAATGTAAATAAGTTTATGATTAATCGGCAACAGCCGCTGATTAAAAAAGTTTTCTAAAAATCCAATCCGTATTTCATTCGCTCCGATTTCTCTTCGTCATTCTTGGCAAGATAAAAAGTATATTCGCTACCATTAAGGACACTTCTCGGTCTCTTCGATTTTCCAGTACGAACGTCTACGAAGTACAAAGGTTAAAAAGAAACCGAAGTAGTGCAGAAAAATATTGTACTGTCACTCCGAGCAGTGACTCGGAATAAATTGCAAGTCCCGATTATTTTCCCCTTCATTAATCCCGATGAAAACGGATCTTACAATTCGAGGCGCCGAAGAAGAAGGCACAGAAAATATCTGTTTGACTACAACGTCGTGGTCTCCGAAGTCTGCTTTCGATCCCGCTGGGATAATTGCACTCGTCGCGTCCGCAAAAATGGCAAATGAGGCGTGCGCCGGGTGGCGAATGGACCGACGCCGCACGGCAAACAGCCCGTGCAACGAGCCGCGGGCTTAATCAGCTTTCCGTAGTAGCCGTCGCCGGTCCCCCTCGGCTACAACGGAAATGCTGAATGCGGGTGTATAAATGGCGAGGGCGCACGGAGTAAGTACGGCCGAAGTGCGGCTTGTGTACCTTCGAGGGTCCGGACGATTTACCAATTCGACGTATATACAGGGTGCCTTGGTCACTGTTGCAGAGGCGAGAACAATTTCTCGTGGCGTCAGCGGAATCCGACTGTCGTCTTGACTTTCGATCGCGCGAAACGCAAAATTATCCTATCCCCTCTTCAATCCACCGTGACACTGACACGTTAGTTCAGGTGAGGAAGGAATTTTTCTGTTAGTTAAAGAAGAAATGTTTGATACACTTTAAGCATACAATATTTTTTTTAAATTTTTTTTTTAAACTCTTCTAATATCTATTTTATTGAAACGCGATGCATTTTTTAATTGACGATAGGAAGTAATTACAAATATCTTTCAAAAATTTAATAAAACTGCACTATAAGCAATGAAAACGTTGGGTTCAGTCGCGCGCTATTTTGAATTTAAATGAAAAAAAAAATGAAGCGCTGTCGGGCCGGGTGTCTTTTGAGACGCAAATTCATTCAGTCACTTCTAAACGAACTCTATATTTACATTTGACCCGTGAGCCCCCCCAGCAATTAATTGCGTTCAACCGATGGTGGACAACGTAAATGACGGCCGCAGTCGTTCGAGAAACTTTTGACCCGTTATACGGCAAAAGAGAGCGCGGGCCAAAGGCTCGGGGAGCCGTCCGCGCGCGCGCGAGTTGACCAGCGCCACCGGAGCCGACGAGTGAGCGGGCAAAAAAAAAAAGAGAGGACGATCGAGCCGCCTCCCCGTTAAAATTGATCAAACTCAGTTTTCTCCCGTTTGCCTGAGCGACCGCGACGAATTCGCGCGAACGAGCGAAAAGCAAATTACGCGGTCGCTTAGCGCGGCGGCGCGTTAGTCGGGGGTAAAATCGGACGGCGCGAATTCGGTAGTTACTGATTTGAGATTTGAGCTCGATCGGGGCGCGTTTGACAAACGGGGAAGTAAGGGGTCGCGAAAATATTAATAATTTCGTGCAGATCGGAAAATCGAATATCCATAGAATTTTTACGCGGAATTTTGTTTAAGTGACTTATTGCTCGGGGAGTTATTGGTTTTTCGTCGAGGCTGCCGGAAAATCCCTTGTTTGCAGGAATTCCTCGGGGAGGGAGCGACGGCGCTTGGACGAAGAAAGCGCGCGCAAAAGCGTAAAGTGAAGGGCAATAGACGCCGCAGTGGGGAATGAATCGCGAGCGATTCAAAATTTGAGATTCAGTTTAGATTTTAATTTATAATTTAAAAATGAAATTTTAATGTAAAAATGAAAATATGCAAACTTGTGATGACAGTAAGATGTTACTAATCTTATCTCCAATAATTCACGTACATAATCGCAAACTATTAATTTCGTTGTTATTTGTCAAAATTAATATTCTTTAAGACCAATTTACTTAATCTCGTACGATATAAATTTTGCTTACATAATGCCACAAATTCTTTGGATTTTTTGAATTTTTGGACTGTAATATTCAAGATTAGCTAAGATGTTAATCTACATACCAATACCGAACTTATTCAAAACATCGCAAAAAATATCAACCCGCAGGGGATAAAAATCGCTTTAATATTTTCCGGGTTCATAATAATTGTTACGGCCACAGGCATAGGGCGGTGCCTCGGAAGCGAAGAAGCTCGCTGGCTTCCAGGCGGGAGAGAATACAAGGGAGTCGGAGAAAATAAAGGAATGCAGTAGACGTGCACCGTTGCTTACATTTCAGACCGAAGACGGTAGAATAAAGGCAAACTAGACATATATCCGCATTATACGTCTGCCAGCAAACAAAGATGCGCTAATGAAATAATAACTTGGGGTTGATGATCTATCTGACCTCTTTTACGATAAAAGATAATACAGATTCCAAAATAGAAAAATCAAAATTAAATGTTTGTTAAATTATTAATTTACACCAATATCTTATCGTATAAATATGAATTTAGCATGAATAATAAAAAATCAGTGGTTGTATCTCGATTGTCCTGGATAAACATTTATAGAGACTCTATTGACTAGTTAAATTAACAGATCTAAAACGGTAGGGTATAGTGCACGGAAAAAAAGACATCCAGTCAGTAAGACACCTTCAAATATAATGCTAAAACTATGTTCCATTAATTTCCTTCTACTATTTTCTCATACGAAAAATTTGAAAAGCATTTAAGATAAAAAACGAGTTCACTAATTTGTAAAAAAACACCTATACTTGCAAGACGCTTAAAAAATGCAATTGCAGCTTTAAACAGACCTCAGAAAAACGCAACGAAATTCCGAATTTTTCGACGCGTAGCTGTTGCATTCTTTAACCCCTAGAAAGCTAGAAAAACTCTCCCAGGCCGCCGGTAAAAATGCATAAGGTGTTTATACTTGCTTTACGCGGCTGTAGGTTCAAGACTTTAGTGGCGCGTCTTTTTATAACGCTGTTTTCCCAGCTCCTCCCTTTTCCTTCATGCTCGTTTTGTTTCGCGTTTAAACGTCGACGAATCGTTCGTTAAAAGTGCTTGCTTAAGCTTCCAGCGCGCGCGCCGCGATGCTAAGTAAAAGCCGCTTATTATTGCACGGCGAAGTTATGCGTTCAATAATATACGCTCATCATCCCGCGGATAATGTGTCGCCTTTTTGAAAGACTTTATTTGTCAGATTTAGTAGATTAACGTAATTGACTTTTGCGCGCCGATGGCATAGTTATATTTATAGCTTAACTGAAACCTATAAATGATAAGCTAATTATTTTCGATTGCTCAAACATTATTGAGAACTCGTTAGCGAGCTGAGGAATATTGATTTCGATTTAATAATTTCAGGATAATTCATAAAGATTTTATTTTTATTTTCAAGCCAGTCTAAATAATCTGCAAAATATATTTACGGTATTTGCGCGATTGGCTTTTTAAGGCTCCTGCCGGGGGGGAAAAAATTGCAGCGTAAAAAGGCTGAACGAGGCGTCGCGCGGGCACTTCATTGAAAATTCCCGCGAAACGGTAAATCTTCGGAGAGCCATCGACTCCTTATCCTCTCATACATCCTTTATCGGGGACGAAATTAGGTGACTCCCGGGCTCGCTTATCGAGGGAGCTCCATTCGCCCGGCGTAAAATGCCATTTTGTTCGTCTTTCGCACTCACGAGGGAGTCGGTCCGAGCGGGCGCGGGAAGGAGCCGCCCCCTTCTCTTAACCGAGTACCATCCCAGGCTCTATCCATAATTTTACGAGGAAAACCATAAATATAAAGTAGCGCGAGCTGATAATAATGACGATGATATAGAACGGCCGCAGCCGCCGGAAGAAGAATGAAAGCGTCACGGGATATAAGAATTTTATTAGGTGGATTTTCTCCTCGCCTGCCGTCTCTTTCTATCTCGGCTTTCAAAAAGGTAAGGTGGGTTGAAGTGGCGAGGAAGGCTTCAGCAGCCAATATCTCCGAGTGAGACTTAGCTTTGATCCTTCCTTTATATCTGCTGAATTTAAATAATGGAGACCCCTGCTAATTCTGTCCCCGATGGTACTCGACTTTTTCGCCTCGCTGTGTATCTTCGGCGGGCCACCTTCCTTTTCTTTCCTGTTTCAGACTTTTAGGGTTATTAGTTTCTTCTGTCTTACTCGAAAGACCCAACGAATATATAGAGCGTGTGAAAGTCCGGGTTGAGCTTAAGCTTTCTGAGCTGGATTATTCGAACTTTAGAAAGCGGTATGTTTCGATCTTATTCTCGGTAAAAATATAATCGGGAAATATTTTGGGCATCAAAATATCTAAATAAATTAGTTAATTTATCTTTCATGAGAATCACCGTTGGAGGGATCCTCGGTTACGTGGAGGATTGAATGTCAAAGTTAATCACGGCTTAGCACAGGGCTTATTAGAAGAGGTGACCGTTCGTTAGAAATAACGAGATCACCTATTCAACGAGATCTTAGGTGGAGAAAGACGAGCCAAATAATATTCATGAATTAGTACCGGCATAATAAGAGAGGGAAAAGATAAGGAATTGACGCGTTAAATAAAAATATGAAAGAACAGAACAAAAATTTATATTTCAAAGATTCGTGTTGCCCTTGTATTTCGTTACACCCAATCGTTTACTAAATTTATTAAAAAAAAATCTGTATTGAACTTGGAAGAAAAAAAATAAATGCCTTCGTAAAGGGCTCAGTTGCGTAAAAAGAATTTATTGGTTAATAATTTAAGTTTCCCATTTCAAAGTAACTTACGGCCATTCCCAAGTTTCTCCGTACAAATGTAACGCTGGCCAATCTATAATATTTTCCGAACAATATGCTTCCTTTAAAAATTTTTGCCCCCAATAAAAAAGTCGCTCCATTATGTCTGTCAGAGAAACTTTAGAAAATCTCCAGCTCACAGAAGCATCAATCATCTTTTCTCCTCCCCACCCTCCGGGGGGCGCGCGCGCATATTTACATCCTCACTCGTCTTAAACATTCTCATAAACAATCTCCACTCGACCGTACTTGCTTTTCCTCGTGTCGCTCTTTCGCGTACAGTCATCGCCGCGCCGCTGCGAAGGAAAGTGGAACATGACAGGCCAACTGATTAGAGGCTGTTTGTACTTCCTTCCGGGCTTTGAGGAGGGCGCGCGGCTGCTGTTTGCACAGGGGCGCAAAGGCGACGGGTAAAAAGACGCGTGCGTCGGCCGCCGAAAGGCTTGGCGAAAAAAAAAGCGAGCGCGTACACTCGACGCCATATTGGACCTGAATTATTCCTCCGCGTTTTTTGTTTTATCGTCCTCCTCTCTCTCTCTCTCCCTTTGGCTCCTTCTTTTTTTTCACGCCGTAGTGCGCCGCGGCCACGGAGGGGCCGAAAAATCGCAGTGTGTTTTACGAGCCGAAGCGGAGCGGCGAAAAAAAAAAAATGTGTCGACGACCTTTCGCCGAGGTGTTTTAATATATTATAACGATGCCCGGGTGAATTATGCGCCGCGCGCGTGCCGACCGAGTTTGCCACTGAATTTTTTGACGGCGGGAAACAGTGTTTTTTTTTTGCGCGCGCGAGTTGGGGGATACGGGCTAAGCGTGTCGTGTATACTTTATTATTCCTTAAATACTTTGAAATAAATTGGGGTTGCTAAACGTAGTGCGAGGATAAAAATAAATTACAATTTGGGATTTAATATTTGAACTTTGGGCGCGAATAGCGGTATGCTTAAAGGAGGAATTTTAATCAGAATTTTATAGTTTGAATGAAATTAATTGAATTTAGGTGATACAATAATACATCGAGTATGAAAGGTGAATCCTAAAATATCTCCCCTGAATTTAAAATACTTTAATATTCTTACGTTGATAGCTTTTTTTAACAATGGCTTTTAATAAAATATTATTGGAAAAACTTATAAAAAATAGTACTCCATTTAGTTTATTTAACACAACACAATGTATGTTATTTAAGCAGTATAAAAAACATTTCACAATATTACTGGAAAACACAGATTTAAAATGTACTTCTTTAAAAGCTTTTTTAAGACTGCTTTAAAAATATTTCATATTAACAAATAAATAAAATTTAAAATAAATGGCAAAAACATCATCGTTATTCAAAAGGAATATAACTATGTACTGGAATAAAGTCCATTTAATGATGCGCTCGACTTTTCGCGAGCATAAAATTTTATGAAAACAGAAACAATCGCGTACCTCCTCGGACTCAAGATGAGTCGCGGCGGAATTTTATCTCGATCTCGCCCCTCGCGGCTTTCGTTATATTCGAGACATCCGGCGTTTAATAACGACATGCCCGAGCCGGCGATATGCAAACAATCGTAACCGGAAATAAATGAGAGCCGCGCCGCACGAAACGGGAGGGGAAAAAGGAGAAGCGGCGGAAGTCCAAACGATCGAGCAATTATCGGCGGAACCCGAAATCGATTGTCGGTACGTAAGGACGCGGCGCGGGGGGAGGTCCGCGCAAGAGGCTCTTGGGGGACGCGAGCGGCCGGCTTGGCGAGGCGCCAGAAAAATGGCGAAATTGATAAAAATTCGGGGCGAGGCTGCTGGGTCAACAAATCGCCAATTGGCAAATTGTCTTCGTCCTCTCGTTATTGCCCGGCTCGGCATTCGAGTCGCGTCGCCTGGGGCTCACCGCCGACTAATCTGCAGGCGTTCTCCACACCTTCTTGCCCTATATACAAGCCGAGGCGCGAGCACGAACGTCGCTTTACGTTTGTTTCCAGAAGCCCCTCTTTTTTTCATCTTGGAATGATTCGGTGTGTCACGTAAAACGAATGAAATTTAGGCTTTGATAATATTATGAAGAGTCTTATTGATGAAAAATTCGCAAGCTATGAGTATTTTTAAAGATGTAAATTTATGTAGAAAATTCAAATTTTTTATTCCAAAACATTTTTTTTCCTTTTAACGTATTAAATTAAGTGAGGGTAAAGCATAAGTCTTAGAAAAATAAATTATATAACTATTACCCCAGAAATGTTTTTATATTTGCATCAAAAAGTGTATCTCGTAAAAGTACGCGCAAAAACCAACCTTTTAGCCATACCAGTCTCCTCTATTCCCATTAACTAGTGAATACAAGCTGCTGGGATTTAAATCTGACTTTGCCACAGAAGCTCGTGGACCGTAGACTTTCTTTAGAGTCACAAAATACTATTATTTCATTTAGGTTCTAAACTTTACCATCTTGGTTTTTTTATTCATTTTTTCGAATAATTGATTATAGAATCGTGAAAATTTTTTTCTATTTACTTATGAAAAAATTTATATAAAAAAATAACGCATCTGTAATATTTGAAGTACACGACGTCGCTTTATCTTTCATAAAGAATAGATACGAGTAAATGAGGAGAATTCAGAAAAAAAATCATAAGAGGATCAGTATTACTAGATCGTTAATAAACTCTCGGCCACGGCCTTCATTCAAAATAAAGTATGACAGCTCACACTCGCAGTTACATTAACGAGTTCATAAAATTCCGCACCAGCGAAACGGCACATATAAAAGAAATCGCGTCATTTATCCGTTTCCCTTTATTTCCCGCGTGGTCTCCTTCACCACCCGTCATAAGTATCCTCGACCGACTGACACCCACACACACGCATACATAAACGCGAGTATGCACACCCACACAGATCCACGCCGACATCGTATACGTAATTACGAAATTCTGACACCAGCACTCATTACCACTTTTGCGAATATACCCTTCGCTCCGCTCGGACGTGCGCAGCTCGCTAGACTCGCGCGTTAACGAAGGGGCCGCCGGGTAAAAAGAAAACGCGTGCCGCGTATATACCCATAGCGGCGGGCGCGATGCCGGCCGAAATAAAGGAGCTTAAAAACGCGGCCGGCTTAGCCGGCGCAGCCGGTGCGTGTAATAAGCCGCCCCCGGGGGGCGCGGAAATTATATTTTACGATTGCGCGCCGCGACGCCCGTCTAAGCCGAGGCCTTCGGCGCCCGAGGACGCGTGCCTCACAATTATTCCATGCATTCCGCGAGAGGGCGATTATTGCGCGCAAACCGCCCGCGGAACGCGGCCGAGCGACACTCTGCCCGCGCGTTCCCCCTGTCCACCGCTCGTTACTTCACGCTCGAGAGCGCGCGCCACCCGCGGCTCTTTCGCTCCTCTCCAGACGCCCTGCAATTTACCTCTTGCTCTCTTTTTCCACTTTTTTTTCGGCCTTTTTCGCCGAGAGAGGGAAGTGTATTACATAAGTGAAGGGGATTGTAATAGAAAGAGACCGTTTTATTTTTTAAAAGGACCCGCGACGCGGACGACTGAGGCGTGTGGGATGGAGGAATGAGGGACTACCCTCATTGAGAACTATTCCATCATTAGAGGTCGTGTGGGTGGGGTGACGCATTAGCGTAGACAAAGAGAATTCTTTTTTAAATTGCTTGGCGGATATCAGAGAGCTTGGGATGAATTGATCAGTTTCGTAGCAATTAATTCACAGCTTTGTAAAAATTGTTAATGAGTGTAAAAAATTTTTACAAAATACCCAATTAGAAAGTGGATTCAAAGGCAGCGTTACATCGTAATTATTCAGTAAAAAATGTGGATAATTCTTTAAAGCACTAAACCTTTGTTTATTAGCAGTAATAATAAAATGTTTTACTTTATTACTTTTTTTACTTTAAGTAGTAAAATTTTAACGAACCGCAGAACAGATAAGACTCAAGGAATATTTATTGATTGAAACACCCATTAATCGATTTCACCGGTCGCGCAGTTGCAGGTACAATCGAGTTTGCGCGCACAGCTCAGCAGTAAAATAGAAGAACAAAGTCGTTGGGAAAATACCTCGGGGCGTCAATGAATAGATACGCGCCTTTAAAGTCGTTAGTTAACGGCGCGCGAGTCACCCCTCGTTTCCCTCTCGCCTTCGAATTTTCGTCGCTTTCTAACCGTCAGCCCGCGAAAGAGGGCACACGTGCCTCGTTCAATAGTAGAGATGACGCAAACTCTCTCGTCCCATTGATAATTTTGCTTCTATTTGTTTTAAATTGGAAGGAAAATATTTTCACTTTTTATAATTATGCATGAAATTACGTATTGATGAATTGGATTATTATAAATTTTGTTTTATAAATAATTGCGGCAAAATATTTAATCGAATTTAACATTTCAATATTTAATCGCGTATAAATATGTGGTTTTTGTTCGACAAACATACATAAATATTTAAGTTACTTGCCCGAAGATTTATATATAGAATAATATTGATTTCAGAAAACTAATTATATTTATACAATGTCGCATCGCAAGGAAAATGTTAAACTTTCTTGATTGTCATCAACTGAAATGTACGATAAAAAGTAACAAACTGAAGTAATAAAAAATTCCCTGATTTTCATTTGGATATTCACAAATGACACCCCGATACCTTTTAAACTCCAAAATGGAAACAAAATGAAAATTCCGTCGCTCTCCATGTAGTTACTCGATATCCAGACAAAAATTTTCCAGATCGATACCCTGACGACCGGTATCTTGGGCAATTTTCGAAAGCGATCTTCCCCCTGGGACGAACATATTTTTTCGCCGCCGAGTATTACCTTCGAGGCGAGAGTTGTGCTGTGAGTCGAGAAGAAGAAATTTCCGCCGGCGCGATATTCCACCTCGCTTCCCCCTCTCTCCCCCTCAAAGAAGGCCGACTCGTGCCGGCGAGATAAAGGAACATTTTTCGGGTGAAGGCCTAGATTGAGAGGAGATTCGGATTTAGAATTCATTTGTCGGAGATGATAAGAGAGAGCGAGGAACAGCCTATTGCAAATTATGCGATTTAATTTTAAATTATTTAGTAGCTCGTTTATAAACTTAAAAAATTTAACTAAAAGTTACATCAGCAGCTCGGTAGTAGAAAAAAAAATAATGAAATTCTGAATTTTTAAGAAGAAAGCTATGTAAACTTTAAAACTTTAGAAGCAGATATAACTTTTCCAACTAATTTTCTGTGAAATATAAATAATAAGTAAATCAAAATTTTTTATCTGTTGACTAAAAGTCATTGTCCGAAAATGTATTAATAAATAAATATAAAGAATTCACTTTTTTCATTTTTCAATTAATAAATTTATATTTGACCAGAAATTTTGAAAACAAAACTAAAGCATAAGTTTAAACCTGAAAAATCAAATAGAAGAAAATTTTCTTTGAGTTTGATTAAATTCCAGTGTAACTTTCGCACTTTGTAAAAGAGCAATCGCGTGACTTCTAAAATGTGATGTCGTATATTAGTGGCCCCGGTGTATTCTATTCCTACGCTGTTTAGAGTTGCGCTGTGGTTTTCGAACTTGATTAAACTTTGGATTCGCCACTGCGTTCCCGGAGTGATGCTGGCAATTTGAATACCAACTATGCAGTGAATTCGCTTTCTTAGCTGTACTTCACACTTATTTTAAATATAAAGAAATTAAATTTTAGAATTATTAAGCCGATAATCAGAGTAAAATGTAGATAAAGTAAAAGCTTAATTAAAAATTTGTTTTTTGCAGAATTAGCCAATAGTTAAGGTTCAAAGGAGAATTTGCACGATTAAATGGCATTTTACACTGACAAATGAATTAATAAATTAACAAAATTATTATTCTGACTACAAATTTTAATGACGAATAGAAAACATTTTTGATTCTGAGATTGAGAAATACTTATTTGATTTGTGAATTAGCGTTGACGGCATATTTACATAAATATACAAGTAGTACTCATCGAAGTTTAGTCAGACCAATTTTTCATACATGATTCTAGCATCAACGTCAATTCGTCAACTTTTATTATATCAGTATATTCCATAAACAGACAAAAACTTTTAAGAATAAAAAAGAATAATAAGTAATATAAGTAAAATAATAATAATATAAGTAAAATATAAAGCACTTAAAGCATATTACTATTAGATACATTGCATATAAATTTGGTGTTAGCAAAATTAATGTTTTATTTTATTAAGAAATATTGAATTCTCATAAATATGTAAATAAAATAAAATGCAGTAACTTACATTACTTTTATCATTTCATTAAAATGAATGTGTTCATTAAATTTCTTAGCCAGTCTTATTAAAATTTATTTGTCTTAAATATGGATTGTATATTGATCATCAATACTTAAAAGAGACCGAGGAAATAATGGAATGGGAAATAAATTAAGACAGTGGGGTGTAAGAGGACACTTAGTAAAAAAGCTTCATTATTGATAAAAACAACTTGGTAAAAAAAATATTTTTGCGAATATTTTATCACGTGGATTTTAGTGAAATAGAAACTTTTTTAGGAAGTACCCCATTCCCCCTGCCTACTCCATGTTATCCCACTCTTTCCTATTTCGACTTTTAATTTTAACTTCAAAGGCTATTTCTTTACCGTCTGAATCTAATTTAACCTGTAGGTGATGGCTCTTGTCACTCAAACGACGGAAAAAAAACAGGCCCGCTGTATACCTAACGTAATTTCGCGACGCAATCAGCGACATAATTCCCACAAGAAAGCCGGGGCGAGATGTCCGAGCGATAGTGTTTGGGGCCCAGGCCGTGGAGGCGCGCAGCGGGCTTAAAGTGAAAAAGTCGAGAGGAAAATGGAAAGGAGGCTACGTCGCGGGGGATGGAATACGGGGCCGCGCCGACGGGCCAGGGGAGTCGGACGGAAGAACAAAAGAGCGTAGATAAGGCAGCGGGCGAGCGAGGAAGAGAGCGAGAGGGAGGAAGTTGGCAATATCACGGGACAGAGCGTCACTATTTTCTTGTTCGCGTGCGATACCATAGGCAATCTTGAAGCCTTTTTCTCGGGGCCGTCGCCGGCGGCGTCCTGCCGCATCGATTCCAGCCGGAGCCATGGCTCACCGCTCGACAAAGGGGCGGTCGCGCGCCCCGGCTTTGGCCCCCGGCTCCTTTGGCCGCGACGAAAACTACTTTCCGGCAGGAACAACTGTGCATTTCCGCGGCGCAGATTGCGCGGCGGCGTCTCAAAGGGGCGGACGGCGACCGATGCACTTTGTGCCGAAATGCAACTGCACGGAAGAGCCCGAGAGCCCCCCTTTCTATTCGCTAACGAGATGTGGATTGGTTTACTTTTTTCTCCTTACTCTCGGTTTACCTTCTGCCGCTCGTTTGTCGTCGCGCGCGCAACCCAAATCCGTCAATTTATTGTTCTTGCTTAAATGGAACTTTTCGTTGTGTACTTACGGTATGACTATTCGATTTTGCTAATAAGAAAGTTGGTTTTTACGTACCTGAAACAAAAATTGATATTCCAAATTATAATCCAGTAATAATAAAGTTTATTATTTAATTTTTTTATTTATTATTGCACATTCAAACAAAATGAGTCGAACAGTACAAAAGCTCAAAATGCATACATTTTTCAGTGTTTCATGAATGTCACAGGTTCTAAGTCAATGATCGATGAAAACAAAGTACCTAAGTGTTTTAAATCTGATATTTTTTTATCAAACCCGTAACTTTTCTAATAAAAAGGGCAAAATTAAGATAAAACGACTTTTAAGCACCATGAAACGTTGAAAATTTATTTAGGGGCACTGGGTTAATTTGAAAAGACACTGACAGAAGTGAATCTCGGGGAAATTCCAAAAGTGCGCTTCTCCCGGCGAATTAGAATTTACGCCGATCACGCGTGGCCTTGACTGCGTGCCGGCGGAAATCAAGCAGCGCTTCAACGAAGAGGGGCGTCTCCCACTCGACGTTGTTCGTCGCCGTCGGAAAACTCCCCGCTTGTTTCGTTGAAAATTCATAAGAGGGCTTTTCTGGGTTGATGCGTGTCAAGTGATTTTTTTTCTAAATTTTTTATTACACAATATTAAATTGCGGCGCGGCCGCGGGTACTAAAGCTTCGTGAATTTTTTAATAAGTTAAAAATGAAACGTAAAATTACGTCCTTCGCAAACAAAAAAGGGGTAACTAAAATATTTAAGCTCTGATAATTTGCTCGCCCGTTTTTTCATTATAATTCTCGCATTTTAAGAATTTCACAGCGTTTTTTAATTTCGCGAATCAAGTGTACGCAGATATTGCGCCCGTCCTAAAAGCGCAGTACTTACGTCGACACTCAAATCAATTTCAAATTATCGCCATCCTCAAAGTCGCCGCGCGCCGATTGAATCCCGGCACCCGGACTCCTCCTCGCCCGACGTACGAACTGCTGCGCCAGCTTAAAAGCACGCAATATCGGCCCACCGCAGCCATCGCGCCGGGGTATAACAATCGAGTGGTCTTGCGCCGGCGGAGCGATTAAAATTTTAATAAACGCGATCGGGCGGGGACTGCGTTTTTTTTTTGCCGCCCCCGCCCCCCGCGCGAATCGCTCGCGGCGCGCGCTTCCTTTTTTTTAATTAAAATCCGTCTAGTCGGCCGGCGACGCTCGATCGGACCTCCGGCGCTGCCTTATCCGGGCGCAACGAATTCCGATAGTCGGGAGCGCCTCGGTGGCGAGGCGGCCAGTCAATAAAAACACTCGCCGCTGCGTTTAGAGCGCCGCGAGGGGGATGACCCCGCGCGGTAAAATAGATTTTTCGAAATGAAAAATTGCGCTTTGGCAAAGCGAAGTATGCGTCGCGATCGGTATCAGCTTTTGAATTTTTGCGGAAATCCCTCGCGAGTATCAATTACTTATGGATTTTCTTTTAATCTCCGGAAAAAGAGCGTGTTCGGGATACATTTTATCCCTTTCAATTTAAAAATATATTTTGCGGTTGGACATTTTATTTCGCATTTAAAAGCCAGTTCAGCGCATTTCGTGCTTTTTAATTAAAAACAAATTATTACGCGCAGTCAATGGACCGTATATAGTATGGAACAAAAATAATCATAAATATAAATTTTATAGCACAAAAGTATTCATCGTTAATTGAAACTCATCTGTCGGTTTCATTACAGCACACAAAGGGAAATAGCAATTTAATCGAAGTACAAATTCAACAATAGTGCTCCCCGCGAAAAAATCATTATACCCATGCACGCGTGCACGCGATTCTGCGGCGAAGACACCGGTCTGGCCTCGCAATTATTAATTCCCGATAGCCCGCCCCCGGAACCGCAATCGAGCTTGTGGTCTGGCGTAAAAAAAAGAATCGGCGGAAAAATCCTTGGGAAATAAAAGAGCCCCTCCGCTGATAATTCCGGCGGGGCCGATATCGACTCTAAGCGCGCTAAATAAGAGAGACGAACGATCCGCCCAGAGGCGCGTTGATCCTTGATAAAGAGAGAAGGGAGAAGAAACGTCGAGGGGAATATCAAAAGGCTCGCGACGATAGCGGCAACTCTCGGAGGCGGCTCGTCGAGTGTCTGAGGAAAGCGGGTCAGCTCCGCTGTTGTGGAAAAAGACCGAGAGCGGACGGGGGGTAAACTGGACGCGTGAAGCCAAAAGATATAAGTGAATTCTCATGAGGACTGAAAATAGTTCCGGGGTTACGACGAGGAAAGCGTACAGTGTGTATTTCGCTAGTTACTTGGTGGAGATCGTAAATGAATAATTTTAGGTGGATATTAACTGTTTTTTTTTATTTCTGATTTATTTCTCTATGTTAAAATAGCGAGAATTCTGGTATCGAACGTCATGATTTTGAACCTTTTTAGGGTGAGATTGTTGATTAATCCATAGGGACTCACGTTTACATAATAAATTATAATCCAATATTTGCGGGAGATACATTGATTATGAGGTAGAAATGCAGTGGATACAGATGTTCCTGATGGTTTTGTATTTGTTTTATGTTTGAAGTTTGTTGTAGGTCATTTGATGGTTATATAGATTTGTTTCTCGTGTATTTATTTGAAAGTAAAACTTCTTTAGCGATGAAGATACGGGCAGTTATATTCAGAAAATATCGGCATAAAAAAGCTTCATAATTGAAGTCAAAAAAATCTTTTAACGAAGAATATAGAAGTATACTGCAAATGTGTTCCAGTAAATCCTAGACTAATAAAATGAATATTAAAGTTTAGCGACTTCCAGTAGATTTAGAGATCTGATCTAGAAAACACGAGAAAAAATTTCCGGAAACACATTAAGACGTGAACTAAAGAAAATATATTTCCTCAAAACTGGAACATTACTTATTTCCCAATAAAATTTCCAAATACTACACTACATCCCCTCGGGTAATTAGTTTAACAAGCCTATTAAAACTATGCATCGTGCCCCAGTCGCGACAATCTAAGGGCAAGATCCACGAAAGCGCGGGGGTAACCCGGCCAAAGCAGCGCCGCGCGTGGAGTGCACGCGCGGGAGCAATCCGCATAAATTATCCCGGCGAATATTACCGTTAATAACGAGAGGATCGACGAGAGAGCGGCGCCGTCGGTGTTTTGTCCCTCCCCCGGCCGCGCGGAATTTATCAGACGAACGTGGCTGGCGCGTTAGCCGCGCGCGCGGCTTGATGCCGTCGGGGCCGCCGCGGAGTGCATGTACGTGTCGGCCGGGCACTCGCGGGCCGATTGCTCGAGCGCGCGGGGCTCCCCGAAGTTTACGAGTCAATTAAGCCGGAGATGCGCCAAATGAACGTTACGTGATTTTGCACTGCGAGGCGCTCGCGGCCTCGGCCAATATTATACGTGAGGCGAAAACTCGCCGCCGTGGGAGAGGCGCCTTTCGGCGCTCGCGCCATTCGTCCGGCGGATTGCCGCCGCGGCAACCATCGATCTGTTGATTTAACGCGCGACAACGAACACGACGGCGCGGAGTAAACGTGCCGTCGATAGAACTGTCGAGTGGAAATTGTTGGCGCTTAGCCGAAATAATATGTAAATACGTCTATTTTTTTACTTTTCTGTAGTTCGTGCTGAAGGAGTATACACTGAGAGGAATTTCAAGTAAAAATTACGACGAAGCTCATCGTAAAAATTACGCGAAAAAACGTAACCGTGGGTCGGGATGAAACACTAAATATTTTTACCGGGAATGCACTGTAATTTTTATCTGAATCTTGGAAAGCTTCGTAATTTTTACGAGAAAAGCTTTGTAAAAAATTACGAGGTTTTGTTCCGTAAAGATTACGAAGCTTTTCCCGTAAAAATTACGAAGCTTTCCTGCAAAACTTACGATGATTGGTCAACCCTCCAAAATTCATACAAAAATTACAGTAATTTTCATATAAAATTTTCCAATATCGTAAATTTTCGATTACATTGTACTCTGTTTATATATATCGTTTGCGCATTGTAACATGGATAAAAGCTTATAGTACTTCTTAAAGTTATCTCTGGAATACGTCAAACGATCTGCTACAAAGATATACGAATTTAAAAAAAAAGATATTCATCTTCGTAATTAAAAAAAGCCATTCAAGTTTTCTTTCAATTATTTTTTTGATCTCTTACTAGAGCTGATAATTCCTTCACAAAACTCCCTTCTTCCTTGAATTCATGAAATTCAAACGCAACGATCCTTTGCAGTTAATGAGCTTTCTTAATTACACGACTCAATTTTTCGCCTGACTGGGAGAATGTTCTTTTCCCGAGGCTTGCATCTTGCACGGTGAAGATTAACCATCCTGGCTCGCATGAGTTAGTGGCGATACTTTGTAAGACGAGAAACCCAGGTGAATCGTTTCAACTGGTCTCTAAGGAGAAGTAGTCCGGGCGCTAAGTAGCGCCGCGGGTCGGAGCCGAAGGAAACAGAGGACTGCGGGTGGGCGGAAAAAAGGAGATCCTTTACAAAGCGACCGGGGGAAAAGTTTACGCGGGACGAGAGAAAGAGCGAAAGGGAGAGAAAGAGGGAAAGAGGGAGAGAGAGTTATTTCTACGGCAGGTGCAACGTACGGCGGGACGTCACTTTGTCCTCCTTAATCGATCTCCCCTTCTCGGACCGGCACCGTAAGGAGGATTTAAAATGAATGGCGTCCGGCTAAACGCACTGCGCCTTTTAGAGGCTTGTTACTCTTTAAGAGCCGTGCGCTAAACCGGAGACGTGGCAGTTTTTTATTTTTCTTGTCGAAGCGTATATACTGAGCTTGTGAGCGATAAAAGCTCGATCATTTATAGCTTTAAAGTTGACATAGGTATTTTTAAGTTATCCAATTTTCTTAGAATGCAGTTGCTTGTTACGAGAATAATTAGGTCACTGTTTCTTAGAGAAGTTGCGAAGAAGATAAAAAAGATAAGAATTTGCATAGCGTGCTATATGGCGCAACGGAAATTAAAATTTAATCTTAATTAAGCAGATATGATTGTATCACTTTTTAAAAGTGAATAGTACTTATTTAATTTTCAGGTAAGTGAAACCTTTTTTAAAAAGAAAAAACAATTGCACAATTACAAAAACTTAATGACCCACGAAGATCTTAAACAATATTCTTATTATAAAACAGCTACTAGCAGTTCCCAGAAAATCTCCGTAAAATAAGACGATTAACCTCGAGCAGCGTTATTAATTTAAAGTAAAATTTCCCCTCTAGCAGCGGCAACCACAATCGCCGATCTCGAAGTTAATTTGAACTTCCGGCAACTCGGCGCGGCCGCGAAAAATATTTAATCCGAAGGGCACGCGCTGCGGCGATGCCACGCGTCTAATTACGCAACGAGCCGCGAACGCGCTATCGGCCGCCCCAAGAACCGCCGCGCTCGCTTACTCCCGGCAACAATAATTCCCCGGGTGTTGCGTACACGGCCGGGCGGCTTATGCACTCTTGGATCGCGGTGCGTGCAGCGCGCGCGTTTTGCTCGCCGCCTGGAAGCTCGCTAATGTTAATTCGAATAACAAAAGCGGCCCGCGTGCCGCAGGTGCGCGCCCCGAGAAGCGAGCGGCGGAAATGGCGGGGCTTAGTCGAGCGGCATTTTGACCTCCGGAATTCGGAGTGCACGCGCCGACTGGCTGCGGCCTCCCCCCACGCTGCACACACCCCGTTTGCGCCGCGATTATATTCCGCGCAGATTCGCGATTATTCCCGCAGATTTTTTTGGACTATCTACGTTTGATTAAAATTTAAAACAAATGTTTGTACGTAAAATACGTTTTTTTGTGATGCTGGTCTTTTCGAGAGCTTTTATATGTACAGTTTTTATTTGAAAGTTGTTTGGATATCAAATGTGTTAAATTAATTTTTTTATTCAAAATAATCTAAAAAAATATTGTCGCTCGAAGGGAAAAGCTTTTAAATGTTTTTTGTTTCGCACGTCAGATTGTCAAACAAACGGACGGAGCAAACAACCATTTCGTTGTTACCATACAGCGGACAATGAAATACGTCAAAGGAAAAGGGGACCGACTGGGGAGAGGGTGATGGGATAAACCAAAAATCACGTTTTTTTTTCCTGGATGCACCTGCGAACAATGAACGGTTGGAAAAAGCCAAGAGCGAATTGTGAAATTGATAGGGAAGACTCCAGATTGAAAAACGTCGATAATCCATCAGATTTCACAAAGCCTCGCAGCTGAGCCCCGAATTCGCCTGCGAGTAACACTTGCGTGTTGCGCGTTACAATTAACTCCTCCGCCGCTCCTCGTTTTCCGGGTTTATTTTTCTCCTTATACACTTTTTTATCCGCTTCCACGCCGGCCGATGGAGGCGAGTAGTCGGGGTTCGTGTTTGGTCAGCCGCAGAGGACAAAATAAAAGGAGCGAACGCACGAAGCGCCAGGAAAAGAGTTCGGGATTTTGATCGCGACACGAGAATTCAATTTGGGATATTGCCGCCAATGCAAAGACAAATGAGTTTTGTACAGAAGGTTAACTGTTTGTTCGAAAAATTAAATGCACGCGTCATTTGTGAAAGCTTGAAGGGAAATCGATTTCGGTGATGTTTGAAGGTGTAACTTATTTTCATCCAGAGGTAAATAACCTGGGAATAAGAATAGAAATGAAGGTTCATAAGTTACTGAAATTAACTAATTTTCAAATGAAAAACTTTACAATTATTTTATAGGCTTAAATATTTGAGAATAACGAGAAAGCTCAGTTTTTTCATTTTGATCATCATCATCATTAGAATAAATCGTATCTTATAATATAAAAATATTCTTAGTATCAGTTACTTGAGTCTTCTTTCTCGGAAAAAAGACCTTGAAACAACACCAACTTCACCTCAGCCCATTTTATCAAATAAGCTCATCACTCGATTCCCACTTCTTTCGAACCTCTTTCGCGACAGGTCGCGGCAGCAGAAACGCGCGACGCTGCAACGAAGGTCGATCCGCGCGAATTCGCAGACGGCCAACCCACGCCGAGGACGAGCAATTGGACGCGGTACAATTTAATCGTTCCGCTTCTGCAATATTTCTCCCCGGCGGCCAGCGAGGGAGCGAACGACGGGTCGTCCGGTATAGCAGTTACCGCGTGAATTCTATCCTTCTCCTCTCTTTGTCCTACTTTTCCTTATGATTTAATTGTTCCTCTAATGAAACGCTCGAGGACGACGGCCAGATTTCAAGTGCCCGGTTTTCTTTGGCCGAGCAGCCCCGCTCGTATACTCGGCTTCGAGCGCCTTGCCCACCATTCCGCCTGCTTTTCGATCTTATGCAACTTAATAGCCTCTGACCTTCTTCCAGAATAGAAAGAAATTGGTAAAACAATTTTTGAAGAAGACCTTTTGTCGTTTAACTGAAAATTAGTCTTCTGTATTACACACGACGTTTATTGAATTTAATAATCAGACTAACAGTCGATTATAAGCGACTGTTAGCGGATTCGGTAAAATAATAATTAGAAGAAATTGAATGAAAAGTGAATGGATAAATTAGCCTTAATTAAAGACTATTTCGTTTTCAAATAAAGTAAACGGCTGCTGCATGGAATGACTCGATCGTGTAAAATCGTGGAAAGTAGCTTAAAAGCTTGTGAAAAGTTAAGTCTGATTCGATCTTTGATAAGAAGCATAGTAGTTAAATGCTTGTACAGACAACTTTGAGAATGCGAACGCAGTAATTAATTAATCCTCTCGCACTTCATACCTGCTCTACTTTAATTCATTTCCTCTTTGCCTCTACTTCTGCCTCGCATCAAAAGTTTTAAGAGATTAGATTAAATGCGAAATCTACGTAATCTCCACCTAATTAAAAATCGTTAAATACCTGTTTAAGATCTTTCTTGCATTTTCCTAGAATTCTATTGAAGGTATTACTTATCATTTTGACGTAAATGAATTTTTGTTTATTATTTATTGTTCTAAAATACAGGTGGTTAGATTCACTCAACTTTTTTTTATTCAAGAAATGATTCGAACAACAATCATCACCAAATAAATAAAAATCGTGTACCTCACCCAACACTTTAAAACAGTGAATTGCCTGAATAGCAAATGCATTTTGTCGACGGATGAAACGTTACTCAGCAACCGGAGCAAATGAGTATTGTACAAAATATTCGATTGTATAGATCATCCTCTGATTAGATATTTTCGTTGAAACTCCGTTCCTTTTTTTTAGAAAATCGCGTGCCTTTATTCTCTTGTTTTCTTATCTACATTCATTTACAAGTGTTGCTTGAATAGAGGCTTTCTAAATTTTTTTACTTAAACCGATTACCAATCACAAGAAACAAATGTCTGTAAGTATTAAGGAAAACTTAAAAAAGTAATTTTTTTGCAATTTCTGCAAACAGTTTAATTACTACTGAATGTCGCATGAAATCTTGATTTTTCTACTTATTTTAACAATCCGTATCCTTATTCTTCTGAACTTTCCAATCCATTAAAATACACAATTAATTTTAATTGTGTATTTCTATAAGCTCTAAATAATACCAAGAGATTTGTACGTTCTTGTATTCATTGACAATCTCCTTTCAATAAGAGCAGCGCACAATCTGTATGCTATTTTTCTTATTATCTACCATGAAACCGAAATGCATCTTTTTTGTACATAATTTTTTTAATTCGCTCATAATAAGAAAGGAAGATTTTCCTCAGCACTGAAAATCGCTTCCTCTAATTCGCTTTTAATGTGCTTCGCGTGAGAAGGTAATATTAGGCACTTCGTATCTCTCTACAATTACGTTAAAACTTTTTCAACGTTGCGTTACGCCACGAAATTGCGCCGCGCCAACAAAAAGAGTAAAGGATACTAGAAGCCGTTGGTACGACGACCTCGTGACAATAACACAGAAACTCCATCGAAAGCTTTTTTTTTCCTTATCCACCTTATCCGCCGTACGAATCGGAGGTACACTCGGTTAAAGGCGTGAGACCTCGATTTCGCCGAGTCAGTCGACCGTCCGCTTGACCGAGCATTTCTTTACGTGTCGCGGCGATCGCGCATTAAAAATTGTCGAAATGAGGCGCATATACTTTGATTTCATGAATTTTCATGCTCCGACTTTTTAACTTGTGTGTAGGATAGGGTATATACCTAAAGGGATTTACGTAAAAATGTTTGTTTTGCGAATTCTGCCTTCGTTATTTTTAGATTCGCTGGCACACGCTATTCTTTATTTTACCATTTGGTTCGATGGATCTTGATGAATATTAAACGAATAGACTGAGTTTGACGAATGTGTATTCGATGTGTTAATAATTATTGATTTTCTAAAAACCGCTGAATGCTTCATAAGCGACGGCTTTTATGTGGCTTTCTGCCATCAATTAATTAGGTACTTCAAAATTTTGGACCATCAAGATCCATTATTTCTTATAAAATTTATATCTGCATGAGTATAAAATTTTTCTCTCAATTATTTAATACACTTTACCGAAATAATCCTTTAAAATATTAAAAAAGCCGCACTCTTCAAAGCTCGAAAAATATCGAAAACCTTAAAAGACCATCCGTTCGAATCCCACTGACCTGTAAAACGAACAACTAAAACAAAGGGGAGGACAAAAAGAGGAAAAGAGAAAAAAGAACCATAGGGAAAGGTAAAAAGTTCGCCATCGGCAGGTCAACTCGCGACTCGCCTCCAATTTCTGCGCTAAACGACCGCGGCTTTCCATTAGCGACTGCGGCCTGGGGGGGAAGGAGCGAAAGAGAGGAAACGCTCGTAACTTTGATTTGTCGGCTCCGTAAGACGCGGCCGCAACGGCCGATTGAATTCGCCCCGGGGGCGGAGAGGCGCCGCCGGCGGCCAGCCGTGTACGAGCCCTCGTAAACCCGCGGGCCCCGGGACGCGCGCCCGGCGCAGGACTCGGCGCAGGTAATAACGAGCCCCGGCACCGCGGACTTTTAAGCTCTCCCGGGGAAAGAGGGCGGCGCGCGTCGCGTGTGCCCGGACTAATTCACTCCTGCATAATTCCGCGAACGACCGGCTAATTTTTGTGGCTCTTGACGAATTTCAAGAGATTCTCGGCTGCGCTGGCTTACATGCAAATTGGGTATTTGTTCGGGTAATCGTTGCGGGAGCTTGCGAGTGCGATCCGGTAAAACTGAAGCTTACTCGAATTTAAGTAAGGGATAAACGAGTCTGAAGTTCAAGTAAATATATATTTCTTGGTGATATATCGCGATGGTTCGATAGTTTAATTTTTTGCTTCTTTTCTATATATTTAGATGATAAAATGTAGCTGCGGAAATTTTTAGTTAGCTTTGAGCGTCACGAAAAATTGACTGGCTTGAAAGGCGAATACCTCAAATCAAAGGAAAAAGCAATTAACTTAATTACAACTTTCATACGGTTAAAAAAAGCGGATAGATCACGACCTCGTTAAACGTTATTTATCAGCGGCGGTGCAATGGTAGTCACCGGGAAAAATCGATGACCGGACCGCCGGAAAAATACGACGCGCTAAGTGACCTGTCGATTTTACCTATCGATAAATCCCTCACTCGGCTCCCGGGCTAGTTTCTACCTCCTCGTAGCTTATACTCTACTTCGATGCTTTGATTCCCATAGAAAATTTTATGATAAGAGTGAGACTCCAAAAGCAAGGCTATCCCTTAAAATAATTTTATAATTGTCTTATATCATTGTTAAATTGCTTCGGACCTTTATTTTTTTAGATATAACAAGTTTCATTCGAGCAAGATATAAAAAAAATATAAAAAAATAAATATAGTACTTTTACAAGTACACCCTTATCGCAACTAAACATAAAAATGTAACTGCAAGAAATTTGATCTCGCTTCAGTGATTCTCGATTCTCCTCGTAAAGCGATGTATAAAAATTTACTTTCCTTGATAAATTGCATTGTAAACTGAAATGCGATCCCCTAACTATCGTAAAACAACGAGCCGACCACTTTAACTCGTTCAATTTCATTAAACGGGCGAGAGGGCCGGCGGTCTCGCCGCTGCAAAAGCACCGGATCTTTACAAAATACCTTACAAGATCAAGCATCGCGAGCGGGCATAAATCCCGGCCAGGCAAAATCGACTGGATTTCCATTAGCCCCGGCCGGTCGGGGGAACAAAGATGACGAGCGGCTATCGCGTTTGTACGCGCGGGCTTACGCGGGGGCCAAAGTGCGCGCCATCCCCCCTTCCCCCCGTATACTTCGAGGTCATAGCAGCTTGTGGCACTCGGCCGCGCATCCCCGGGATTTCGCCTCGGCAAATCCTCGTCTCATCTCGCGCATTATGCCCCGATCGGATCGTGACCTCCGATACAACCGGGGCTTCGACCGGCGCGGGCTAATCTCGCCGTCGCCGCGATCGACACACGATGGGCCGATTTTAGTCGGAAATTCTCTGACGGTCGTATCTTTTTGCTCTTTGAACGCGGGTACAAAAATGTTTGTTGCCCGGAAAGAGTTGCTGATATATACAAGTGTGATGTATGTAGACAAGAGTGAAATTCTTTTTATTTTGTCATAAAAAACACGGTTGAAAGTGTTTTATTTTCGAAAATAAATGATGTAAATTTTCTTGTAATGGAATTACAGCTGTACTTTATTTTTAAATAAATCAATTTCAATAACAATTTAATTGATAATAATCAATTTTAGCTTGATTTATTTAAGGCTGCAATGAAAGTTCATTATTTTGTTTTTCAACTAAGTGTACTATTTTCGATAAAGCTAGAAACTTTATTTAATAATTCCTAACTGGAGAAAACTCTTTAAATAGAGAGTTCAATTTTCGTAGATTCAAATTAATCAATTGGCAATTAAAATTGAAAAAAAAGTAAATTAAGAGTAATTTACGAATCGATTTCATTCTTCAATTAAATTTTTAATTTTATTTTCACCACTAGAAAAGCCGAAAGACTATTTAACTTCGCAAGCGATCTCACCAGCGTGCAGTGTATGCTTTCGCGGCATCTCCATCGGCCGCTGATCCGCGACGAAAGCAGTCCCGCGGCGTGCTTAGGACAGGCCGCCGTCCGAAAATAACCCGGGCTCGGTGCCTGCGAAATGTGTCTAATCTCGGCGACAAGCCGAGATCGGCGCTTCGATCGCGTCTCCCCCCCCTGGGTTAAATAGTGCAGCGCGGCGCGGCCCGGGATTACACTCGCCGCGCTTCGCGATCAATCAGGTTTATTGATGGCTAATCGCTTGGCGAGGCGCGGCCCTCGGATTATCCCTTGGCCGGTGTATCTCGCGAGCGGTGAATGACGTCGCCGAGCGTCGAACGGCGAGCCTATGGGAAAAGCGAGGCTAGTCGCCGGGCCGAGCGAGCCGTGTGACGTTATCGCCGCTCGCTAAAGGGTGTAATTGCGGGGATGATTGATATTCCGGGATATTTTCCGAGCGGGCATTAATCTATTTTGGGGATGATTTTCCGACGTTTTTGGATAGGACGACGTGTTTTATTAAACGTCGCAAACGCACGATTTTTTGATACGTTAAATAGAGGGTGCGTATAAAAATATAATGTTTTCGGACCATCAATAGTAAAGTCAAAAACAATTCATTTTTAAATTCCACTTTATGTATTGTTTGAATATTCTCTTTGAATGCGAAAAAGGGAAAAGTGCTCGATTCGAGTGTCCCTTGTCAATCCAGTCGTATATAATAATATTTCACATTTTCAAAGTTGTCGAACTCATGACCCAATTTGCATTATTGAAGAATGCAATCATTAGTTAAGTGCCAGCTATCGTTCTACAAAATTGCATGATCATAATTAAGCGTTTAATCCTCGTCCATAGTTATTAAATTACTTTAACGAAACTAATTTGTTTCGTCTTTGCTTCAGTTAAATTAAACATCAAATTAAGAGGAATATTGCGAGCGTTTAATAATTAATTTCTAAACGAATGACATTCATTCGCCGGGGAATAAATTGGCGAGCGGGGCTTTATAAAATTAATAGCGCATTCGAGCGGTGCAAATAATTGAAACTGAACATGCAATCATTAAGCGAGCGATCCTTTGCAGACTAACCGCGTACATTAATCTCCATCGCGCAGGGCCTCTCATTATCTGGCTGGGATCCCTGTGGCATGCTCGAAAAGACGCGCCGCGGGGTTGCGGATTAATGCACAGTAGCCTCCGCGTGTTTGTCCTTTCCGATCCGCCTGACAAGGAGGACTACCGGATACACCGTCGGCGTAAAGTGAGCGAGCGAGGGAGAGAGTGAAACCGAGAGAGGAAGAGAGGAAACGCCCTGATGAGAGCATAATAGAGGCCGAGCGGATGCGTGTGGGCTTTTGAGACGTCGGGGGTAGTTTCGGAGTATATTAGCTCGAACCACTTACCTTCACCTCTCCTCAACCGCCCTGAACTGTATAATGGACGTGTTGGATATTCGAGAACATTGATTCTCTTATGCACGGATGACCATTTCCCTGAAAGGATCTACTTGAGGGTGGATACTGTACTTGACGTGCACCGACCCACCGTAGCGGTTTAAGCGCTTGATCAACGGATTTTATTAGCTAAAACTACAGTTACTTAGATAAGAACCTACAGTATGTATTTGATAAGTTCAACACCATTCCTACGGTTACTGTTAGAAATGACTGATTTATTTGATTGCATTAACAAGTTGAGTTGTTTTTTGTGAAAGCTCGCTTGAAAGACCTACTGGTCATTATAAATTTGAGTAGCTTTACAATTCTGATTGAATTTAATTAAATTGAATTAAGAAACTAAATTTTTCTACGAATTTATATCGTGCACAGGCTTTCTTATGTCGACTTTTCGAAAACAGCAGTTTACTTCTTGAGTGAAAACTTTGGAAACTGAAGTTTGAACTTTGGTTCATGAAACGACGACGCAAAGTACTCTAGATATACGATAGAAATCTGAAAAATCTTAAAGTTAATAATACATTTTGATCTCAAGAAAATAATACTCGTATTAATTGTACAATGCAATTGGCCAAAACATTACAGACAGATTTTTAATCGCAGTTAAGTCAGCACCAAGTGATTCTTCACTCTAACCATTAAAGAACATACGGGCAGTAACTCAACAATTGCAATAAAAATCTTCGCCGTAAATACCAAGCGAACGAGAAAATGATGAAAGCCAGCCCCTCAAATCCGAAGATACACGGCGGCCGAGCAATCGACAAAGCGAGGCGTTTCGGAAAAAAAGCGGCCAGTCCTCCTTACGACTCGGAGAATTGATAGGGCGCTCGGTCGGCCGTCCCAGCGGGCTCGCGCTGTGCGGGCCGGCCCAACGAGGCGCGCCGAGGCTATTTGCCGGCGATAAAGGAAAGGAGGGGAACAAGCGGCGGCTGCGGGGGAGCAGCAGAAGCTGGCGCGCGAAAAAAAGATAATGAGCGTGAAATAAGCCGCGGAGAAGGAGACAAAGGGCCGGGAGAAGCGGCCGGGACGTGTTCCGGGCGATTTCCTGCGGGGATTCGCCGCGAGAGCCCGCCGAGTGAAATATCACGCGCGTCCGCGGCATTTGTTTCGCGTGCAGCACGCACGAATCGTTCCGCGCGCGCCCCTTTATCATCGGCCGCCGAGGCGCGAGCGCCGCTTCCTTCTTCTTTTTTTTTTCGTCTTCGCCCGCAAGGTGCACTCCTCTGATTTATTTACTGCCGCCCGGAGAAAACCGCGCGCGACATTACCGCTGCTATTGTTGCTTCTCTCGGGTATAACGTGCGCCCAGGCCGTTTATTTTTTGCGCGTTACGAAAAGTTTCCAGGCTCTCCGAAGGAAGTGCCGCTAAATGCGATATCTATTATAGCGATGTGTGTACAGCGATCGATCGTTTGGAGAAGGACATTTTTCTAGACTAACCTGATAATTGGTAAAAAATGTAATGCACTTGTTATCTACAATTTTAAATGCAGTTCATTATTTATTAAAATTTGAATTAAATGACTCTAGTTAATAAGCTGTGGCAAATTAAAATTTAAAAAAGGTCGTTTAGTAAATACGGTAGTTTATTTTTGTAAATTTTTACAAGCGAAAACTTTTTTTCAAGATTGGTATCTTATATCGTTGTATGAACATGTAATAATATTTTACATGTACTTAATATACTTTTTCATTTACAGATATTGAAAAACCTTGTCCTTTTGATAGGATATCGTGTCCTCGAAATAGAAATAATGCTATGCAATAAAAATTTAGTTGAATTACTCTGTTTTTATATTTTCACTTTGTCGTTAAAATGACATCTTCTCCCGCCCCAGCTAGCAATTCAAATAAAAATAAAAATATCACCGCAAATAAAATTGTAATGATCATAACTTTTCCTTATAAAATGTTTTAAAAGTAAGCAGTTTTAGCGACCTTTATCTTACTCCTCCAAACTGCGTCTATTTTTTCCAGCCATAAAATCCTATCGTTATTTACGTCATCGAAAAAGAGGAATATTCAATACTTGAATTACGTGGATTCCAATTTGCAACAAACCAAATCAATAATAAACTTTTAGATGGTGAATTTTAAAATCCCCTCCCCCAAAATATGAAAAAAAAAAAACAATCTCCGAACATCTTCCCTTCTACGCGTTAGCTGCCGGCTCTGTGTGCGAGGGAAAAAAGCGAGGCAGACGAGGGTGGGGGTGAAGTATTCAACAGGGGATAAAACTTAGTAATGCGCCGTACCTCGCAGGGAAAATACTCGGCCTCGTTTAACTACACTCGGACCGGGAAAAAATTCAACTTTCGCGGACCGACGCCGGGGGTGGAGGGAAGGAAAAAAAATAAGACGTCGCGGAGAATTGAATGGAGGGAGGGTGGCGCGTGGGGGAGAGGGACCGATAAGATACATCGCGCGGAGCCCTGCGATCGCCGAGGGAAACTGGATCGCCGTGTGTTCGCGCCCCCGCACGTAGCAGACGTTATCTGTCGCGGCCTTTTATCGCAGCTGCCGATTTTCGGAGCTGCGGGTTTCGCGCGATCGCCGGAGCACTCGGGGGTTGCGAAAAATCGCCCGATGATGCTGTCTTATCTTGGACCCTCCTTTGGCGCGAAATGAGATTGTAATTCGGAGTGAGATTTTTCAGGCTGAGATCGAATGGAAAAAAATATTTTTTATTTCTCCTTCGATTGGTATTCGATTTTTACCTTAAATTTTATCAAGTATTTATTATCGCAATTTATTAGTTATGAATGAGCAATCAATAGCGTGTCAATAACTGTGTCAGAAAACTAAATAATTTCAATATTAAACAAACCGTAAATAATGTAAATCGTGATTACATAACTTTCAGAAAATTAAATAATTTCGATTTCAAGTAATCAAACCGTGAATAATGTAAAATATGATTATGTGGATCGTTTAGTAACTGCATACATTTTAACCAAATGCAGAAGTTTCAATGGCAGTAAAGTTTCAACAGCCACATTGCACAGGTTTCGAAAGAAATTTGCTTGCATTCGAATCACTGAAATAACTGTTATTATGTACAATTTAATAAAAATTTCAAATTATTTGTTATTTAAATTTAAGGGTAAATTAATATTATTTACATTTAACAAAATTCATAACCTTTCATATATTAGTTGCAATATCATATCGAAACGATAATGAAATAAATTCTTCAGTGATACAACTCAGTTTTTAGTAAGCCGTCCAGGCCAGTGCACTTCGTACCTCCTTAACTCGGTAGTTTTTGTGAACAACGAAAATAAAAGGCGTGGAGCGCCCTAGAATACCGTTTTCTTATCGCTAACAATTTCGATCACGCGAAGAATTCCCCGGTGTCTTGACCCAGTAATAAAGTTGTGATAGGAGTGGGAGGTCAAACGAAATTTCATCTAAGCTCCCGCGATCCCGAGCGAGTGTAGTTTGGCGCCCGGGCGTTTCAAAGAGGAAATTTGGACGCGCATGTGTTTGCCCTGAGTTTTCCGAGTTCGCGCTGAGTTTGCCAGCTTATTAGGGATGCATCGATAAAGGCAGCGGAGATGAAAATTCGTCGAGGTGTGCGGATGAAATGAAAATGTTTCCGAGTTTTTACGCTGCCTGCATAGTAAACGGAATGCAGTGACGATACTTTTTTTTTTAAAGTAGCGTTAAAAAAATTTGTAATTCTACACTCGTCTTCTTTCACTTTCATACCTGAAGCAAAATACATTATTAACGCAACCTTTTTATCAGTTCCTTTCATATGAAAATGTTATTTTTTAAGATGAAATAAGTTTTTAAATATTAATGTTACTATCAACAGTTTATTCATCTCGTATTTGGAATATGGAAGTCTTTTAATTAACATTTACGTTATTAAATGATATGTCTGACAAAAATTGACTTGTACTACTGAAATGAAAATGCTAATCTTTAAAATTTCACTAAGTAAAATAAAAGAACTTGGTTGCATTTATTATTTCTACACTTTTAACAAAATTAGTAATTATGATCAGATAAGTAGTAATATCCGAGTACCGTCAGACAAGATTATATCATTACTTGCTTATTATGTATAGCATGCCATGTTGTATATATAAACTCAAAATTTTATAATTATAAACATAGATTATTAAAAAAAGTTTACTTCACATCCTCATTAAAAATGTCATCCATCTCGCTAAAACGTTGGATGACTCTCGCCACAGCAGTTTTTCAATCGCGTAATAAGCCGGGTAATTGACCCCTCGCAAAACTGGACTCGCGATGCATCGAAATTCGACCGCCCCTAGCTCCAAAAAAGACCATAAAAAAAATTTGCCCCCAGCGCACTCGCGCACCGTAATGCCGGGATCGCGGGTTATGACGCGCACTAATTGGTGTCACTTTTGCCTGCGTAACGCTGCCCCCTCCCCCCTGCGCCGTTAATTGCTCCCGCGAGGCCTGATTTTATCGCGAATCGTTGAGCGCGTCGGAGGAGGGCACGAGCCGCCTCGCCGCGATAGACGTAACGAGATCGCGAGTCGTTTGCGTAATATCATAAAAGCGTGAACTGCATTCGCAACGCGCCGTTTCGGCCATTTTTTTTCCCTCGCCGAGATTCGTGCGCAGATTGTTAATGAGCGCTGCTTTAAGCTCTCACGGCGCTTTTAATCGATTATTAATAATATGCACTTTTTTCGTCCGCATTGTACCGGAGATAGAAATTTTTAATAAATTATACGAGTAATGTTTAATGAGGGCGATCATTAATGCAGGATCATTTTCCTCTCCTTCGTCCTGAAGATCGAAGTTTTTAGTAATCAGAGTAATGTTTAATTTATAATTAAATGAAGTAAAGTAAGTAAAGAAGGCCAATGTAGGTTAAAAGCAATATTTACGTAACTTATACATATGCAACAGATAATCGTAATATGATTCAATTTAAAAAAGGAATATTCATTGTCCAGAGATACAAAACAAAATTGTTATTAATTAAATCGATTTATGTAACTGTGCCAAAGAGCAAAACCGTATTAACAGTAGAAATTACTTATAATTCAGTGAGCATTAACAAAAGAAAATAGCATTAAGCAATACCCGTGGAGTGAAACTTCATATAAATTTCAATTAATTTAAATAGCCATTGGTAACGAGCAGATAGGAAAAGCGTGAGTAAAGCGCTCATTTGTTCAGCGCGGGGCTCCTTCCCGCCGACAATCGAGCCGGTAACAACGGCGGGCCGCACGGCACACTTGGCCGCGAAATTAAGCTATTCAAATGAAATGCTAGCCTCCAATTTGCCATTCAAAAATGCGGCCGGTCCGCACTGCTCGTTACCCATCATTTACCTAAGTCGCTCGCGGCTCTAATTCATTTGTCTCGTACGTATATCAAGCGCCTGCTTCAACCCCCTTCGCCCCGCTCCGCCGACCGCCGGCCTCTCTCCCGCCCGTTAAATATTCCAAGTCTTACGCCGTAGCGGCAGACCCGCGGGATTAACGCTTTATAGTCTTCAGTCGCTTTAACTACTCGGGCCCAGACTTTACACAGCGCATAACCATTAACCATCGTGTGAATTACTTTAGCGTTGTTATGAAATTGGATTTACGCGGGCCTTAAAAAATTATTCATCGCCGGCTTCGGGAAGTACGGTAGAAGGGCGCATTGATAATTTCAAAGTTGGATAATGAACCGGGAAAATAAAACTTCCTTACCTTAGCTTCGTTTAACTGCGGGGTGTATTTCAAATTTGTAAATTTTTTAACTAACTTTATAAACAATGATGAAAACTCTGCTAATAGAGGCACGCGGGTTATTTTTCATTATGAAGGGCAGCAGTAAGTAATTTATAAAATTCCTTTCGTTATTAATTTTAAAGTAGGCAGCGAGTCTAAATGACCAAGTGTCAAAGTTAAAATTATTTTAGTAAAATTTAATAAACTCAACTGATGAAAGAGTGTGGGGATAAAAAAAGTACTTCGTGCATTAATCGCATACCAAAAGACTTATTGTTATCGTGAAAAATGGGTTATTCATAGGGACACATGCTTGGATGCTAAAATTTATTTATTAACTACAAGAATAAAACTTACTCTTATGATGTAGAAGTAAAGCGATTGACTGCATAACTTACCTGAAAAAGAAAATATATAATTAGTTAAATAAATATATTTTATATCATCAGAAAAATGAGTGTAACAATTTTTAATAATTATAGATCAAGATTTAAGTGAGTAAAAAAATTAAAATTCGACTAGTAACACCATGAAGCATCGATAAATTATCGGTTAGCTTGCTACTCCTTACGCATCGTTGAAAATATCGACCATCTATTTCACCCTCAAATTTGAGGTATGTGCAGAGGCCAGTAATGCAGCTTTAATTGGCGACGGATAAAAAGCCATGAGTTGATATTACGCGCGATACTAAAATGCGATCGTCGAAAGAATGCAAGCACCGCTTAATGCTCGTTCCCCGGCGAGTCATGAACCGAAGAGCGCGGGCCCTCGTCGGCGGTTGTTAGCGCGCGGATAAATTTATAAGCGGCGCGCGTTCAATGCGAGCGGCACGCGAATTTTACGCCCCGCTCTTTAGGGCCCCGGGACGCCATCTCCTCTTCCGTTAAAAGCGCCATCGCGCGAAATCATCGGGGCGTGACGCCAAAATAAAAACGACGTCCGGGATGATCTCGTAAACGGCGGACAGGGGTCGAGTCTTCCCCGGGCGCTGTCTTTGTATATACATGTATATGGTGTACAGATGAAGAGGGACGAGAGGAGAGAGTTATAGGGAGTGGTAGAGAGGAGCGGGGAGAAAAAGAGGGAGTGGAGAGAGAAGAGAGAGGCAGAGAGATGAGATGCGATCGATTGTATTCATGCGGAGGCGCGATTTATACCCGCGAATGAAAATTCAAAGGCTTTTATTCAAAAGGACCGCCACTGCTGGCCAATCGAAGGAAATTAATGGCCGCGCCATCTGCCGGCACTAAAAACGGCTACGGGGGAAGGAGTCTTCGCTTTATACGCGATGTTGGCGGGGCTTTTATGCGGATTGGATTTTTGCGATTCTTTCCTCCACCTCCTATTCTCTTTTTTTTTATTCGTTGTTATTTTATTACCGCTATAATGTATTACGTATGAGGACGTAAAATTCAATGTACGATAAGAAAAAATCGGACGCTTTACACTAAATATTGAAATTTCTTTTTTTAATAATTTTACATTACACTTTATATCAGTAGGTTTAGATTTTTCCTCATGGTGATAAAAGGGAAACTAGCAAAAGCTCGTCTTATTCTTCTTGCAAAAAATTATCATCAAGATCTAGTGTGGCGAAGTATGAACATCAAATTCAGCTGCTAGTTTCCAAAAGTAAATCACCATTCAAGAATGTACTTTACTCGTTACGGTGTTTTTATTTTATATTCAAAAAATGTAAACCTGATTAAATAATAAGCACTATAAGATTGGGCTACTTTAATTCTTAGATAATAACCGCGACTATTAGTAAATTAAATTTATAATGCAACATTTGATTATCAATGGTGCATAATTCTGTTATTGAATTACCCTTAAGACAAATGCAATTCAAATCAAAATCATGTTTCTGCTGTCTGTCACGATTACGTTACAATGTCGCTTGCAGCAGCCCCGGTAATTCAGTCAAGATTGATTGCAGCCTCTATTAAAGTGTTCACCCCCGCTCACTTTACTCCCAAATAATTCCACTTAAAAATGAAAACAAATCATCTTCAGAAAATAAAACAACATAAAGATCAGCAGTAATATATTCAACGTACAAAAAATTTCATCTTCTAATCCATAAATTGAAGATCAGTTTCAATTCAAGATTTCAAAAACTTTAAGCTCCACTAAAAGTGAAAAAAGAAATACAATCCCATAAATTAAAAATTCAATCTCTCAGTCTAGACAATATATTCCCCATTTTCCTCGTACGACTGCTTATTCAAAACGCAGTCCCGCGAGTGCCATCGCGTCGGCAATCGAACGTTCGCGCCTCCCGAGCTCGCGGTCGGATTGAAAGCCGGCGCCGCGCGTAAAAAGTTATGAAAACCCGATAGTGCCGCGACCGAGCGGAGGGATGGCTTCGCCCAACTCCTCGGGCAGTCGTCTCACGTGGGCCGCGTTTCCCCAAGGCGCAACGAGAACTGCTTTCTCGACGGAGACGACGAACGAGTGTCGCGAATTGGAGAAAAACAGGTTGGATACAAGCTGCCCAGGGGCCTCTGGAGGATGACCAACGGGCATTCGCGTTTCCGCGAGCTTTGAAATTTCGGTTTTACCAGTCACGCTGTTTTTCTCCAGTTTGATGGAGTTTCGCTTGGGAAGATTCAGTTTCTACCTGAAAACATGATTAGCCTTGACTTTAAGCTCCGGCGATAAGCAATGACTTGTGATATTTTTATCGATTTAAAAAAAAATTAAGAACACGTCTATAATAGATGTAGGTCGCGTTATAAATCATTGATATTTTAGAAACGAAAATCCATCAATGTACTGCTTTGACTAGTCAAGAAATATCTAATCATCGTGGATAATTCAAAAACGTACTTTTCTTGGTACTAAACCACTAAAAAGAAAGAAAAAAAGAAAACAATTAAAAAAGAATTGCGTGTGCGCAAATTCATAAAAAAAGACCCGTAAGCGACCGAAGAAAGCGTTCTCCACGCAACGTCGCGTGAGTCTCCTTAGAAACAGCAGCGAGCCGAGAGTTAAGAGGGTGTATTCTTCGCGGCTCGTGCTTCCGGCGTGGAGGATGAGTCGGGCCGCGTCAAATTTTTAATTAATCGCGTCGTCGCTGCGGGCCCGCGACGACAAGGCGATTTATTTCCCGGGCGAGCGTGACTGAGGAGAAACCGAGGCAGGCGCGCGAATTTGCGGGTGTCAAAGCTGTCAGGGCAGTCCGCGAGTGCCGTCGTCCCTCGCCTGCGATTCGCATATCTGTCACCGCGCGACGACACTCGCGTAGACGCGATCGGAATGCGTGTCGAGAATTCTTCTCGCTAGACTCGCGTGAGAGAACACTTTGAGTGAATACCGGGGGCGGAGACATTTTTTGACGCCTACGAACAGATACGTTCCTGGTGATTTCCGAGTTTCAGGAATTTTCGCGGAATCGTGGCGGGAACATTTTTTGGACAACATCGAGGTATCATTAATTATTGTCGATATATACCATACATTATTTTAACAGCTTTTCTTAATAAATGAAAATCAGTTATTCATCCATTTTTTAATGGTTTATATTGCATTTTTTTGCAGCTCATAGTTTTAAAAACAAAGCAATCCGATTGTTTAATTTTTGTAAATAAATGAAATATTAAAATTCGAATGGTATTTTCCGCGTGTACAGGCGAGGGAATACGTAATAGAGATTGCTCATATCGCGTATAATTGAAACTGCAAGAGGTAGGGAGAACCAACCGTTCCGTCTAACAAATTTTACGCTTGGAGTAACGGAGGCATCGGAAAGCGCGGAAACTTGACAATGCACTTGGGATCTTCTCAGGAGGGCGCAAGACCTCGAGTACAACCGCTCAGATAGCTCGTGTAACCAGTAGAAGCTCCCGTAACGTGAAATCAATATTCTAATATCCAATTTTGATTACCTACGCTTCTTCGAACTCGACAATTGGATGAAAAATTTTTGCGATGCGAAATATTATTTTCGAAGGAAAAAAGAATAATTTTATTATTTCCCAAGTTCATTGCTGTTTTACTGTTGAAATCATACTGCTTCAATATCTTACAGCCGTATAGAAGACTATGATATAAAAGACAACTCAGTAAAATGTTTTATTAAAAATATTTTTCCTACGTTAAAATTCTTGTTGCTTTATTAAAATTTTCAGAATTCTGCTCTATAGTAAAATGCCTCCCAAGCTAGGAAACTTCGTAGAATGCATAGTATGATGAGGTTAAACTTTGTACCAATTAATTCAGTGTTCCTACTTTTAATCCAAAAATTATCAAACACTAATTCTTCCTTAGCGTAAATATTTACAATGCAAAAGTTTATAAAGTGTCAGGTCGAAACGGGCAAGGCTAAGGAAACATCGGCATTGCGTTCACGATTCTCGGTCGGTTGCTTTGCGGCATGACATGAACAAAAGGAAAGAAATCCTCTGAGAGGGCTGTTGTGAACGCAAGTCGAGGGGAGGAACGTTGGTGGGAATGACGAGCGTGAGAAAGGTGCTCGTGATGGTGGATGGAGAGAAAAACGACCTGGATCAATGGTGGGTGTAGAGGAGACTGAAAAAAAATGCAAAGGCCGACGGAAGGAAATGTCTAGCAGGTTTCCGAGCGACGGGATAAAAATAAGAATTTCAAATCCAATTTTCCGAGGCTTATTTAATAGCGGCAGCCCCGTGGTCCGTGCAACTGGTAACGGTTCTTCTACAAGTGAGAAATGCGATGGATATAAAATCACCGAGCTCATAATTGTCTGACATTAAAAACACTTAACCGCGCCGAGATTATTTATTACAGCTTTTTTGGCTTCAGGATGTTATTTTCAGGATCGCGTTCAGGCCGCGGAATCAAATCGATATTATTCAAAACAATTTATTGTAGTGTATCTTCTTAAATAAAAATTGAAATTGAAATTCCGATAACCGCAATATAGAGTGTTTATTGAGTTATTTTCGAATTGGTGTATCGATTCCATAAGTTCAATGGACGCAAAACGCCGACAAATATTTGAGTGCGAAAAGTTCGTAAACGGCATAATAGAGTTAAAATTTATGCCAATCAAAAGTTATTTTAATGTTCTATGAGATTATGTTAAAAACTTTTAAGACTTATTCCTATGGTTAAGGCGTTACCCTACTTTTTTTCTTCTAATGACTTTAGCGGTCATTTTCTGAACTTTCCTATAGAAAAAGAAAGTCCTTGAGATCTTTTGCAAATTAAGTTCTTCTCTCATGTTTATATAATCCGTTTATAAAAGACTAACTTTTCCAGAAGCCATCGTCTTGATCGCACCTTCTGCAAAAAGCTTCCCCGAAGTGTTTATAGTTTTTTTATCTTGACATTCTTCAAGTAATAATAAAGTGTCTTTTGGTCTTTTGGACAAAAAGCGTAACTTATGCAAATGAGCAAAAACATATATTTCCGACGCATTCACTCCCAAACTGCATACAGCTTCCTTCCTTGCATAATTTCAGAAAACGAATGTAAAACACACACCTCTGGCGGAGCAAAAAAGTCACTTCCCGAACGATCTCCTACTCGGTCGAAAAAGAGAAAAACAAAAGCAGAAAATAAACCTTAAGTTTCAAGAAGACTGGGTTTAGAGTTAACAAACAATAAAATCTCTGAAAATCAGAACCACTTAAAACTCAGCCTATGCTTACTTTTCATGTTTACGTATTATTATAATTCTGATATGACTATTTCCGGTTACATTTTAAATTAACACCTAGAAAGCCAAATTTTAAATTGACTAGTATTCCACAATCATTTATTTAAAACTACAAAAATTGTTTCGTCTATGCAAATGAAATTGTCCGACCGAAAGATTTGAATAAATTTATATAAAAATATACAGATTACTGTAGAGTTACAATAATGCACTCGAGAAAAAAAGTATCAGCGAAGCAGCCATAGGACTGTGTGTGAATGAGTTCATAAAAAACATTGCGTGCTGCGCGCGGGATCCGGCAGCTTGTGTCGTCCGACTGACGAGAGAGGGGATTTCCCGGCATCTTAGACTAATTGAGTGTTCATTACTTGAACTACAGAATAAAGTCATTTCTGTTCACCGCCGAGCAAGAAGCACAGTACCCGCATTCTCTAATCAATTATTTAAAAGACGGTTTTGTTTATCAAAAGCGTGGTGATTTCAAGTGCTATTTTCATTCATAAATAAATTAATGAGCAAAACGATAGATTTTTACTTCACGTAATAAAACCGCATATTTAATTAAATATACTCTTTATTTAGTAATACAAAACAGTGAAATTGTTAAGTAACTATAACAAAATTCTCTCTCTGTCTCTCTGTTTCTCTCTCTCTTTTACTTAAACAGTGGTGAATGCAATATTTTTTTCAGCAATGAAACGTCTTCAATTTCCACGAGCGAATTATTTGGCTTTTATTTATATAAAGTTCTTTCGGTGAAGTAAATTAAACGTTCTATCCGAACGAGGTGAATTGATTGATATTAAATCTCAGTTGATTACTGCAGAGGCAAAAGAATATGCTCGTGGTCGAAGTGTCAAGAAGCAGTGAGCAGACATTTAATGAGTCAAATGCCACGTGCGAGTGGAGTTAAGTGCTCCATGAATGAGTCCACTCTCACGAGATTCAATACTTTGAGCCGTCCGCAACTGAGCAAGAGGGGGGAAATCCCGCCATTTTAGACTAATCGAGTGTTAGTCATAGAGAGAAGGCATTGAGGTTAGATGGTGTGACCTATGTAGTGTCGTAATCTTCGCTGCCCACAGAAGACTACTCGGTGTGCGTCGGAATAAACATATTTCGAGGTACATATAACGTCGAACACCCGGTTTGCAGAGCAGTCAAAGTATAACGACGCTGGTAGCAGTATGGAATTGTACCTACATTTTTTCATTCTGATAATCCTCTCGTTTTATTCAGAGGGATTATCGGTTGATAAACAGTTGCATATAAATGATGGAAGTGTTGGTTCTCCATTATTTTTAACACCAATGATTGAGCAAGATCAAATAGATGAAGCAAGGCAGAAAGCTCGTGTTCATCACAAAGAATTACAAAATATTGAAAGTTATGCTGGCTATTTCACTGTAAATAAACAGTTCGATTCCAATCTATTTTTCTGGTATTTTCCATCGCAGGTAATACAAATTATAGTTAAATATGTAAACTTTATTTTGTGCTTTAAAATAATCAATTATTCATAAATTTATCATTGCAGAATAATTCGGAAAGCGATCCTGTTGTATTGTGGTTACAAGGTGGACCGGGAGCTTCTTCTTTATTTGGTCTATTTACTGGTAACGGACCCGT